>CM054128.1:82256908-82286908 GCA_028751855.1 Ambrosia trifida
AAAGAAGGGACGGGGCATCTCTATCCTTTTTTGGGGGAAGAGAGAGGGAAGAAGCTTCAAATCGAGTTCTCTCTAGTAATGTAGTGGATTTCCTTGAAATATCGATTGCTTGTTGAACCCTGTGAATTGTGTGAAAGTAGGATACTCCAAATTCGGGAGTCAAAAAGTTTTATAAAACGTTTTTGGTGGAAAAAAGTGTGAATGAAAGATCCCACTGAATTGAATTGGGTCCAGGAATCTAAGAAATAGTGAGAATTCTTGATCTCTCTTAATATCTCTCTCAATTCTAAAATCCAGGACTTGAATTCATGTCCTGTCATTAAATTCCTCCTTTCTGGGCTATCTTCTTTCTCCTCGTTCTTGGGACTTGCTTTAAGACTGTGTTATTAATCCTCTATTCCCTCTGTTTGGATCCTACCTTGTTCGAATCCTCATCCATTCTCCTTGTGTTGAGGTTGTCTTTCGAGCACTTCTGGTTCGTGATTCCCAGTATTATTGTGATCGACTTATAATTGGTCTTGCCCAAGGAGGAAGCATTATCGACCTTAGTAAAATGAAAGTTAGGATTGCAAGAAACTGGCATACCTTGAATCTAGCCTACAATCCGATCTTTCTTCTCTTAGTAAATTGATAGTCGTCACTGAGCTATGCTTCTTTGTTGAGATCGCTTGCCAAAAAGCTATAGTCTCACTTTCACTTGCCTGTCTTCTTTCGTTTCCCTCAAGGCTAGCAGAGGGGGCTAACCTTCGAGTAAGCATATAACTTTCTTCCTCCGACTTCTTTAGCCACTTCCGGCTTCCCCACTTCCGTATCTGGGGAGAGCTTGCTTCATGGCGGAGCATTTAGCAATGTATGGTGAGGGCTGGCTGTCTGGGGACATTTTAAGGGCTGGGCTTGCTTCTCATGAGATTGGGTAAGGGAATCGGAAATGGGCTCATAAACTGGCACGCACCTTATTGAGAAGCAAGCCCAACCCTTAAAATGTCCCCAGACAGCCAGCCCTCACCAGGCATTGCTAAATGCTCCGCCATGAAGCAAGCTCTCCCCAGATACGGAAATGTGGAAGCCGGAAGTGGCTAAAGAAGTCGGAGGAAGGAAGTTATATGCTTACTCGAAGGTTAACCCCCTCTGCTAGCCTTGAGGGAAGCGAAAGAAGTCAGGCAAGTGAAAGTGAGACTATAGCTTTTTGGCAAGCGATCTCAACAAAGAAGCATAGCTCAGTGACGACTATCAATTTACTAAGAGAAGAAAGATCGGATTGTAGGCTAGATTCAAGGTATGCCAGTTTCTTGCAATCCTAACTTTCAATTTACTAAGGCCGATAATGCTTCCTCCTCGGGCAAGACCAATTATAAGTCGACGTCTTAACCTGACTTCTATTTCCATTTTGAGACAAGAAGGAACAAGATAGATTACGTGCTGAACCTAGACTATTTACATATTCACCTTATCCATATCTTGAAGTGGACGGACGGTTCGGACCTCCGGTTCACGGGTTCTATACACTATAGGGATGATGAAGAGATTAAAGATAATCAAAATGACTTTGATGTCATTCTATGGAAAGATGTTGTAACATCTCCTGATGTACTTCATAGTTGGGCTGTACCTTCATTTCTCCATTCAATATCTTCACCCTCGCATAGATTCACGAGGGTGAATCTACAAGAAAGAGCAGAATCCATTAGGGGCAGAAAAGTGTATGCCAACAATTAATTATAACAAATCTAACTTCTCTCAACAATCTGTTAGATCCTTTAGATTCAACGTCAACTATGCTCCTATCCCCGATGATTCACCTCCGGCAACAGACTTACCAGATGAAGAAGTTATGAAGATCGAGATAAAAAGGGGCTGGAAAATGTACTTTGACTGAGCTTCAAGGAGTCCCGACGGCCAAAAACAGGACATATATCTAAAGTTTTTCTTTTTAGATACTTTTTCAGACCTATTGCCGATACTAAGTAGCAGCCAAAAATTTGTATCCATTTTTCATGATATTATGCATGGATCAGATATATCATGGCGAATTCTTCAGAAAAAATTATGTCTTCCACAATGGAATCTGATAAGTGAGATTTCGAGTAAGTGTTTCCATAATCTTCTTCTGTCCGAAGAAATGATTCATCGAAATAATGAGTCACCATTGATATCTCCTTCTGGTTGGAAAGACCGTTTCTTATTTTGTGCCGAAGCTATTTATAAAGCACAAGCTGAAACAGGTGAAATCAAAGGGCATTACTTGAATGTTACTGCTGGTAATGTCGAAGATATGATGAAAAGGGTTGTATTTGCCAGAGAATTGGGAGTTCCTATCGTAATGCATGACTACCTAACAGGGGGATTCACTGCAAATACTAGCTTGTCTCATTATTGCCGAGATAATAGTCATTGAGATCTTACTTTGATTTTGATACGGAAAATCTCTAACCATAGAAATAAGAAATACGACTTGATGCCCCGAGTCAAAAACGAATTGATTTCGTAGTTGAAAAACAGCCATCTCAGTATAACCTGCTTCAGTTGCTTTTGCTTTGTGCTCTTCTCTTCTTCCTGACCCTAAAATGTGGGAAGGTAGTCTATGTTAACCTGGCCTCTGAGCTGACATCTGTTACGGTCGTCATTCAATTCAAAGAATCTCCGTTACAGAACCGTACATGAGATTTTCATCTCATACGGCTCCTCCCTTATGTGCATAATGATAAAATGATAAAGAATATTTTCATCTTCTCATTATGAACTGAGTAGGGCTAGTGTTTTTACAAGAAATCTCTATATACTACTGCTCTGTCTAAGTCGTTACTAATAACCGAGAAGCCAGTCTCTCAGCTGATAGCTCATCGGATCATGCAGCTCCTGATCTGGTCATAGAAAGAAGGAAGTCCGAACTTAAAGCCAGTGTCTGAGCCAGTTGTCCTTAGTAGACTGGAAGCCAGATAAGGAAGTCTGGTCTAGCTCTCGAAAGTGGAAGGCAGAAAAAACAAAAAAGGATAGCTGAAAGTGGGGAAAGTAGGGCTACTCACATTGATTTAGAACCAAAAATCCTATCTTGAAAATGACATCTTCGTGAAATAAAAGGGAGAAGGTGGAAGCAGGGCTCGAAGAACGAGCCGAGCCGCGCAAGGACGCGGGGTAAGCAGAAAGGTTCTCCCTTTAGGACCGACTACAACAAGCTCACGACTCTAATAGAAAGAAAGGGTAAGCTCTCTGCTCTATTTGCTTGCAATGCTATGCCTATTAAAGTTGGCGAACCTCCCGTATATGTGAAGTATTGTAACAACCCTGGCTGATGTGGCCGGGTTGTCGGGTCGGGTTATCGGAGTTACACAGCGGAATCCAGGGTAATAACAGTCTTGTAGTCTTCAAGGATCCACGTCATCATTTCTGTTGGGTTACCTGAACACATGTCAAAAATAGTTTCTGTCAACATAAAGTTGGTGAGGTCGTGTATTTTATAAGTGAATGGCCAGTTCGTTTATTTATAATTCTTTTATAAATATCTTTTATAAATATGCTTTACAATTCTATATTCTGGAGGGGAACTAGATATTCTATTAATTCGATTATATGTCTATTATTTCGATTATATTCTATAAGTTGCCATTCCTTTCTATGGTATCACTCTGCTTGTGATAATATATGATTATTTCTACCCTCTACTCGGGTAAAACTGGTTCTTGTCCTCTAGTTAGACAAGAAAGGAAATGGCGATACCGTCCAGTACTGTCCTCGTTGTTTCTATTGCCCCTTTATATAATTTCTATTATTAATGATTCTTTTGTGTAAAGCATTATGTTTTCTAAATGACATGTATTTCCCCTAAAACACTTAATAAAACTGTAAAAGAGGGGAGTTCACGATACTCACTTGTTTGCGTTATATCTTCTAGCTAATCTTCTTATTACAATTATATTTCATATATATATTGATACGTTTAACGCGTGGGACTTGTTAGATTGTAATACTTAGGATATATATCATATATACAATTTATATATATAGAATTCAGTATATATTAGATAGTCCTAAACTCGGGGTTTGGGCAATCTAGGCAAAAAGAAACAAAGCTGGCCTTTACAGCTTGGCACGCGAACCTAAAAGAACTCTAGACATAACTTACCCGAGCTTAGTATATCGTTTTATATATCGAATCTTATATATAAACATATATATTTTATATATGTTTATTATTCTCTTATTATTATTATCAAGTCCGTACGTTATTCGTATTATATATATACTCGTATAATTCTAATAATATTCCTCGTCTAGCTATTGAACCGGGTTCTATTCCGGGTGTTGACCGAGTCACTGAGTCGACTCGGTAACGACTTGTATCCTCCAACTTGATTATCGGTACCTCGCAAATACCATAATCAGTGAGTTAATATTATATCACCAATTAACTAATAGAATACAATCAAGTATTGAATCGGAATATAATCTCAACAAAACATAACCGGACTATAGCCGGTCTTATATCGGAGACTGTTGACAGTCACCCGAACTCGGTGACTGTCCGAGTTGGAGCTCAAACAGGAGCATGACAATTGAACCAGCGGGTTTATAATCGGAACAAGGCTCGGGATTCAGAATAAGATCAAGGTTATGGTTCGATAATTTAATCGGTGAGTTGGTACCGGGTAGTTCAATAGAAGGAGGGTTTGATAACTGGAGCTTCACCGGGGTTCTACCGGAACCCGAACAGGTACTGACCGGACCCTAGATCTGGCTGGTTATACGGCTTAATCGACAGTCACCATGACCGGTGACTGTCTCCACACAGGTAGTAACAGAGGGACGAAGAGACCATCGGATTATATGGGTTCAACCGGTGATTTATAATATGGTTTTTGGGTTCCAGGTTTGGTTCAGAACTGACAGAGGATTACCGGGTTTTATCATAACAGGGACAGAATATAGCGGTGGTTTATCACAAAAACAAGATGATGGTTCGGGACCGTCGGACATAAAGGTTTACCGGTGATACTAGAGACGAACAAGGTACCGGGTATCATTTGTAAAGAGGTGATGGATGCGTGGCTTACCGGATAATTGAAAGGATGGAACCCGGAATGAAGGAGAAGCAGTGACCGGAGCAGCGGCGGAGGCGGCGGTGGCCGCCATGGCTGTCCGGCGAGAGGCTTCTTGATCAGAGCATTCTTCTCCAAACACACCTTAAGTGTGTGTATGTATATAGAACAGAGAGAGAGCGATTGGTAGGAGAGAGGGGTGATTTATATAGAATAATAATAATAGAGGGTGTTTGACTACGGGGATAATTACTAGAACTCGCGATAATTGGTAACGAGTATAACAAAAGAATAATAGGCGTTTGGTAGCGGTTTAATAACAGATAAGGAGCATTTAACCGTGATAATAATAATTCAATAATTATTATTTATATATTTGGTTAAAACGGTTTGTCGAGAGATTCGAACTTGAATATTTAATTTGGATAACCGGGTGGTCAGGTCCGACCCGACCCGTTTAAGAGACACGTAAGGTGACGTAATCACTTCGAGACTTTGGGGTGTTACAATCTCCCCCCCTTAGGAAATTTCGTCCCCGAAATTTGAATGATGTTGTCCTTTATATTCTTAATCTATAAGGACGTTACTATTAGAACAACAATACTTGTCGTCGAGACATGATTGGTTCTCATGATTTGCGAGGAAATCGATTTTGTATCAATCCAATATTAGAAATGTCAATCTGTATGACTACATCTTGATCATATTTCTAATTACGTTTTAACCTTTCTTGCTATAGTCATATTAATTCAGATACATGGATTATCTGTATTATTTCGATATGGCTATTAAAGGTTCTCGTATTGATACTATACTTCCATCGTTTGATATTCGGATTCGTTTACAATGATGGATTCTAGATAGTTCTCAAGAGATAGATACGGAAGTCCCTTCGTTACTACGATTTGAACGGGATCCGAGCTACTATCTCTTTTATTCGAACTTTAGAATTTACCATCATTGTAATTCCGTTTCTTAAGAGTAGGAATATCCTTTGGTAACTATCGGGTTAATTCTTACAAATTCTATCCTTCAATTCCATCTATATGGTTGATCTCTAGGTTACCTCTATTCGTGGGTATACTTAGGAAATTTCTTAACCCATTAGACGTATCTTCTCTGAATTCTTAAAGGTACCGGAAAAGACTAATTCATTGATGATTGAGATTTCTCTTAAATCATCTATAATAGTCTTACTGACTATTTCATTGATGATTAACTGCATTGTGTCTAATACATATTAATTGACTTTTCTCAGTGTATCATCGTGAATGAGGTCTTTCACAATTCTACAGTCAATATATGTAACTTTCTCTTTATAGTCTCAGAATCTACTGGTAACAGTCGTTGTTACGATTCTTTTGACTTTAAGATTCTGAGAACAATGCATCATTCAGTCTTTCTCAAAATCATGATTATCATTCCGGATTATTATACTTATCGTATTAACTATTTCTGTAAAATTCTCTCTTAATTCTAATTCGGGATTCGATACACTCTCGGTAAAATATTTCTTATAAAGTTTCTAGTCGTTTTCGTACGACTTATATTCCTATTTGATAATTTCTTTTAATGTTTATATTCTTATTCTGATAATTATATTTCTTGGCATATCGGATGCCTTTCTATTTTTCAGACATATCAGATGTCTTGTTAATTTATAGTTCTTCTTATTTTTCGATTTATATTCTTTTATTTGTCTATTTATATTCTTTTATATCCAAGCAAATACTGATAATATCTATAGCACACACTATACATTCAGTATTTCTATAATATATGTTTGCTAGGAATAATTCCTTTTTATTTATATATTCGATCAAAGTCTATACTATTGGTGTCTGAAAACACATTCCGATAGACTTATATATAGGCAATCTATCATAGATTCTTAATCCAACTTATTATAAGCGAGGCTTATTTCGTTGAGATATTCGTATAAATAGTTTTGCCAGAACAGTGATTTCTTATAATAACTCTCATAAGCCATTATTCGGAATAGGAAATCCATCCTTCTTTGGCCAGAGAGTTTCACTGGAAAAATGAGCATAATTCTATTCATTTTTCGTTTTCATTTCGATTATACCTTGCGAATCTCTACGCGATTCCGCTTGGTATCAATTATATTTCGATATATTCGTTGGATTCTACCATTTCTGGTTTCCGAATCCATATATATTTCTATCTGTTATATTCTTAGGAATTTAATAATTCTTCTGTGACTTCGTAAATCTCAAACTTGGTAACACTTGACCTTTTTACCAATTTGATTGTATTATAACTCACTTGAGTTTTTATACGAAGTGACTGCGAAGATTTGTTCATAGTAGTATATATCCTCATAAAGAATCCTGTGACTTAGTGGCAAATGTCCGGATATACCTTCTGTAAGGGTCCGGATATCCTTTGCCACAGGGATTACACAGAGGACATATAACTAGCTTTGGTTGGCAATCAAAATCAATAAACTGATTTCTTTGATTCGTAGAATTTAACCAATCGGTGGTTTCTATTCTGCGAATATATATTCTTAGTTGTATTCACGAAGGAATTTCAACAATATTGCCAGTTTTGTGGTCGTATTCTCCACATACGCTACGCTGATAATTCAGATTTATATTTCTTCTTATTATTTATTTTCTTATTATTTCTTTTAATATGTTCGTGACTCAAACATACGGTGATCTTGATAAACTCCTACTCGAATGTTCCTGTGCCTGTGGCATTCATAATTATGTTTGCAACCATAATTACTATTCCACCTCACCTAACATTCCAGTATTCGTTTATTTTAATCACAATAGGTATGTGTCCCTTGCATATTATTTCGATATTCTGTTCTTTATTTTCTCTTAGATTTGCAATTATATATTCTGGAAAGAAACATATTGATATAAGTCTAACGAAGTAGACTGTCAATCGTTCAAGAACTTGTTTGTGTCAAAGGATATTCAATATAACAATCCAATCTTCTTAATATCTCTTGACTTATTCGAGTCGTAGGATCAAGATGATAGTTATATTTTCGTGTAATCGAGCGAGGAAGAATTCGGTTTTGTCCGACTGATACCAGCGTATGTTGATTACGGAATTTCGAGAATAGTATTGTGGTCCAAATATTATTTAATTCTGGAAAGGATCGAGGATAACGTATAATTAAGATTTTTATATAAATTACGAATATGAATTTATAAAACGGAATGTATATATATTTATCGTTTATATAAGAACAATATCGAGAAATTATACAATCGAACATAGATATATATATATATATATATAAAATTATACTGAAAAGGATCTTGATATTTATATACGAATATGGATTCGATTAATAATTCTTTACGAAAATAACATTAAATACGATTAAAAATATGTTTCGGCAAAATAATACGGTCGTGGTTCTTTCGTATAAAATCTTTTAGGAAATAATTTATAATAACAATATTGATTCGAGTTTGATAATAATATTCGTTTTCAAAAAAATGAACTTAACGATTCAGAAGAGAGTCATGGTAAAAATTTTCTTAATATCGGAAATTCTTAGATTTTTAATAAAAATTTCGTATTTCAAATTGTTAAAATAAATAGATTACTCAAATATTGAGATTAAAACTTTTAAGGTTAAACGGATAATTTGGATAAAACCTGAGATAGATTCTGGGGTTTTTCAAAATTATCAATACTTGATTTGATAAAAATATTAATCGGATTTTCTCAATCTTTTTAATAAATCGTTATTTTTAAAAATCGGGTATATATTTTTACTAAAATCGAAATACTGGTTTAGTATAAAAATAATAATGACTAAGTATAAAATTAATAAATTTCATAATTATACTTAAAAGATTTAAAACATTTTATATACTCGCGGAATATAGTGGATTTTTATTTAAATAATCGAGGAAAATTCTTTAAAAACACAATATTTATATGTTTCTAGTATATTAGATTTTATAAAAATTTCGGAAATTACGGGGTAAAAATAATATTTACGGATACTCGAGCATAGGAATGTTCAAGTTGGCGCGTAATATTCGTATTCTGTTTATAATTTTTGGAATAACCGTGAGGTTAATGATCTGAATAATTATTAAGACGGAAATTTCGGAGAAATGCGACGATTGATTATAATCAACGAGTTTTTCTAGAGAATGAAATACGATTTCAAACTCTCGTACAAGTCGATTAAATTGTCGAAGGATACTTTTGTAATTTTTATATCTATTTATATATATATTCTTTTAAAATTTCTGTCATTTCTTATTTATAACGGAATTTGTTTTCTGATTTCTTTTTGTATATCTGGTTTCTGTTCTATATTCGTTCTTATTTCATATGGCCTTAATATCCTGTAAGATTTCCCAGAAATTAAATGTGCATATAAATTCACAACTGTGTACAGAATTGTCAATTTATCCCACATAATCATTCTAGTAATTTCTTGTGGTGGATTCGTTTTAATTTCTAGTATACGGTTATGGTTCTCACCAACTTTATAATGGTTTTGACATTTAGGTACCCAAAAATTTACTCGACTGATATTTTCTTTACTAATCCTGATATCCTAAATATTTCTAATTTATTTTTCTATACAACATTTCTTTTTAGAAAAATATTCTGGTAGATCCCGGATGACTAAAGACTTCAAAACTGTTATAAGTGCCGCTCTGATACCAACTGTAACAACCCTGGCTGATGTGGCCGGGTTGTCGGGTCGGGTTATCGGAGTTACACAGCGGAATCCAGGGTAATAACAGTCTTGTAGTCTTCCAGGATCCACGTCATCATTTCTGTTGGGTTACCTGAACACATGTCAAAAATAGTTTCTGTCAACATAAAGTTGGTGAGGTCGCGTATTTTATAAGTGAATGGCCAGTCCGTTTATTTATAATTCTTTTATAAATATCTTTTATAAATATGCTTTACAATTCTATATTCTGGAGGGGAACTAGATATTCTATTAATTCGATTATATGTCTATTATTTCGATTATATTCTATAAGTTGCCATTCCTTTCTATGGTATCACTCTGCTTGTGATAATATATGATTATTTCTACCCTCTACTCGGGTAAAACTGGTTCTTGTCCTCTAGTTAGACAAGAAAGGAAATGGCGATACTGTCCAGTACTGTCCTCGTTGTTTCTATTGCCCCTTTATATAATTTCTATTATTAATGATTCTTTTGTGTAAAGCATTATGTTTTCTAAATGACATGTATTTCCCCTAAAACACTTAATAAAACTGTAAAAGAGGGGAGTTCACGATACTCACTTGTTTGCGTTATATCTTCTAGCTAATCTTCTTATTACAATAATATTTAATATATATATTGATACGTTTAACGCGTGGGACTTGTTAGATTGTAATACTTAGGATATATATCATATATACAATTTTTATATATAGAATTCAGTATATATTAGATAGTCCTAAACTCGGGGTTTGGGCAATCTAGGCAAAAAGAAACAAAGCTGGCCTTTACAGCTTGGCACGCGAACCTAAAAGAACTCTAGATATAACTTACCCGAGCTTAGTATATCGTTTTATATATCGAATCTTATATATAAACATATATATTTTATATATGTTTATTATTCTCTTATTATTATTATCAAGTCCGTACGTTATTCGTATTATATATATACTCGTATAATTCTAATAATATTCCTCGTCTAGCTATTGAACCGGGTTCTATTCCGGGTGTTGACCGAGTCACTGAGTCGACTCGGTAACGACTTGTATCCTCCAACTTGATTATCGGTACCTCGCAAATACCATAATCAGTGAGTTAATATTATATCACCAATTAACTAATAGAATACAATCAAGTATTGAATCGGAATATAATCTCAACAAAACATAACCGGACTATAGCCGGTCTTATATCGGAGACTGTTGACAGTCACCCGAACTCGGTGACTGTCCGAGTTGGAGCTCAAACAGGAGCATGACAATTGAACCAGCGGGTTTATAATCGGAACAAGGCTCGGGATTCAGAATAAGATCAAGGTTATGGTTCGATAATTTAATCGGTGAGTTGGTACCGGGTAGTTCAATAGAAGGAGGGTTTGATAACTGGAGCTTCACCGGGGTTCTACCGGAACCCGAACAGGTACTGACCGGACCCTAGATCTGGCTGGTTATACGGCTTAATCGACAGTCACCATGACCGGTGACTGTCTCCACACAGGTAGTAACAGAGGGACGAAGAGACCATCGGATTATATGGGTTCAACCGGTGATTTATAATATGGTTTTTGGGTTCCAGGTTTGGTTCAGAACTGACAGAGGATTACCGGGTTTTATCATAACAGGGACAGAATATAGCGGTGGTTTATCACAAAAACAAGATGATGGTTCGGGACCGTCGGACATAAAGGTTTACCGGTGATACTAGAGACGAACAAGGTACCGGGTATCATTTGTAAAGAGGTGATGGATGCGTGGCTTACCGGATAATTGAAAGGATGGAACCCGGAATGAAGGAGAAGCAGTGAACGGAGCAGCGGCGGAGGCGGCGGTGGCCGCCATGGCTGTCCGGCGAGAGGCTTCTTGATCAGAGCATTCTTCTCCAAACACACCTTAAGTGTGTGTATGTATATAGAACAGAGAGAGAGTGATTGGTAGGAGAGAGGGGTGATTTATATAGAATAATAATAATAGAGGGTGTTTGACTACGGGGATAATTACTAGAACTCGCGATAATTGGTAACGAGTATAACAAAAGAATAATAGGCGTTTGGTAGCGGTTTAATAACAGATAAGGAGCATTTAACCGTGATAATAATAATTCAATAATTATTATTTATATATTTGGTTAAAACGGTTTGTCGAGATATTCGAACTTGAATATTTAATTTGGATAACCGGGTGGTCAGGTCCAACCAATCACAATTGCTCTGATTACATACGGATGAATTGAGCTCTTACTTCGGGATAGCTGCTTTAGAACCTAACCTTATTTTGACTTCTAGGGTTTGCTGGTTCTAAAACCTGTCTCCCCCCTTTTTGAGGAAGTAAGGAAGTGGTATTTTTTCTGTAGCACGGTCTTTTTGGGTGGCCCTCTATCTCGTATATATCCCCTGTTCCTCAGCAAATGGTGTAACACCCCAACCGATGGCGGAAACATCGGGATGTCACGTAATGATGATTGTCCAGTAGCTCATGGTGAATAATAGATTCCATTAAATTATTTATATGAATTACATACAATAGTTCTAGAATTTGCACATCAAATTGAATGAAACTATACACATATCTTCAAGCGTCAATTCAAATCTTCAAGAAAATAGAACCTGAAACATGTTAAGTTGAAAAGGTTTTGGGTCAACAAAAGTTGGTGAGAATTACATAGGTTTTTGATAATTGAATAAAAATGTTGTGCAATTCATGTGTCATGTCAATCTAGTCCATATGTGAGAACATACTAGAAATAAATCGAGTGCATAATCAACCCTGATGACTGTTATAATATGATACATACCATACGCTCATGGTCCAATTGAATATGTTATGCGATAACAAACACCCACGTAACCTTTGTAGGAGGCACGTATCCGGGTGGGATTGTCAGTCCAATAGATCTATCAATGTATACCGTCGGCTTGTACGGAGTTAATGATTATGCTAGAATGGTGCTTACTCTAATCATGCTCAAGACATAATGCAACATAGAAAACACATAGACACATTGATGATTGAATTGCAATGATAATGTTATAACATGTTTCACCCCAAAAATGGTGATAAATAAAAGGGGCTATGTAAAACTCACCTTGGTAAAATGTTATATCTGTTGAGAAATTTGGATAATTGTGTTGACCCAATGTATCAAGTATCACCCTAAAATAAGGTAATAAATATGTCTAAGTCTATCAAGTCTACAAATGTATAAGTTCTAGGGCTTCGAATTGGGGATAATTGCTCGTTTGATTAATATTAAAAATATTCGCCAATTGAGAGAAATTTAGTAAATAAATTACTAAAAATCTTTTTATAAATGTTAAATCTAGGATGGTCACAAGAATGTGTTTAAAGTATAAAAATAATTTTTGCAAAATTATTTCCTTTTAAAAAGATTTTTAAATCTATTTATTACAAATTGTCAAAACTTAACTTTAATATTCAAAAATACTAAAATTAAATAATTATTAGTTTAAAAATTATATTTCTGTTCTAAATGATTAGAAATAATTTATATAAAATTTTGGTGCAAAAATATTAAAAATTGGATTTATTATGATTTAATTATGATTAAAACTAACAAAAATTGATTAAAAATATTAAATAAATGATTTTTCAGAAATAAAAATCATTTCTGAAAAGATCAATGTTATAAAAACTCAGGATAATTTTTGTGGAAATTTATAAGATCGTTTTGATATTTTAATGGATTTTTATAAATATAATAGTGTAAAATTGATTTAATTATTATAAATATTAAATAAATGAATTTCAGAAAAATAAAAATTGTGGATAAAGCTTTGAC
Source organism: Ambrosia trifida (assembly GCA_028751855.1). Lineage (NCBI taxonomy): Eukaryota > Viridiplantae > Streptophyta > Magnoliopsida > Asterales > Asteraceae > Ambrosia > Ambrosia trifida. The sequence goes on from CM054128.1 coordinate 82,270,435, forward strand.
ATCAGATTTGTTAAAAATAATTTTTTTAGAATTTATAAAATAGTTTTGGTAATTTAAAATGAATTTAAAAGATTAAAAGGTTTAATATAAATAATTGTTTGTTACAAAAAAAAATAAGAAAAGAAAAGAACAAAAAGGAAGGTCAGTGCCGGGACTCGAACCCGGGTGACCACTGTGGTGGACCATGGTCACAACCACTTGGCCTAGGCCGGTGGTTGTGATATCTTCTGTTTAAAATTAATTATATTCAATACGCGAAATCAGATTAATCCCCAATTCTATATGACGAACCCTAGAATTTTCAATTGGACAAATCACACATCAATAGCCTGATTAACCATAGGGCTATTGATGTGTGATGGCCGATGAATAAAACCCACACAAATAATCGAACTCACAGTGACGAATTGATTGTAAACGTCGGGTCAAAGCAAAAGTCAACGACGAGCTTGATAATAATAATCAGTGTGAATTAGAGAGAATTGAAGGTTGAGAGAGAGTTGTGAGCGAGTGATCAAGGTTCGCAGACCATCTATATATACTGATGTTCAATGATTAAGGTTAATTGGAAGGTTTGACCTCGTTTTAAATTCATACGCGTAATAATAAAGAATTGGTCAATGATTTGGTGTAATTGACGTGTATTCGTGTTGTAATAGGCCGATAATCACGTATCAGTGGTCAAAGGATTATTAAACATGGTAAATTTGTGAATTTCAAATCATTCTATACAAACTGCTGCTGCTCGCTGCTATAGGAAGAAAGAAGGGAAGCAGACGCGAAAGGGTTAAATAAAATTAATGTTAGGATTAGTTCAAAAGGAATGTGTAGATCAAGTGGTGTTGTGTGTGTGTGGTAGTGTTTGGCCCGGGTGTTGACGCGAGTTCGATTCTCGGTAAAGGGATCTTTTTTTTTTTTTATTATTACAGAAGTGGTGGGTTAGTGGGCCGGGTATTTACTTGGGCTGGGTGGATCTGGGCTGGGCTGATGGTAGTTGAACCAAAGGGATTTGTTTGTGGGTTTGTTATCCAAAACTCTTTTTTTTTTTTTTACATATAAAATCTGAGATTTATTTTTAATATTATTATTATTATTATTATTATTATTATTATTAATATATATATATATATATATATATAGAGAGAGAGAGAAGAGATATGTATGAATAATTATAGTTGTGTAGGGGTTCAAAACACCACCAAAAATAATACACTTGTCGTAACGTATAATTAATAAATGCGTAATGTTACAGTCTCCCCTACTTTTAGGAACTTCGTCCCGAAGTTAAGAGAAACACTAGCCCCACAATTGGTCAACTACTGAAAATCTTGATAAAATTTCACACTACCTTAATGTACCTGTAAATTCATGATTACGTTCCGGACCGTAATTACCAATTTACCTTACATTAGGGTTTTGCATCCTTTTATGACTCTACCGATTGTTGAGCAGGTTTGATAGTCTCCACCAGTCGTTGAGCAGGTGGTAGGGCCTCTCCCGACTGTTGGATGACATGATAACCTCTACCAATCGTTGAGTAGATTGTTTGGTAGTCAACTAATTGTTTTACAAGTAAACACGTATGATTATAGATATAGCAATTAGTTCACATTCAAACAAGCATGCACACAATTGTTATGATAATTCTTAGTTTATTATTTGAATCAAAAGTGCAATACATGAAATTAAAGAAAAAGTAGACATTATTCAAATGGTAGGGCTTGCTGTCATGTAGCTGAAGGGTCTCAAGCGGGGTTGTTTGGAGCATCAAGAGCGTTTGTAGCAGGGATTCGACAAGCTTCCGCAAGATGCCCATACCTCTGACAATTGGTGCACTGTCGACAGGGTACTTGAGTTGGATGGTGATACTGACAGGTGTCACACTTAGGTAGGTTCCCATTGTATTGTTTCTTGGTGGGTGGGGCAGTGGTGTCTATTGCAAAATTCCTGACCTTGTTTTTCCCGTTGGTTGAGGCCTCAGTTTTGATGTCAATGGCAGGTTGGGAAGTATCCTTCTTCTTTTCCCCTTTACGAGTTAGGGTTCCTGCCTTCACATGGTTATCTGTTAGAGTGGCAGCCAAACGCTTTGCTTCTTCCAAAGTAGCAGGGTTCCTTCCTCACACCGTGTCTTGAATCTGCATCGGTAAGCCACCAATGTATTTTTCGATCGCAATGGGTAAAGGGGTGACTTTGTGGGGTAGCAGTAAGCTAAGTTCGTGAAAGCGAGTGTTGTAAGCAAGGTTTTCCCCACTATCTTGAGCAAGATCATGAAATTCGTCTTCCAGTTTCTTGATTTCATTACGAGGACAGAACTCTGCCTTCATAATGTCTTTAGCTTGATCCCAAGTTAAGGCTAGTGCAGCTTCAGTTCCGCGGGTGCGTTTTTCTTCATTCCACCAGGTGAGTGCTCGTTTGTGAAGAACACTCATGGCATAACGGACTTTAAAGTTGTCGGGGCATTCACTGTTTATGAAGGTATTCTCAATACCCTCAAACCATTGTAGGAGTCCTGTAGCTCCTTCTTCACCACTAAACTTTGGAGGGTTACAAGAATTGAAATGCTTAAGGGTGCAGGCTTGGGGTCCATTTCCATTGCCATTGCCGTTCGCGTTCCCGTTGTTGTGACCATTCCCGTTGCCGTTCAATTGGATAACCTGAGCGAGTAAGTTGGGAACCAGAGTTGCGATTTGCTGCGCCATTTGTTGAGAAATGATTGCAGCCAATTGGGCATCAACACCATTGTTGTTGTGGTTAGGAACTTGGTCATGGTTATGGTTATCACCACCTTCTTCGTGGTTCTCACCATTGCTGTTGCGAGTGCTGCGACGTGGAGGCATGATCTGTAAGAGACACAGTGAAGTGAATGAGACTATATAAGGAATGTAATCATTTATTCATTAAAACGAATAAACGAAAACGTTGACTTATCAAAGATTCTAAATTCTAATAACATATGAAGACATGCTTTAGCCTATAAGTGAACACTCATCCCGAGAATTCCCAGGTAGGCATCCGGGTCCCTCGTCTGATTGGGATATATGCGCAATGCCAGCCTAGACAGAAGACTCAGAATACAGGCGTTCACCCTTCCAGATTGCACGTGTTCGTTATTAAAATCTAGAACTTCGACGAGATCTCAAGGGGGTTTTGGTTAAACCTGAGGATTTTATCCTATTAGTCTAAGAGTAGATCCACTGTTGGAGAGCAGCCTTCTTGTAAAGATGAAGGTAGGGATAAGAAGTAGGAGTGAGATAGAGAATAGCAAGTAAAGGAAGCAAGTACTGATTAAATCCTATGGTTATAGACTAGATTATTTTTCTAATAACCTAATTCCCTATAACCATGGCTCTGATACCAATCTGTAACACCCCAACCGATGGCGGAAACATCGGGATGTCACGTAATGATGATTGTCCAGTAGCTCATGGTGAATAATAGATTCCATTAAATGATTTATATGAATTACATACAATAGTTCTAGAATTTGCACATCAAATTGAATGAAACTATACACATATCTTCAAGCATCAATTCAAATCTTCAAGAAAATAGAACCTGAAACATGTTAAGTTGAAAAGGTTTTGGGTCAACAAAAGTTGGTGAGAATTACATAGGTTTTTGATAATTTAATAAAAATGTTGTGCAATTCATGTGTCATGTCAATCTAGTCCATATGTGAGAACATACTAGAAATAAATCGAGTGCATAATCAACCCTGATGACTGTTATAATATGATACATACCATACGCTCATGGTCCAATTGAATATGTTATGCGATAACAAACACCCACGTAACCTTTGTAGGAGGCACGTATCCGGGTGGGATTGTCAGTCCAATAGATCTATCAATGTATACCGTCGGCTTGTACGGAGTTAATGATTATGCTAGAATGGTGCTTACTCTAATCATGCTCAAGACATAATGCAACATAGAAAACACATAGACACATTGATGATTGAATTGCAATGATAATGTTATAACATGTTTCACCCCAAAAATGGTGATAAATAAAAGGGGCTATGTAAAACTCACCTTGGTAAAATGTTATATCTGTTGAGAAATTTGGATAATTGTGTTGACCCAATGTATCAAGTATCACCCTAAAATAAGGTAATAAATATGTCTAAGTCTATCAAGTCTACAAATGTATAAGTTCTAGGGCTTCGAATTGGGGATAATTGCTCGTTTGATTAATATTAAAAATATTCGCCAATTGAGAGAAATTTAGTAAATAAATTACTAAAAATCTTTTTATAAATGTTAAATCTAGGATGGTCACAAGAATGTGTTTAAAGTATAAAAATAATTTTTGCAAAATTATTTCCTTTTAAATAGATTTTTAAATCTATTTATTACAAATTGTCAAAACTTAACTTTAATATTCAAAAATACTAAAATTAAAGAATTATTAGTTTAAAAATTATATTTCTGTTCTAAATGATTAGAAATAATTTATATAAAATTTTGGTGCAAAAATATTAAAAATTGGATTTATTATGATTTAATTATGATTAAAACTAACAAAAATTGATTAAAAATATTAAATAAATGATTTTTCAGAAATGAAAATCATTTCTGAAAAGATCAATGTTATAAAAACTCAGGATAATTTTTGTTGAAATTTATAAGATCGTTTTGATATTTTAATGGATTTTTATAAATATAATAGTGTAAAATTGATTTAATTATTATAAATATTAAATAAATGAATTTCAGAAAAATAAAAATTGTGGATAAAGCTTTGACATCAGATTTGTTAAAAATAATTTTTTTAGAATTTATAAAATAGTTTTGGTAATTTAAAATGAATTTAAAAGATTAAAAGGTTTAATATAAATAATTGTTTGTTACAAAAAAAATAAGAAAAGAAAAGAACAAAAAGGAAGGTCAGTGCCGGGACTCGAACCCGGGTGACCACTGTGGTGGACCATGGTCACAACCACTTGGCCTAGGCCGGTGGTTGTGATATCTTCTGTTTAAAATTAATTATATTCAATACGCGAAATCAGATTAATCCCCAATTCTATATGACGAACCCTAGAATTTTCAATTGGACAAATCACACATCAATAGCCTGATTAACCATAGGGCTATTGATGTGTGATGGCCGATGAATAAAACCCACACAAATAATCGAACTCACAGTGACGAATTGATTGTAAACGTCGGGTCAAAGCAAAAGTCAACGACGAGCTTGATAATAATAATCAGTGTGAATTAGAGAGAATTGAAGGTTGAGAGAGAGTTGTGAGCGAGTGATCAAGGTTCGCAGACCATCTATATATACTGATGTTCAATGATTAAGGTTAATTGGAAGGTTTGACCTCGTTTTAAATTCATACGCGTAATAATAAAGAATTGGTCAATGATTTGGTGTAATTGACGTGTATTCGTGTTGTAATAGGCCGATAATCACGTATCAGTGGTCAAAGGATTATTAAACATGGTAAATTTGTGAATTTCAAATCATTCTATACAAACTGCTGCTGCTCGCTGCTATAGGAAGAAAGAAGGGAAGCAGACGCGAAAGGGTTAAATAAAATTAATGCTAGGATTAGTTCAAAAGGAATGTGTAGATCAAGTGGTGTTGTGTGTGTGTGGTAGTGTTTGGCCCGGGTGTTGACGCGAGTTCGATTCTCGGCAGAGGGATCTTTTTTTTTTTTTTTTATTACAGAAGTGGTGGGTTAGTGGGCCGGGTATTTACTTGGGCTGGGTGGATCTGGGCTGGGCTGATGGTAGTTGAACCAAAGGGATTTGTTTGTGGGTTTGTTATCCAAAACTCTTTTTTTTTTTTTTTTACATATAAAATCTGAGATTTATTTTTACTATTATTATTATTATTATTATTATTATTATTAATATATATATATATATATATATATATATATAGAGAGAGAGAGAGAGAGAGAAGAGATATGTATGAATAATTATAGTTGTGTAGGGGTTCAAAACACCACCAAAAATAATACACTTGTCGTAACGTATAATTAATAAATGCGTAATGTTACAAATGGCGTCTCTCTTCTTGTACCTTTGAAGCCACAAGTGCCGGCAGAAGACCAAGAAACCACTCGCCCTCGTACATCTGTAACAGTCACAATGGTATTATTGAAACTTGCTTGAATATGAATAACCCCCTTTGGTATTTTACGTATACTCTTACGTGAACCAATACGTCCACGTGAACCCTTTTTCAGTATAGCTTTTGCCATATTTTATCATCTCATAAATTTGAGTCAGAGATATATGGATATATCCATTTCATGTCAAAAAAAGATCCCCTATTTATATATGGGTCTTTAACGAGTCTTATTATCCTTGTCTTTGTTTATGTCTTGGGTTGGAACAAATTACTATAATTCGTCCCCGACGACGGATTAGTCGACATTTTTCACAGGTAAATCCCCGCTAACTTACAAATCTAACTACCAGAAAGGGCCTTAAATGTGAGCCAGTAGACCTGGGTGGAAACTCAACTACTTCCAGGCCTCCAGGATCTGCTGAAGGAGACGGGATGGCAACTTAATAGAATGGCTGAATGAGTTGATAAACGAATCCCTTGTCCCTTTTTACGGCTTTACAATCTCAGAGTAGCGTAAGGCAATTATAGCTCCTTCTCAATCTCATCTTTCAATTTCTTATTTTACTATGTTCAATTCTATGTATTCCTCTATCCGTAGAGTACATTGAATGTACAGAAATGTCTATAACAGAGCTACTCAAAAGTTGCGGTCTATAGTCTAAAACATCTTTCAACAACATGTCCGAAAGGACGTTCATTCAACGGCATTAGCGGTCTAGGCTCTTCAGAAGCAGAGCATAGGATAGGTTGCTGGTAAGACCAATAGGCTATTAGATGGGATAGGGAGGGCGGTAATCCTTTGTCCAAGATCCTCTCGGACTGTTGAATAAAGGCAGGGAAAAAGCTTTCACCAGGTCCAGGAATCGGTATTAGCTCTGTTTTCGCTGTTCTAGATTCGGTAGTTTTAATTGCTCGTGTTGAATCAGCTGGGAGATTTGGATGAAAGGTTCTCGAAATGGAAGCTCTATACCAAGGGTAGAGGAGAAGAGAAGCAAGCCACCTTCCCAAGCTAATCAAATCATCTCTGTCAACAATCCCATTACTTGTGCGGTATAGTGCCTTATTCTACATTAGATAGAGCTAGCTATCTAATCAACGGAATGGTTTGTGGGTTCCGAACGGCTAGAGTGTGCAAAGTTAGACACACTCATACAAAGGGAAGACATTTTCTTTAATAAGTTATGATCCATTGTTTGCAAGACAACGGATGTATGTATTTTGTTGATTAGATACACTTATCGGCAATTTCATTTAAACGTACTTAGAGTAATGCCTTTTAGGCATTACTCTAGTTATCCAAGAAAGAGCAGAATCCATTAGGGGAGATGTATGGGTGGACAATTGGCTGTTCTTGCATTAATTGCTACTTCATCAATCTTATTGATTAGCGTACCCGTTGTATTTTCTTCTCCTGATGGTTGGTCAAGTAACAAAAATGTTATATTTTCAGGTACATCATTATGTATTGGATTAGTCTTTCTAGTGGGTATCCTTAATTCTCTCCATGCACTTGAAGCTCTCCTTCCATCCCTCCGTCCCTCCTAGCGACGGACAAAGAATATGAATAGGAATAGAAAGGTTCTAACAGCAGCAGTCACGAAATCTGGAAAGAGAGCCCGGGCCTTATTACATATATATGTAATAATTCATTAGTACCTCACCCGTCGTGTATAATGTAAAAGTCAAGGTGACTTTTCAGCTCATAGGGCCAGCTACCAATCCGCAAATCCTCTTTTAAGGTCTGGATTTCCACTTCAATTGGCTATCAAATAGAAATATCGACTCTATTCGGGCGTCTTTTTTCAAATCCCAGCAGGAAGCCGCTCGAGGGGTCTGATCAAAAATTCCAGCTATTGAAATAGTGAGAATTCGTGATCAGACCACTCTCAAGTTGTGACACCCGGCAAATTCTGGTTAACAACGTTGTCTAGATGAAAGTCTACCTTAGCGAGTCACGTGTATATTGTACTTAACTAGGTTAGTTAAGTCGTGTTACGGTTCGGGAACTGTTAGTTCAGTATAGAGGATCATCGGATGTGAGTCTAGAGGTTCATTAGATGTCAGTCCTTAACCAAGTGTACAAGTGGTGACGATTCGTGGAATCGTCAGAGCATAGGGAACATACAAGTCTCGAGTCCCGGGAATTGGTGAACGAGTGTGAATATGTTTGTTTGCAAGTGTTATGTGTTTACAATCATTATGTGACTTGTCGGTATGTGAAAATGTGTTAACATATGTTAAAACGGGGTTTAACGCGCAAAATACACAGAACCAGCCCCTATAGGCGATTAGGGAGGCTAATCGCCTATAGGGTATGCATTTGGGGATCATTTCATGCGATTAGGGGGCTACTCGCATGTAATGATAGGCGATTAGCCCTAAATGCATGAAATGTCATGCGATTAGCAATGCTAATCGCGTATAGCTGCTGCACAATCGCGTGTTACGTGCTGGACGACTAAAAACGACTATAAATACAATACTTGACCTCCTAAACTTCATAATATCAACCCTAGTCGTCCCATAACCCGCCCCAACACACACACAACCTCTAGAACACGATTTTGGATCAAAACACAAGGTTTCAAGCCTATTTCATCATCCTATCACAAATCTAAGGTCGCCGCTTTACGGGACTAGCATAGCTGCTGAGTTTATTCGTGTTACGGAGTAACGCAACTTAAGGTGAGTTTACGGCCCCTCTTTTAACTGGTTTCACTTTTCGGGGGAGAAAACATGTGTTAAACTTATGTTTGGTAACTACTGTCATACTATGGGTTTCTATGGTTTACTATACGATCTTTGGAAGTCCCGGGGGGGACCATGAATGTGCGGGTTTGCACAACGGGGAAATGTGAATAGCGCTATTGGGAGTGACCAACCCCGCTCGTCGACTTGGAGGGTCGGCGGGTGCATATTGTCTCAAACAGGAACAACAGGTTTACTACATCGGGCACGACATCTGGTTTGCGAGTTAGTAATGGTTTTCCAATCGTGATAGTAACAAAACATACGCCTAGCTAGCGTACTTTGGTTTTCGATGTGTTATAGTATGGACAGGTTGAACTTGGTACTGTGATTACAAAACCTGTAAACTCACCAGCATTTTTGTGCTGACGTAAACTTTTACATGTTTTCTCAGGTCGCTAAGGTAGCACAATGGAACTAGGGCGCACGCGTCTGCACGGCGTCTAGTTAGGATTGCATGGTTTTCGAACGTTGAACACTTGGTTTATTTTGGATTATGTTTTGAATAAGCTTCCGCTGTAACTGGGGATTTTAAACTATGTTTTCTTAAATTGCATATGTTCATTTAGACTTGTTTATTGTGATCGTTGGTTTGGATCCTGGTTTGTCATGCGCCTCGCGGTAAAACTCTGCAAGTGGATTTTGAGGGTGTGACAGATTGGTATCAGAGCCAATGGTTATAGTGAACTAGGGCTGCATGTAGAGTCTAGTCTATAGCCGAGTCACACACACTAGACGATCACATAGTACTAAACATTATGGTGGGTTACGTATGGCCTTGTCTAGGTGTCTCTAAATCATTTGACCTTCCTATGTTACATCATCCGTTCTATCTTAGGTCGAGTTACTTGCTTTCTAGGCAGTGTGGTGTATTGGGGTAAATCGTGTACTCTTGAGATTTGTCCAAGGCTCGGACATCTCCCTTTCATACTCCAATAGAAACACTTGCCATGAACTACCGTAGCATTACGGTGTATAGCTAAGAGTCTATGTTCGGTGATTTGAACTTTGAACTAGGAGAACACTTGGAGGACCATGTAGAGCGGTTTATCATTTTGGGTGCACACAAAATCATAAACCGAAATGCATGAAAGCCCTGGTGAGCTCTGGGTTCGACTGGATAGTCCTGGATTGGATCTAGCTTTGATCTTGTAAACGTTAGAGGTTATCATTAGCTACGAAACTAAATTTTCTCGTTCTTTCTGCCAGAATCATGTCTGGAGTACGAGGAGGACGTGGAGGTGGTCGCAATGGTGGACGTGGTGGTGGTCGCGGTGGTGCTGGTGGTCGTGGAGGTGTTAACCTATCACAGGAAGATCTGAACAACTTGCTACAAGCTGCCTTCCAGTTAGGGCACAATGGTGGCGGTAAGTTGATTTATCCATTTCCTTTGCCTCATTGGTGGACCTTGTTTACATCCTTCGTGGTTTCTCATACGTTTTATTGTAGGTGGTCCTGTTAACCCACCCCCACCCATTTGTACCTACAAGATGTTTCGGGACTGTAAGCCTCAGGAATTCTCTGGCACTGAGGGTGCGGTGAGCTTACTCAGGTGGTTGGAAAAGGTGGAGTCAGTGTTTCTGATGTGTAACTGTCTCCCAGAGGATCGAGTTAAGTATGCTGCTGCATTATTCTAGGATGTTGCTTTGACCTGGTGGAATAACATCACCCAGAATATGGGTATTGGGGAGGCTTATGCTATGCCTTGGGAGAATTTTGTGCAACTGCTGAAGCGTGAGTACTGTCCAAGGGAAGAGGTGCAGAAGTTAGAGCACGAAGTGTGGAACCTCAAGATGTCTGGGTCCGAAATTGAGAAGTATACGGTAAGGCGTAATGAGTTGGCAGTGCTATGTCCTGATCTGCATGTGCCAGAATATAGGAGGATCGAACACTATATCTCGGGGTTAGTGCCAGAAATCGCAGGGTTGGTAGCTGCGGGAAATCATCCTACATACTCAGAGGTGGTCCGATCGGCTCATAGGATGACCAATTTGAAGGTGAATGAGGGTATTTTGCCTGCTAAGGGTTCGACTGTCAAGGCCCCAGAGAACAACAAGCGTAAGTGGGAAAACGAGGGGAAAGGATCTAGGCCAGCACAGCAGGGTAAGAGGTTCGATAATGGGGGTTCTTCTTCTACTGGTAACAAACAGGGTGGTTATGCGGGGAAACTGCCTAAATGTAACAAGTGTGGACGTCATCATCAAGGGAACTGCGACAGTAACCGTTGCCATCGCTGCCACCGATTTGGGCATTTTGCTAAAGATTGTCGGGCTACACTTCCATCGACCCAGGCCCCAAGCAATACCCCGGCTCCTGCAGCTCAAGGAACTACGGGAAGACAAGGATGTTACAACTGTGGTGAGACTGGGCATTACAAGAAGGATTGCCCGAAACTGAAGCAGGGCGGGAACAACGGTAACGGAAACAACGGGGGCGGCGGCAGGAATGCACATGCCTTCGTCATTGGAGCCGCTGAGGCTAGACAGGATCCTGACACAGTTACCGGTATGTTCCTTCTCAATAATCGCTCTGTTAGTGTTTTATTTGATTCTGGTGCCGACAAGAGTTTTATATCTGTGGAAGTTAGTCGACTGCTAGATGTAGTACCCGTACCATTAGAGGCTATGTATATAATTGAGTTGGCTGACGGTAAAAAGATTGAAGCTACTTGTATCCTTCGGGAGTGTCAACTAGAGTTGTCGGGTTTGTCGTTCCCCATCGACCTTATGCCGGTACCTTTGGGTAGTTTTGACGTTGTGGTAGGCATGGATTGGTTGTCCTTGTATCGCGCGGAGATCGTTTGTTACGACAAGATTATTCGGATTCCTCTCCCTGATGGAGAATTCCTTTCTGTGTACGGTATCAAGGGCGGTGTTCCGCTAAATATCATCTCTAGCATGAAGGCCCTTAAGTGTCTTCGAAAGGGTTATTCGGCCGTTTTGGCGCATTTATCTGTTTCCTCTAGCGATGAGAAGAAGATTGACGATATTCCTGTTGTACACGAGTTTCCTGATGTTTTTCCCGATGATTTATCAGGTCTTCCTCCCCATCGTCAGGTCGAGTTCGGTATTGATCTTGTACCAGGGGCTGCTCCTATTGCTCGGGCCCTCTACCGTCTTGCACCTCCCGAGATGCAGGAATTGTCTAGTCAGTTACAGGAACTCTTGGACAAGGGTTTCATCAGACCAAGTTCTTCCCCTTGGGGAGCCTCGATTCTATTCGTCAAGAAGAAGGATGGAAGTTTCCGATTGTGTGTGGATTACAGAGAACTGAACAAATTGACCGTCAAGAACCGTTATCCTCTTCCACGTATTGATGATCTATTTGACCAACTTCAGGGTTCTAGTTACTACTCCAAGATTGATTTGAGGTCCGGTTATCACCAGTTGCGCGTAAGGGAAGCTGACGTTGCAAAGGCTGCCTTTCGTACACGTTATGGCCATTTCGAATTCTTGGTCATGACTTTCGGTCTCACGAACGCACCGGCGGTTTTCATGGACTTGATGAACCGCGTTTGCAAGCCATATCTTGACAAGTTCGTCATTGTGTTTATTGATGGCATCCTGATTTACTCCAAGAACAAGACTGAACACGAGGAACACCTGCGTTTGGTTTTGGAACTCTTGCGACGGGAACAACTTTACGCCAAGTTCTCAAAGTGTGACTTTTGGTTACGCGAAGTTCAGTACCTAGGACATGAGGTTAATGAACTAGGAATTCATGTCGATCCAGCTAAGATCGAAGCGATCAAGGACTGGGGAGCACCAAAGACGCCAACTGAGGTGCGGCAATTCCTAGGCCTTGCGGGCTACTATCGTCGTTTCATTCAGGGGTTCTCGAAGATCGCTCAACCCCTCACCACTCTTACTCAGAAGGATAGAAAGTTCGACTGGGGTGAACCACAAGAGTCGGCATTTCAAGAACTGAAGTCTAAACTTTGTTCTGCTCCTATTTTGTCCTTACCTGAAGGCCCTGATGATTTCGTTGTTTACTGTGATGCTTCTATTCATGGTCTCGGTTGCGTGTTGATGCAACGCGAGAAGGTGATTGCGTATGCTTCTCGTCAACTCAAGGTGCACGAGAAGAACTACACCACCCATGACTTGGAGTTGGGTGCAGTGGTTTTCGCGTTGAAAATCTGGAGACATTACTTGTACGGTACCAAATGCACCATCTACACCGATCACAAGAGTCTTCAACATATTTTCGACCAACAACATTTGAACATACGACAGCGTCGTTGGATTGAACTTCTGAATGACTATGATTGCGCCATTAAGTACCATCCTGGCAAGGCGAATGTGGTAGCAGACGCCTTGAGCAGGAAGGAATCGATTAAACCTCGTCGCGTTCGGGCGTTGCAACTCACCATTCATTCCTCTCTACCTGACCAACTCCGTTCTGCCCAGTTAGAAGCTTTGAAGGAGGAAAACCTTAAAGCTGAGACTATGCACGGTGCCGACAAGCACCTCGAGCGAAGGCCTGATGGCCTGCACTACTTCGCAGAACGCATATGGGTTCCTTTATTCGGGGGACTTTGGGAGCTTGTCCTAGATGAGGCCCACAAGTCCCGGTATTCTATTCATCCGGGTTCGGATAAGATGTACCAAGATCTGAAGGTGCTTTACTGATGGCCAAACATGAGGTCGGATATAGCCTCATACGTGAGTAAGTGCTTGACCTGTGCTAAGGTCAAGGTGGAATACCAGAAACCGTCGGGTCTCTTGCAACAACCTGAAATTCCGGAGTGGAAATGGGAACGGATTACCATGGATTTTGTCACGCAACTTCCTAAGTCACCGAGCGGGAATGACAAGATATGGGTGATTGTTGATCGGTTGACGAAATCAGCCCATTTTCTCGCTATTAAAGAGACCGACACCATGGATCGTTTGGCTCATCTTTATCTGAAGGAAGTTGTTTCTAAGCACGGGGTGCCGGTTTCTATTATCTCGGATCGTGACTCCCACTTTACTTCTCACTTCTGGAAGTCGTTACACAAGGCTTTGGGTACCCAACTAGACATGAGTACAGCTTATCATCCACAGACTGACGGTCAGAGTGAGCGCACGATTCAAACTTTAGAAGACATGCTGCGGGCATGTGTGATCGATTTTGGCAAAGGTTGGGAAGCTCATCTACCGTTAGTAGAATTCTCTTACAACAATAGTTATCACACAAGTATCAAGGCAGCTCCGTTCGAGGCACTGTATGGGCGGAAATGCCGTTCTCCTCTTTGTTAGGCTGAGGTGGGTGAGAGTCAACTCACTGGGCCTGAACTAGTGTACGAAACTTCGGAAAAGATCGTACAGATTCGTAACCGGTTGGCAGCAGCACGGGATCGGCAAAAGAGTTATGCTGATCAGCGTCGCAAGCCATTGGAATTCCAGGTTGATGACAAAGTACTTCTGAAAGTTTCACCATGGAAGGGCGTCATACGCTTTGGGAAGCGTGGCAAACTCAACCCTCGGTATGTCGGTCCATTTACGATCCTGGAACGGATTGGATCGGTGGCGCATCGTCTTGATTTACCGACGGAGCTCGGTAACGTACATAACGTCTTCCATGTGTCCAACCTGAAGAAGTGCCTGGCTGACGAGTCTCTCATCGTTCCACTGGAAGAGATCAAGGTTGATGACCGTCTTCGGATTGTGGAAGAACCTGTGGAGATTCTGGATTACAAGATTCGTAGCCTACGTCATAGCAAGATTCGCATTGTTAAGGTTCGCTGGAACTCGAACCGGGGACCAGAGTACACTTGGGAACGGGAGGATTAGATGAAGTCTAAATATCCTCATCTCTTTCCTAAGGAAGCGTTCGAATCGAGATATGTCTCCACTGCAGCTGAATGAATCTCGGGGCGAGATTCCTTTTAACGTGGGGATGATGTGACAACTCGGGTAAATCTCTCTCTTGGTTTCTATCTTTTGTCTGTTTCTTTTGTTATTCCTTTTGGGTACTGTGCAATTTTCGGGACGAAAATTCTTTTAACGTGGGGATGATGTGACACCCGGCAAATTCTGGTTAACAACGTTGTCTAGATGAAAGTCTACCTTAGCGAGTCACGTGTATATTGTACTTAACTAGGTTAGTTAAGTCGTGTTACGGTTCGGGAACTGTTAGTTCAGTATAGAGGATCATCGGATGTGAGTCTAGAGGTTCATTAGATGTCAGTCCTTAACCAAGTGTACAAGTGGTGACGATTCGTGGAATCGTCAGAGCATAGGGAACATACAAGTCTCGAGTCCCGGGAATTGGTGAACGAGTGTGAATATGTTTGTTTGCAAGTGTTATGTGTTTACAATCATTATGTGACTTGTCGGTATGTGAAAATGTGTTAACATATGTTAAAACGGGGTTTAACGCGCAACATACACAGAACCAGCCCCTATAGGCGATTAGGGAGGCTAATCGCCTATAGGGTATGCATTTGGGATTCATTTCATGCGATTAGGGGGCTACTCGCATGTAATGATAGGCGATTAGCCCTAAATGCATGAAATGTCATGCGATTAGCAATGCTAATCGCGTATAGCTGCTGCACAATCGCGTGTTACGTGCTGGACGACTAAAAACGACTATAAATACAATACTTGACCTCCTAAACTTCATAATATCAACCCTAGTCGTCCCATAACCCGCCCCAACACACACACAACCTCTGGAACACGATTTTGGATCAAAACACAAGGTTTCAAGCCTATTTCATCATCCTATCACAAATCTAAGGTCGCCGCTTTACGGGACTAGCATAGCTGCTGAGTTTATTCGTGTTACGGAGTAACGCAACTTAAGGTGAGTTTACGGCCCCTCTTTTAACTGGTTTCACTTTTCGGGGGAGAAAACATGTGTTAAACTTATGTTTGGTAACTACTGTCATACTATGGGTTTCTATGGTTTACTATACGATCTTTGGAAGTCCCGGGGGGAACCATGAATGTGCGGGTTTGCACAACGGGGAAATGTGAATAGCGCTATTGGGAGTGACCAACCCCGCTCGTCGACTTGGAGGGTCGGCGGGTGCATATTGTCTCAAACAGGAACAACAGGTTTACTACATCGGGCACGACATCTGGTTTGCGAGTTAGTAATGGTTTTCCAATCGTGATAGTAACAAAACATACGCCTAGCTAGCGTACTTTGGTTTTCGATGTGTTATAGTATGGACAGGTTGAACTTGGTACTGTGATTACAAAACCTGTAAACTCACCAGCATTTTTGTGCTGACGTAAACTTTTACATGTTTTCTTAGGTCGCTAAGTTAGCACAATGGAACTAGGGCGCACGCGTCTGCACGGCGTCTAGTTAGGATTGCATGGTTTTCGAACGTTGAACACTTGGTTTATTTTGGATTATGTTTTGAATAAGCTTCCGCTGTAACTGGGGATTTTAAACTATGTTTTCTTAAATTGCATATGTTCATTTAGACTTGTTTATTGTGATCGTTGGTTTGGATCCTGGTTTGTCATGCGCCTCGCGGTAAAACTCCGCAAGTGGATTTTGAGGGTGTGACACAAGTGCCAGTAGTGATCCAACAACCTCCACAATACCTGGTTTCAGGAAGAAACCTTTGTGGAAACCTTCCGGAATATAAAAGGGGTGTCGTCCAGGGGTTCTTGTCATGTGAGACAAGAAAGAAGCC
>CM054128.1:84153196-84575696 GCA_028751855.1 Ambrosia trifida
ATAATTCATCTTTTCTTGCAAAAGCACTTTTAAATTAACTTTTTACACATGTGTAAATGAAACAGTTTACACATGTATAAACAGTAAATTTACACATGTGTAAAAACAAATTATTTTCATATACGTTTGAATTTTTTACGCGTAAATTGTGTTTTTGAGATTGTATTTTAGTAATAAAGACAAGTGTAAAAAGAAATTTTGAATTTGAATGGTTTAGATGTCGTTCTCACGGTTCGCACGAAATATAGGTGTTCTCAAATTAACTTTCCCCTATATATATATATATATATATATATATAGGGGAGGGTTATCTTGAGAACGCTAAATATTGTGAGAACCGTGAAACAAGTAAAAAAATCAATCAAAATCAAATTTTTTTAATACAAGATTCATTATAATCAAAATACAACATTAATAGATGAGTTTTCTTTCCAAATAATTCATTTTTTCTTGCAAAAACACTTTCAAATTAACTTTTTACACATGTGTAAATGAAGCAGTTTACACATGTATAAATATTAAATTTACAAATGTGTAAAAACAAATTATTTCCGTATACGTTTGAATTTTTACGCGTAAATTGTGTTTTTGGGATTGTATTTTAGTAATAAAGACAAGTGTAAAAAGAAATTTTGAATTTGAATGGTTTTAGATGTCGTTCTCACGGTTCGCACGAAATATAGGTGTTCTCAAATTAACTTTCCCCTATATATATATATATATATATATATATATATATATATATAGGCTAAGTATCCACAAAAAAACCCAAAAATTTGAAGAAACTCGGGAAACTCTAACTTCCCAAGCTTTTTATCATTTGAAAAAATTAGGGTATGTAATATACATGTTTTTAAGAGTTTTGAGCCAAAAAATAAAAATAAAAAAGCGCCAAGTGGATATTTTTAAAAAAAATAAATAAGTTTTTTTGTGTAACGTATGTTACACACTTTACAGACATGTAACATATGTAACACAAAAAACTTATTTATTTTTTTTTAAAATATCCACTCGGCGCTTTTTTTTTTTTTTTTTTGCTCAAAACTCTTAAAAACATGTATATTACATACCCTAATTTTTTTAGATGATAAAAAGCTCGGGAAGTCAGAGTTTCCTAAGTTACTTAAATTTGAGTGGGTTTTTATTTAATCCATCCCCTATATATATATATATATATATATGGATAATACGGAAACCCTAAATAATGAGAAAACTCTAGAAAACCCTTAAAAAAACCTACTTCCCGAGCTTTTTTTTAAAAAAAAATTAGGGCATGTAATATACATGTTTTTAAGTGTTTTGAGCCAAAAAAATCAAAAAAGCGCCGAAGGGTTTTTTTTTAAAAAAAAATAAGTTTTGCATCATAACATATGTTACGAGTGCAAAAAATAAGCTAACATATGTTATGATGCAAAACTTATTTTTTAAAAAAAAAAAAAAAAAAAACCCCTTCGGCGCTTTTTTGATTTTATTTGGCTCAAAACACTTAAAAACATGTATATTATATGCCCTAATTTTTTTTTAAAAAAAAAAGCTCGGGAAGTAGGTTTTTTTAAGGATTTTCTAGAGTTTTCTCATTTTGAAGGGTTTTCTCCCTATACTTCCACTATATATATATATATATATATATATATATATATATATATATATATACACACACATATATATATATATAGGGGAGGGTTATCTTGAGAACGCTAAATATTGTGAGAACCGTGAGAACAAGTAAAAAAATCAATCAAAATCAATTTTTTTTAATACAAACCCCATTATAATCAAAATACAACATTAATAAATGAATTTTCTTTCCAAATAATTCATCTTTTCTTGCAAAAACACTTTTAAATTAACTTTTTACACATGTGTAAATGAAACAGTTTACACATGTATAAACAGCAGATTTACACATGTGTAAAAACAAATTATTTCCGTATACGTTTGAATTTTTACGCGTAAATTGTGTTTTTGAGATTGTATTTTAGTAATAAAGACAAGTGTAAAAAGAAATTTTGAATTTGAATGGTTTTAGATGCCGTTCTCATGGTTCGCACGAAATATAGGTGTTCTCAAATTAACTTTCCCCTATATATATATATATATATATATATATATATATATATATATATATATATATGAAGAAACAAAAGTTTACCTCAATTATGAGTGAGGCTGATTTGTTTCCACAAGTGATATCCTTCACTAGAATGAGTGGCTTCTTAATAGTGGTGACCTGAAAAACAAATGTATCCGGTGTGGGGCGACCGCCTCGAATCCAGAGGATTCTACTTAGCAGACACAAAAACGTGGTCGGCCTAAGTGTGTTCTTCAGGGATTTCTGAATGACCTCTTCAAGGAGACGAAGTGCTCCTTAAATAGGTTCCACACGGGCCTCGACATTTACCCTTAACATACCCGGTGGGCTGAGGCCCAGTTAAGGGCTTGCCTCCACACCGGCCCAAGATTAGGCCCAACAAGATATATTATACGACAGGTAGGAAATCATAGAGAATGATCGTACCTTCCCTATGATGTGTCGTCTTGTGATTGGTCGCAGACCTGGGCAAACATGATTGGCCTCCAAGTGTACTATTGTCCCCTCTGTAGGCCTTCGTTAGTGGAGATCCTTGTTGAGGTGGTCCCGTGTATTCTTATTGGTTGACATGTACAGGAGACGTACTGTTTGTCCCCTGCGGGCTTAACCCTGGACACGTGTGCATCCCCTGCTGGTTGATCGTGCAGCATGCTCCTTACCACACGTCGCTGGTCCTTGATTGGCTCGTACTCTGTTGTACGATCGTATGTGATATTGCCACGTGTCTGCCTAAGGTGTTATCCCGCAAGCCTTAGCGGGTTTCCGTGCTGCATCTGCTGTTATTGGTTGCAACCCGCTTATTGGTTGCAACCTGCTTCTTTGTTGATTAACCCGCATCCGTATCCAGTGGGCTTCACTCGCCCATAGTTGGCCTCGTAAGGATTGTTTGGGCCTGGTGTTCCCATTCTCGTCTTTGGGCTTTGGCTTTTGGGTAGGGGCCCAAGTGAATTTGGGTCCCTACCCCTTCAAGTCCCCCTAGTCCAGTGACACTCTTGGTTGTGCGTAGCACAAGCGTGAGGGTTGATGGACTGATTGAGAAAGAAAAATGTGTGCTTTTATGGCGGGCTCTGCATTCTGGCGGGTTGTTACGTGATCCGTCGGGCGGATTGCTACGTTTTTCGTCAAGCGGGTTTGTCCGTTTTTCGTCAAGCGGGTTTGTCCGTTTTTCGTCAAGCGGGTTTGTCCCCCGCTGTGGGTATTAAGCTTAATATCAGACACTAGCTTGCTTTTGGAGGGAAATTCGAAAAGTCGTCATCATTACAGTTGCTCTGACGGTTGAAGTGACAGACTTTCTGTCTGCCGCGTCTGTTCTGCTGTCATGTCCGTTATATTTGGACGACTTTTGGGTTACTTGTGTTAGGCGCGTGTGAGTTACGCGCGGCGCGTGGCTCGATTTTCGCCTTAGTGGGCTACGTGTCGTGTAGATGGTGGGCCTGGCTGTGTTTGTGTGGCCCACCATAATTAATGTTGACGGTATAAATAGCCCACTTAGGACTGTTTGCCTATCTTTTTTCTTAATGTTTTTCCCCTAAATCTTTCTCTTCTTTCTTTCCTAGTAACCGTTCACCGATTGCTGTTCCGGCGAGATCTGTTTGATTTTTCTTTGTTCAAAGATGACTGACGTCGACGTTAGGGGAAAGAAGGAAGCCGTGTGTATGGCTGACGCTCCGATCAAGTGGAAAAAGGAGCCGTTCGAGTAGTTCTTGGAGCTTTATGAGATTCTGGCTAGTTGGGGACCCACGTTGCCGTCGGATGGAGAGACTGTGCTAGATGCTGGCCCTGGTAGGATGGCTTTGCACGCTGCCCATTTCCAGTTGGCTGGCTTTCGATTACCGGCGACTCGGTTTGTCTGTGACCTGCTCCTCCAATATGGTGTGTATTTGACTCAGGTGACTCCCCTGGGCAAGACCCGAATGGTGCACTTTGAATTCGTGTGCCGTTCCCAAGGTGTGGAGCCAACTTTTGAGATGTTCAACGCGTTCTACCGGCTCACCCACGGGGGTCCGCAGTGGTTCTCGTTTACCCAACGGAGCAAGATTAAGCCTGTTGGTAATGAACCACCGCGTAGTATGCACGATTGGAAGACGAAATTCTTTTTTATTCGGCAAGGGGTTGTCCCGGTGTCGTTGCAGTGGTTGGCTGTGTCCGCTAAGGCGAAACTAAAGGACTTTCCTGTTGTCAACTATGCCGATTTTGATTGTTATGACAGAATTACTGAGCAAGTGACGTCCATCGAAATGGCGAATGTGAGGCCTGAGGCTTTGCTGATGGCGGGTGTCAGCCGTGTGGGTGGTAGGGCTGACCAGAACCCGCATTTCTATGTGGACGGTAGAGGTATGTTTGCGTTCCGTTTCTTGTCTTGTCTTGATGGCATATTTTCGTCTTTTGTTTAATTTATTTATTGCCTTGTAGAAACGAGCTGCTTTTACTCAATTGTGGCTGGAGTGGATGGTGAGTTCCGGTGGGAGCCCCTCCAAGCGGATGAGGAGCCGCTCGTGGAGCAGACGCTCAAGAATTTCGTGGCCGTTAATGTTAAGGATTTTCCTGGGCACACCCTTATTCCAGGTGATGTTCCCATCAATCCCCGTCCTCGAAATGCAGTTTCCGCTGGCGGGGTTAATATTATGTTTATCTCTGAGGACGAGTCTGAGGATGAGTCTTACTCGTTATCTCACCGAGGTCGGGCTCGTGCAGGTATTAGCCACGGTAGTGGTTCTTCCCGACAGCCGCCTGCGTCTAGCGGTGCCAGAGATAAAGGGGACTATGTTGAAGTATTTGACACGCCACCGCAGTCTAGCCGTCCCGGCGGGTAGGCAGGAAGTGGCGGTCATGGCGCTGGGAAGAGGCTGCGTGACGTAGTCAGTATGATGGATTCTAGCAAGCGGAAGGTGCCCGAGGGAGATGCTTCTGCGTCCAATTTGAAAGTTCGGTTGGGTGTGTCCCATAAGCGGCCACGCTTGGCTTCGAAGATTGTGAAGGAGGTCAATCCAGGTATAGCCTTATTTACGGTCTTATCTTTGTGCTCTTATCTTCCTTTTCTGACGTGTTTATTCTTGTAGGTGTGTCTCTGCTCTTCCCCGGCGGGCCGAAGTTGTCTGATGTGCCTGGCTCGCGATCTTCTGGGCCTACTCCGCCCGCTGTCCCTCCGCAAGGTGGGGGTGGTGAGCAGCCAGATGAGACTGAGGCACGGCAACAGCCTTTGCCGCAGGGGTATGCTCGGACAGCGGAGGAGAAGGAAGCCGAGGAGGCTCGGGAGGCAGAGTTGCAACGGGCTAGACTATCGGCAGAAGCTAAGCGAAAAGAGCAGGAGAAAGGGAAAAGTGTTAAGAGTAGTGATGGCGGGGGTGTGGGGTTGCATTCCAAGTTACCAAGTGGTGGGGAGCGTCCACACGAACCCGGTTTTCCGAGTGGTGCGTTTGAAGATACTGGGTATGTTGACCTATCCTTTGGTGGCGGATCGGCGGGTGGTAGCGATGGCGGTGGGTCGGTGAAGGAGCCTATGCCTCCTAGTAGCAGTAACCCCAAAAGGGCTGATACTACGGGGGTGGCCTCCGGTGGGCTTAGACTGGATGTTGCTACCGGGCCCAAGTACCGCCCCGACTGGTCTGTGCGTGAAGACGGTCACTATTTCCAAATCGATACTTGTGAGGAATGGTTGCTGGGCTCCATACCTCCCGCAGAGCGGGCGTATACTGCTAAGCGGGACCGGTTGGCCCTTCTTCAGGATGGTGCCGCCGGTCTGGCTATGGCTGCCGCTACGATGAGTGAGGTCAGGCGCGGGTACCAGGCATTGACGCAGGCTGAACAGGAATTAGCGGCGCGCAAAGCAGCATTTAAGAATGTGCTTGATAAGCACAACAAGGATTGTGTTGCTCAGTCTAAAGCCTTATCAAATGCTTTGGCGCAGGCCAAATCCTCCGAGGAGCGTCACGCCAAGTCTTTTCAGGAGTGGAAGGCCTCCTGTGAAGCCACCAATCTCATCATAGCCAAGGAAAGGGACCGTGTGCGGGGGCTGGAAAGTGAAGTTGATCGCCTCAAGGCTGCTTTGGAGGCGAAGGAGTCTGATCTGGATAAGCAAAAATCCGAGACCTCCGCCGCGCGTGCTGACCTAGCCCAGAAGGAGGAAGAGGTATTGGTGCAAGCTACCCGGGCGTAGGGGCTGGAGAATGATATCGTTCTACTGAAGCGTGAGATTGACGTCCTTCGTGACGAGAAGAAGGCTCTTAGTACTGACGTCCAGGATCTTTCTATCTCTCGCGACAGTGCCCAGGAGATGTTGCGCGTTGCCCAAGAGGGTCATGAAGAGGCGTTGAACGATGTGAGCTGGTTGATGACCACTGGGCTTCAAGGGGTATGTGTTTCTAGCGTCTTTCTGATTACTCTGTTATGTTGTTGCGGTTTCTGACCCCCTTATTTTATTTATTCATTTTTTGCGTTGTAGGTGTTTTCCCGCGTTTGGGAGGAACCGGCATTGGTTCAGGCGGTTGCCCACTTGTTGGAGAAATCAAAGCAGTTCGGTGCGGTTCTTGGCTTTAAACAAGGGTTTGATTTCTGTCTTAGCGGGCGTCCCTTAGAAGATAATCCTTACCGTGACGTCGATGCGGAAGTGGAGTATGATGGAGAAGTGGCCGCGTATGATGAGTTA
Source organism: Ambrosia trifida (assembly GCA_028751855.1). Lineage (NCBI taxonomy): Eukaryota > Viridiplantae > Streptophyta > Magnoliopsida > Asterales > Asteraceae > Ambrosia > Ambrosia trifida. The sequence goes on from CM054128.1 coordinate 84,159,934, forward strand.
TCTTTCCCCGTGATGGACGTGATCGCGGAGTGTGCCAAGTCGACCAACGGGGTGCGGCTGCTTCGCGTTGCTTTTGAGGAGGCTGAGGAAGAGTCGCGGGTCGAGAAGGAGAGGGAAGCTCAAGAAGAGGCCGCTCGGGTGGCGGCGACACTTCGTGGTGAAGGGACCTCAACCGCTCCTCCAGATGCGGGCACCTCCTCTGTTCCGCTTGATGACGATCCGGAGGATGACTTTATTGACCGCGTAGACTTCGGGGAGGAATGAGTGTTGGCCCTTTTAACTTAGTTGAATTTTGCATGTTGAACATTTGTTTTTTGTTATGACACTTTGTATGCTTTGTGCCTTTTCTTTTATGCATGTCGTTTCAACTTTCTTGTCATGATTGTTCTAGGGATCTTAGGCATCAGCCGTCAGTCATTAATGACTTCTGACGGCATGACAGACGGCTGCAGGTGACACTTGTCACTATTTGTCGATTGAAGTGACCTCCTGCATTAATGGCGACTCATGATTACCCCCTTTAATTGTATATAAATAGGGTTAGTTTGTGATGATTTGCTCATTGATCCATTCTCTCTTATCTTTTTCTTTTCTCCCGTGTTTCTCATCACAATGGCTAATCTCCGTTCGTGTGGACGAGTTTCCGGTGATGCAGCTGAAGAAGCCCTAGTGGTTGAGTGTTTATTAACTCTTAGGAGTGGAGTTCCTCCGGCTAACCCATCGGAAGTGATGACTGGCTCAGTCGATCCGGAGAACAGGATGAAGATCTTGGCCAACGTTTGTATGCAAGCGGCTGCTGGAGCTGTGCTTCCGGCCAACGGCGAGACCTCCGCCGCTGGGGAGCGGTGCATGAAGGCCCTGGCTGAAGTTTGTGGGCAGCTTATCGCCGCGGAGCGTTCCTCCTCCGTGGGTTCCAGTGATCGGCCGACGGCCGTCTTGGCCTGCCCCGCAGTGGTCCGACCTACCCCTAAGGTCCGGTTCCGTCGCAACGGCGATTCGTGGGCCCATCTTATCGTCTTAGATTAGGTGTTGGCGTCACTTGGTTGTTTCTTTTGATGATGTATGTAATAGTTAGGATTATCGGGCATCTATGTTGTGCTCCTGCGGGGCTTATTTTTGCTTACGTACCCGGATACCCGATGTTTTGTTGATGTTTGTCTTATATGAAATGGACTTAATATTATGGCTTTATCACTTGTTTGTTGTTTACATAGCCCATGTCCATGTTTGCTTTTTGATCCGCTCAGTCTGTATTACCTTGCTTTTTGAAGGCGAACATCGCGGGCCAAGGTGGCTATGTTGCATGAAAACGTCAACGTGCTTCTGATCTGCTTAGCCCGCGATGCGTTGTCTATGAAGGCAAACTTCGCGGGCCAAGGTGGCTACGTTGCGTGAAAACGCTACCGTGCTTGTGATCTGCTTAGTCCGCGGTGAGTTGTCTATGAAGGCAAACTTCGCGGGCAAGGTGGCTACGTTGCGTGAAAACGCCCATCGTGCCTCTGATCTGCTTAGTCCGCGATGAGTTGTCTATGAAGGCAAACTTCGCGGGCCAAGGTGGCTACGTTGCGTGAAAACGCTAACGTGCCTCTGATCTGCTTAGTCCGCGGTGAGTTGTCTATGAAGGCAAACTTCGCGGGCCAAGGTGGCTACGTTGCGTGAAAACGCCAATCGTGCCTCTGATCTGCTTAGTCCACGGTGAGTTGTCTATGAAGGCAAACTTCGCGGGCCAAGGTGGCTACGTTGCGTGAAAACGCCAATCATGCCTCTGATCTGCTTAGTCCGCGGTGAGTTGTCTATGAAGGCAAACTTCGCGGGCCAAGGTGGGCTACGTTGCGTGAAAACGCCAATCGTGCCTCTGATCTGCTTAGTCCGCGATGAGCTGTCTATAAAGGCAAACTTCGCGGGCCAAGGTGGCTACGTTGCGTGAAAACGCCAACGTGCCTCTGATCTGCTTAGTCCGCGATGAGTTGTCTATAAAGGCAAACTTCGCGGGCCAAGGTGGCTACGTTGCGTGAAAACGCCAACGTGCCTCTGATCTGCTTAGTCCGCGATGAGTTGTTTATGAAGGCAAACTTCGCGGGCCAAGGTGGCTACGTTGCGTGAAAACGCCAACGTGCCTCTTTGGTGTTACTGTTGACATTATCAACATTGTACATGAAATTTAAGTTAAACGGAAAATCTGTATCATTGATAAGGCGTAAAGCCAATTTGGGCCATTACATGATATTGTTGTGACTAATACTATTACATGTAACAAATACGCAGCTGGGCCGCGTTCCATGACCTTGGGATTGCAGTGCCGTCTAGGCGTTCTAGTGCATATGCACCCTTTCCAAGTACTTCTTGGACTTTGTACGGGCCTTCCCAGGTTGGTGCGAGTTTTCCAGGGGCTTCTGCCGTCGATGCTTCGTTGAGACGAAACACGAAATCGCCTACTTGGAACTGCGTCTTTTTAACCCGGGCGTTATAGTAGTGTTCCAACTGTCGCTTGTATTTGGCTTCCTTGAGTGCCGCCAGCCCTCTTCGTTCCTCCAGAAGGTACAAGTTGAGGCGTAATTCGGCGTCGTTGTCGGTCTTTGAGGCCAACAGGACGCGTGCGGATGGGCACCCGATTTTGGCGGGTATCATGGCCTCGGTACCATACGTTAAGCTGAAGGGTGTGTCACCGTTGCTGGTTTTGTTTAGCGTGCGGTGTGCCCATAGGACGTTTGGTACTTCTAGTGTTCAAACGAGCTTTGATTCCATCCACGATGCTACGGTTTGCTCGCTCGACCTGTCCATTGGCTTGCGGGTGAGCCACAGAGGTGAAGGTTTGTTCAACCCCCATATCTGTTAACCATTCCTGGAGCCCTTGATCGGTGAATTGCAAGCCGTTGTCACTAACGATACTCATTGGTAGGCCAAACCGACATATGATAAACTCCCAAATGAAACGCTTCATTGTGCGGGCATCGATATTCGATTGCCACAATGAGGTATCTAACGTTTCCCGGGGCTGTGGGGAATGGTCCCACTATGTCTATCGCCCATTTCTGGAACGGCCATGCAGACGTTACTGGTACCAAATCGTTCTTGGGACGCAATGTGCTTGGAGCATGGCGTTGACAGGCGTAGCACTTGCGGAGTATTTTGACGGCATCAACATGCATGCCAGGCCAATAATATCCCGCGTTCATCAGTTTTGCAACTACCATCCGTGGTCCTGCGTGCAAACCACAGATCCCTTCGTGCACCTATTTGATTAGGAACATAGCCTTCTTCGTGTCAACACATCTTAATAAGGGTCCCAAGTACGATCGTCTGTATAAAGTACCGTCTAACACTTGATAATGCATGGCCTTGTGTTGGATTTTCTGTGCCTCATACTTATCTGCTGGCAGGGAACCATTTGTCAGGTAAGCGATTATCGGGGTCATCCATGACGGTGCATCCACTTGGACAACGTTCACTTGGTGTGCGGATACGGATGGTGTGTTTAAGACCTCGACCCTGACGTCTTTTGCCATGTGCTCGAAAACGGAGGCTGCCATTTTACTTAGGGCGTCAACGGGTTTGTTTTCGCTCCTATTGATGTGGAGGATCTTGCAATGTGCGAACCGCTGCATGAGCTTTTTAGTCTGTTCCAGGTACAGAGCCATCTTGCTATCCCTCGCCTCATATTATCCATTTACTTGTGCAGCTACGAGCATCGAGTCCACATGCGCGTCGAGGAAGTGGGCGCCCATCTTATCCGCGATTCTGAGGCCTGCGAGCAGGGCCTCGTACTCCGCTTCGTTGTTTGTGCTTTCGAAATTCAAGCGGATGGCATATGTGAATTCGGCGCCGTCCGGGCTGATAAGCCGCAATCCTGCTCCTGCGCCGTCATCGCTCTTCGCACCGTCAGTGTAGAGCGATCACTTGTCGTTCTCAGCCGTCGGCGGGGGTGGATCTTGCTCTGTCAGACATTCTGCTACCTTGTCAGCGGGGACCTCTGTCGTGAAATCCGCCAAAACTTGCCCCTTGATGGCTGGTCGTGGCTTGTAGAAGATTTCATGCTCTCCCAACTCGATTGCCCACTTTGCTAACCTTCCCGAAAGTTCTGGCTTTTTCAGGAAATCGCTTATACGATAGTCTATGAGCACATTCATTGGATGCCCCTGGAAGTATCGCCGCAGGCGTCGTGAAGCGTGGACCAGAGCTAAGACGAGCTTCTCCATGGTTGAGTAGCGTGTTTCTACGTCTAGCAGTGTCCGGCTGACATAGTAGACGGGTGTTTGTACGCCCTTGCGATCTACCAGTAAGGCTGCACCAACCGCCTTGTCTGCGACTGCCAGGTATAGTGTTAGCGGTTCCTTGGGCCGCGGGGCTGTCAACGTCGGTAGATTCATGAGGCACTGTTTCATGTCCTGGAACGCGGTTTCCGCTTCGGGTGTCCACTTAAAATTTGTTTTCTTCAAGCAATTGCGGAGCGTGCTCACGAATGGGAATGACCTTGATGCGTAATTTGATAAGAAGCGGTTCAGGGCCACGAGACGGCCCATCAAGGTTTGTACTTCTTTGACTGAAGCTGGCGATGGCATACGCTCTATTGCCTGCACCTTTTCAGGATTTGCTCGACAACCTTCTTTCGTCACTACAACCCCCAAGAATTTGCCTTCTTCCATGCCAAAGGAACACTTGCTGGGATTCAGCTTCATGCGGACTTGTCGCAATTGGTCAAATGTTTTCTGTATATCGGTCAGCATTTGATCCTCCTCTACGCTTTTGATTACGAGGTCATCCACATATACCTCTAGGTTGACTCCGATCTGTGCGGCGAAGACTGAGTCCATGAGGCGTTGGTATGTGGCTCCCGCGTTTTTAAGTCCGAAAGGCATCTTGGTATAGCAGAAAGTGCCCATGTCTGTTCTGAACGCGGTTTTGTCCTCTTCGCCTTTCGCCATTTGGATTTGGTGATACCCCTTGTAGGCGTCAAGAAAGCATTTGAAACGGAAAGGAGCTAGAGAGTCGACTTTCAAGTCTATTTTGGGTAGTGGGTAACAATCCTTCGGGCAGGCTTTGTTTAAGTCTTTGTAGTCTACGCACATCCGCCACCCTCCGTTAGCTTTGGCAACCATTACGGGGTTGGCGACCCATGTTTGGTATTTCACCGGACGAAGTATGCCGACATTCAATAATTCTGTGACTTGCTCATGCATTGCCTTGGGTTTCTCTGGTCCCATGCTTCGCTTCTTTTGCACCACTGGTTCAACTGACTTGTATGTGGCGAGTCTATGTTCTGCTATCTCTCGAGGGACTCCGACCATATCCGCGGGTGTCCATGCGAAAACGTCCTTGTTCTTGATTAGCAATTGTTTTAGGTGAGTCCGCACCGTGTTCGACAATGCGGGTCCGATTGTGACGGTTTATTCTGGAAAGCATGGATTGAGTACCCATTTTTCCGGCTCGGACTGGCTTGGCTTTTTGGCGGACTTTGCTGGTTTCGGAACATCCGCTGCATGACACTTGCGGTTGCCTCGAATGAACGCCACTCCCTTGCGGGTTGGGAACCCGACCATTTGGTGAGGAGTGGAGGCATTGCTGTTGAATTTGGCGAGGCCTTCTCTTCCGATCAGTAGATCGTGTGCCGAGGTTACTGGGAGTACCATGAACTCACACTCTTCTGTCCGCGATAGCTTACCATCCGACCAGGTGACCAGAAATGTGATGACACCTCGAGGCATTATCGATTCGTGGATGAAACCTGATATTGGTTCGCTCACTGGAACTAGGCGTTTCTTGTCCGCCTCATCGAGTTGATTGAAGCATTGGTCATACATTATATCCGCGCTGCTACCTTGGTCAAGGAACATGTACGGAGTGCGGTAATGACCAAATACCCCTGTGATGATGAGCGGCGATGTGGAGGATGCTCCTCCCTTGACAGTGGGCAGGATGACTGGCTGTTCCTTCCATGAATCGTCGCTAGATTCTATCAATTGGCGTTTGTTTCTCCTTTGTCCGCTGGATCCCTTGCCGGTCATATGGCAAGCGTGCTTGGGAACACGCTCAATGAGGTGGGTTTGCAAGTTACGTATCCTCTTGTTCGGGCCTTCCCCGCGGTCATCATTCTTGTGGCCGCGGCCGTTACGCTGTACGTTCTTGACTAGATGTCCCAACTGTCCGAACTTTAGAGCGGATTCGATCTCCATCTTGAGGCTGTAACAGTTGTCGGTGTTGTGCCCAAAGTCATTGTGATAATCACACCGTTTGCTAGTGTCTACATTTCTCCACTTGCCAAGTGGGCGAGGTTCCTTGAAGTTATGCTGCTCGGTGGCGAGTACCTGTGACGGCGTTTTTGTCAGCAGTGTCCATTTCGTGTTCTTCTTAGATCCCCCCCGCCCGTCGCGGGTGTGTTTGTTGTTGATGATTTGGCGGGTGTCTTGTTGTGCGGAATACTTGCCTTCCTCTGTGGAGCCGGAGATACGCGACCAAACTGACTGCTTGCCCTTATCCCTGCGGCCTCCGTGGTTGTTAGGGTGCTGATGCTGACGGGAATGGCGGAAAGATTTCTCTGACGACGCGTAAATTTTTGCCGCTTTGATCACTTCATCCCAGGATTCGGGAATTCCGTCCTTTCCTGTGAGACATTTCATTAGGTCATCGTGGTTGACCCCGTAAATGAAGGTTGCTCGTGTGAGTTCTTCTCCGCACCCTATTTGCATCGCCTCCCGCGTGTACCGGGTGATGTAGTCTTCGACTGCCTCGTTATCTCTCCTAGCGCAGAGTAGGATGTATGCCTTGTCCTTCTTATGTTTCCGCTGATGGGAAAAGTGGAGCGAGAATTTGGACAGCAAGTCGTCGAAGTCTAAGATACTACCCGTCGGAAGGTTGTCAAATCATACTCTTGCTGCACCCATTAGTGTTTGTGCGAAAAGGTGGCACCATACCTGCATTGGCCAGTTCTAACTATGTGCCGCAGTGCGGAAATCATGTACGTGATCGTCTGGGTCGCGTATTCCATCATATTTACCGATGCTACTTGGTAACTTCGCCTTTGCCGGTTTTGGTGCCAGCGCCACGCGGGCGCAGAATTTTGACTTCTCTGCCAAGTCATTCGGCCTATAAGGTTTGACTAAATCGTCATCACCTTCTGCCTGTGAGCTGGACTCATAGCCGTCCTCTTCCTCGGTGGGAGCGTTGCCCTGGCTACGGGAGCCTTTCCCGCGGCCTCCGCTACGACTCCCGACTGTGTTGTCTTTATGAGAATGGCTTGTTGTTTTGTTCTTGTTTGCCGCCCCTGAAGCCTTGTGAGTGGTGTCGAAGTTGAGCGTTTTTTGGACTCGTTGTTGTGCTTGCTGCATTACCCGCTTTTGGTAACCTGTAGTGAGATGTGCTTGTTGTTTGAAGAGCCATTCGTCTGGGTCTTCTTCTTCGTTAGCTTCGTCATCGTCGAAGTCGACAGTGTGCTGAGCTACCGCCTGGCCGGCACCAACCCTTCTCACTGGCTTGTGGGCTGTCTTTGTAACCGTGGCCGGAAGATTCCCCTCCGATTTTTATTCATCATCGTCCTCGATGACGGGTGATCCTTGAGCCTTCCTTGAAGTTTCCTCGTTAGCCATTCTTCTAGTTGAAAGATTGAAAAAGGTGTTGCTCTAGCCGGTACGGATGGCGCCAATGAAGAAACAAAAGTTTACCTCAATTATGAGTGAGGTTGATTTGTTTCCACAAGTGATATCCTTCACTAGAATGAGTGGCTTCTTAATAGTGGTGACCTGAAAAACAAATGTATCCGGTGTGGGGCGACCGCCTCGAATCCAGAGGATTCTACTTAGCAGACACAAAAACGTGGTCGGCCTAAGTGTGTTCTTTAGGGATTTCTGAATGACCTCTTCAAAGAGACGAAGTGCTCCTTAAATAGGTTCCACACGGGCCTCGACATTTACCCTTAACTTACCCGGTGGGCTGAGGCCCAGTTAAGGGCTTGCCTCCACACCGGCCCAAGATTAGGCCCAACAAGATATATTATACGACAGGTAGGAAATCATAGAGAATGATCGTACCTTTCCTATGACGTGTCGTCTTGTGATTGGTCGCAGACCTGGGCAAATATGATTGGCCTCCGAGTGTACTATTGTCCCCTCTGTAGGCCTTCGTTAGTGGAGATCCTTGTTGAGGTGGTCCCGTGTATTCTTATTGGTTGACATGTACAGGAGACGTACTGTTTGTCCCCTGCGGGCTTGACCCTGGACACGTGTGCATCCCCTGCTGGTTAATCGTGCAGCATGCTCCTTGCCACACGTCGCTGGTCCTTGATTGGCTCGTACCATGTTGTACGATCGTATGTGATACTACCACGTGTCTGCTTAAGGTGTTATCCCGCAAGCCTTAGCGGGTTTCCGTGCTGCATCCGCTGTTATTGGTTGCAACCCGCTTATTGGTTGCAACCTGCTTCTTTGTTGATTAACCCGCATCCGTATCCAGTGGGCTTCACTCGCCCATAGTTGGCCTCGTAAGGATTGTTTGGGCCTGGTGTTCCCGTTCTCGTCTTTGGGCTTTGGCTTTTGGGTAGGGGCCCAAGTGAATTTGGGTCCCTACCCCTTCAATATATATATAGGGGGTGGATAATATGGAAACCCTTTATAATGGAAAAACCTTGGAAACCCTCTAGTGACCATTGATCAAGTTTGATCAATGGTCCATGATTATTTGTATATAATAATCATAAAGCAAGTGGGCCACCTTAATAAAAAATAGGATTAAGGGCATTAAGGTAATCTTACATTAATTTTTATAATTTAATTTTCTGAATCCTAGGTTTAAAAAGGTTGATTTGACACTTGTCAAGTCACCTCTCTCCTACTTTATGGCACTTTTTCCAGCACCAAAATTAACATACGTTAGTGTTGTGATACAAAATTCTGATCTCGTGTGAGACATCGCTAACATGTGTTAACAGACATATACTAAAAATAACAAAAATAAAAGAACACATAAATGTATATTTATTTAAGAAAGGATAAAAACGATCATTACAATCATTACTAAAAATGTATCAAAATACTTTTCATACAAACATAATTATTTGTGAATGATAAAAAACTATCATAACAACATAAAAAAGATCTAGCTATGCTTCGTTCTTGATACCCATCTTCATCTTTAACAAAAAAAAAAAAAATCTCTTCACCTACAAAAAAAGACAACACGTGTTAGGTGGGCTCTCCAAAACACATAATGAGACATCAATGACATGTGTAGTGTATTCTAAACAATATGTTTTACTGAAATAACGTATGTCATATGAACCCTAACACATGTTAGTTGGGCATATACTAGCATGTGTTAACATCACTAACATTCTAAAACATATGTTTTACTAAAAATAACGTATGTCATATGAACCCTAACACATGTTAGTTAGGCATATACTAGCATGTGTTAGCATCACTAACATGTGTATAAACAACACTAAATCTGCAGTGCCAAGGGTATCATACTCAATTTTACAACTATGTCAATACAACTACTCAAATACGATTAATAGGGTTTGAAATCCAAACAATAATAAATTTAAAAAATCAAATCAGAACCAATCCAAATCCATATACCAAAATATTATCCTCATATTCATGAAACATATAATATAATAAAAGACATCAGCAGCATGTGTTAGTTGGGACTCTAACACATGTTAGTTTGGCGTATACTAGCATGTGTTAGCATCACTAACGTGTGTGAGCATACAATACTCAGACCGCAAAAAAATAGACATGTACACCCTATATGAGTTCATAACAATTTCACTTGCCAAAAATTTATTCTAACCAAAAGATTTAAAATTTATAATCATTATAAAAAAACTCAAAACCATCACTTACCACTGCCACATCATCAACGCCGTCTTCTTCCTATAGCCTACTCGTGAAAATTAACACTAGAACAGATACACATGTTAGTTGGGATCCTCAAACACATAATGGGGCATCACTAACATGTGTTAGCATATACTAACATAAAAAGAATACAAAATTATTCACCAATCACATGTGATCTATCAACCTCATGTCCCAAATCCAATAAAAATCTAACATAAACAAAATAATAATAATAAAAAAAATAAAAAAGGTTAACATAAGTTTTTATTTCATTCAAGCATTTGATCGAACACTTGATATGCGGACAAAAACTATCCCTAAAACTGTTATTATTTTTATTCTAACAAAACTCAAAACCTAACAAAATCAAAACGTAACACAAAACACACAAATCAAGACGTAACAACTTATACACAAAATTATGTGATGATTTAAAAAGAAAAAGAACTAATGAACATTTTGCCATTAATCACAAAATTTCTCCTACAACATTAAAGTACAGTATCTTGGTTAAAAAAACACATGATTAGTTAATTACATGGAGTAAAACAAAAAAGCTACACCACATTAAAAAATTACACATCACAAAACCCAATGGCAAAATTAGTGCTACAAACAAATAAACACAATCTTACAAAAAAAAAAAAGGCTTTTTAACAAAGAAACAAACAAGATTTTAACTGGATCACCTAAAACTCATACAAGCAATGAAATTTATATGATGAACCAAAGTAATTAGTCATTTAAAACCCACAGAGTCCAAATCTAATCTTTTATTTTAAATAATAATAATAATAATAATAATAATAATAATAATAATAATAATAATAATAATAAGGTGGAAAGAAGATGGGAACGATAAAAAATATCTCCACCTCGTCGGTCGTGTATCTCCACCTCTTACAACAGATCTGAGAAAAAAATAAGCAGAAACTAAAACTTAAACCTACCTGAATCCTTTTGCCATTTTATAAGAAGATTTTGAGCTGAGAAAGAATATGATACACAAAGGTTTTCATTTGGAAGACGTGGTGGAGCCGTTGCAGTTTTGTGAAGAAAGGAAGCAGGGTTTCTACAAACTTCTAGAGCGAGAGACAGAGAAGGACGAAGGAGTGAGGCGGTGTTTAGGGTTTCTTTTGTTATCATAGAATGAGAGAGGGGGTGAGATGATGGTCAGAGGTGGTGGCTGTGGTGGTAGTTGTGGTGGTGGTGGTGGTTCTAGAGAGAGACAGAGAGAGAGACAGAGGGGAAGGTAGAGGGAGGAGGCAGAGAGAGATTGCTTTGAATTTGAAAATAAAATGAAGAGAGAGAGGGGGGGAAACATATATATATATGGAGAGAGAATGGGGTAGTGTAAATGACCAAATTACCCTTCCTAATATAATAATATCAAATATTGGCTTGGTTGATGTGGATGAATATGGTCCACTCAATGAGTTTCTTGGGGTTTTTCCATTTTGAAGGGTTTTCTCTATATACTTACACTATATATATATATATATATATATATATATGTTTTACCGATATTCCAAATGACTAGACGAGAAAAAAACAACATTCTTATATTTATTTTCTATCTTAAAAGTTAAAACTATAACAAGGTATAGTTAAAAGAAAAATAAACAATGAAAGAAAAAAAAGACTAGGTTACATAGTCATTTTCCAAAACCGGTTTAGTCCGAGTCTCCATTGCCACCGGCATCTTACCATTCCCAACGGCGGCAACCGCCAAAGGAACACCACCTTCCGCCACATACTCCATTTTCTCCACCCTCCGCCGCAGCAAACACCGTCGCACAGCCGCCCCTATTCCCGCCACCACCACCGCCGCCCTGACCAAAAACACCCCTCCCACCACCCCACCAACCCACCACCCATTCCTCCCACCTCTACCACCACCACCACCCACCGCAATTGGAATCTCCGGCGACTTCACCGGCGCCGGAACCAAAACATCTTTTTCAACCACCACACCAAAATGCCCTTGTTTTAACCCCCAACAAACACTCCCATTCACCACACGACCAAACTCAACCCCACCAAACAAATCAAAAAACACACATTTAGCCAACACCCCATCTTTTAAAACCTTTAACGACTCAAACTTAACCAAAATAGGCTTCTCCATCGCCAGAATATCCAATTCTGGCAACATTTTCGAAGTCAAAGACGTCGCATTATACGCGAACAAACCAACAACAGGTGACAATAACAAATACCCAGGTAATGGATAATAAACCTCAGACCAGTTTCCCATATTTTGGTAGACCAAAACCACACGTTTAACGTACGGGTTTATAAAAAAACCAGCTGGAATATCAAACTCTTTGTACCCATAATACCCTTTTCTCCTTAGGCTCCCAGTTCTCAACCTAATGGCAGAAACTGTAATTCCAGTGAACTCTGGAGCCACATTGCTGTTGTAGATTATGCCGGTTTTCGACCGATGATGGGAGAATGACTTGAAAGCAGTTTGTTGAAGAATTGAGTCTAGAAATGTTGTGGAAACTGTTGTGTTTTTGTTATTTGGTTGGGATTTAAGAAATGTGGTATTGGAGAGTATAATTGTAAGGAATAATAATCTGTAGAAAGCTAAAGAAATCATGAGTTAGTTGAGTGTTATTTGAAAGGATTAAAGGGTTTGAAGAAGTTGAAGTTATTTCAAGATCTGGAAGTTACTTATTGCTAGGGACATAACGGGCTGATCTTGAAGAGGGTGTCGGATAATAATAAATATATTTAACGTTGGTGAAAACTTAAAAAAGGTAATATTCTTTTTCACTTAAGTTTATTGGCATCTACCTCACCATCTCTTTTCTTGAAAACACCCCTGAACTCGTGTTAGGATGCACTGAAAGTCTGAAGTGAGTTGAATAAAAAAACTTATGTTATTGAAGATGAAAAACATATTATCAAATATCAATATATCTACTAGTGACCGGATTTTTACTCACCTTTCACTTTATTTTGATAGTTAAATCTAGCCTATAAAAATTTAGTTTTATTAGTCGACACTTAATTACAATATATAAAAAGAGCAACTGATTTGAACAGTACATCATGGCAAGATTGTAATTTATGTTTGTTCAAAAGCCTGTTTTGGTCTTTGCGTCTCTTCTTCTTCCACTTAGATGGGGCGGTGATATCCATCTGTCTAGTATTTGCATATCTGTCTTCTCTCTGCAAGATGATGGAGAGGTGCTGACAAATCAGATCTTCAACACCACCTTCATTCTCTTATCACCTCTCCATTTGTTTGTAGAGAGAAAGGGATTGGGGGAGGAATCGCCTCCCGTCACCGCCACCGACACCGACACGCTACAGTCGCCGTCCACACCACCATCTGACAGATTCCGATCAAGATGCATGTCCCTTTTTCGAGTAGATCGACAAACCTAAGGTCAGATTTCGTTATTTGGGCGGAGGTGCTGGCGGTGATGGTGGTGATTTCGATGAATGCTAATTAGCGGTGTTCTTGCTCACGGTTTCAGTTGGTTGTTACTAAAAAAGGCCCGATTATGATGTTATGCTTTGAATCAGTGGCTCTGTAAAGATGGTTACCAAGGTTGTTGTAACCTTTATGCTTTCTTTTTCGGACGCTTTAGGTTTTTCACTGACTTTTGGTTCGTCGTGATGGTTGTGGGTTCGGTTTCACAGGTTATTTTTTACCTTTTTAGCAACCTTTTGCTTGGTTATGATGAGTTGCATATGATTTCCGATTACTGATGACGATGGCGTGGCAAGGCCGGTGGATGGCAGGTCCTAACATGCAACCCGCCTTGCAGCCATGGTTCTGAAAACTCTGAACCAAGATTGTTAAATGTTATTATTATACATGAACGTTGTCATCTCATGGTGATGATGGCTGGGTTACGACATCGAGGATGGGTGGTGCTGCCTAATGGTTTAATGTATAGAAAGTGTTTAGAAGGTATTGAACATTGAAAATAATATATTTTTAGATGTGTGACTAATGGTTTAATGGCTTTTCTCTTGATCAATGTTGAGATTCAATGTGGTTTTGTTCCTATTGATGAGTGTATGCGCGTAGTCGATGGAAAGGGAAATACGGTTAACCTGATCTTCTCAATTTCGAGAGCTTACGTGAAGCCATTAAAGGATGTGATGGTGTTTTCCATACTGCTTCTCCAGTTACAGATGATCCTGTATGTATTCACTTCACTAATAAGCAAGTATATATATGTATATACAATTACTACTGGAATTTGTAACTGAGTCTAAAAATAATTAATAAGATGTGTCTTTGAATTTAATTAATGTACGGGAACAAATGGCGGAACCTGCTGTGATCGGGACAAGGAATGTAATAGTAGCAGCTGGTGAAGCTAAAGTCCGAAGAGTGGTGTTTACGTCATCGGTTTACATGGATCCTAATCGGAGTCCTGATGATGTTGTTGATGAGAGCTGTTGGAGTGATTTAGAATTTTGCGAGAATACTAAGGTTTGTTGGCTCATTTTCACAAGTGAATTTTTAATATTACATACGTAATGAAATTGTTATTCTTTTCAATATGAGACCTAACTTCACATGTCATTCAAGAATGTCAGCATGATTTAAATATTTGTTATTGATTATATAGATGCCTAACTTGACATTGTGATTAAACTTTTATTATATAATTGCAAATTCACTCGCTAATTTGACACAAAAGATGTAAATTTGCAATACAGTAGATAAACATCTTTATCTCAATAGTGTGGTGGGTGAGGTCCACACACCAACACTTGTAAACTACTCTAGCATAATCCAAATGTATATTGATTATATTCTCTTTTGAAAACACACATTAACCACAAGATATATTTGTATGTATAAATAAATAGATACACAAATTATATAACAGCTTTTTGGTAACGTTTTGATATAGATTTAGCATAATACCAATTCTGCTATGGAAAGGCAGTGGCGGAATAGGCTGCATGGGACGAGGCTAAGGCCAGAGGGGTTGATCTGGTTGCATTGAACCCGGTTCTGTTGCCGCGCCAGCATTGTTCATATCTTTAAGTATCTAATTGGGTCAACTACAACCTATGCTAATTCAGTCCAAGCATATGTTCATTTGCGAGATGTGGCACTAGCACACGTTATACTGTTTGAGACTCCATCGGCTTCTGGTCGGTATTTATGTGCTGAGAGTGTGCTTCATCGCGGAGAAGTGGTCGAAACCACCTATTGACGTGTTACTTTTTTTAAACAGGGCAATGGGTTTCCCAACTGAATTCTTTGCTGTTTTGTTTATCGTTCCTCGAATGGGGGGCTATCTGTCACATTGGCGAGAGTCGCTTGATGATTCCGACACAAAAATCATGAGGCCTGAACAGGTTTGTTTTCTCAAAATTAGAGATGGCAATTTGACCCATTAACTATTGAAACTAGGGGTGAGCATTGGTCCAGAACCGACTCGAGTCCTGACAAGATCCGTTAGTGCACAGTTTTGTATTGTTTGTTAACTTGTGGCTGGAATTTTGAGCAACTACTGGATTATTACCAGATGTAGGCAGGAACTAATTGCCTAGAAAGTATATCAAGCAGGTTATACGAAATTGGCTATGTGTTTACTGACAACAAGGTAACTTTGATAAGCAATAATACAATAGATTTAATCACTTAACTATATATATTTACCTTCTACACACTCAACAGTAAATCAAACTTAAAAAAAATGGTATAATAAAACATATGTGGGCATCCAATTCTTTTGTATATATCTTTTACATAACTTATTTACTAAATATGTACCTACCCCTTATTGTCAATAAATAGAAAATAAAAACAACCCATAACACATTCTTATGCATTTTAAGCAATAAATTAGCCGGACCATGATTATACTCTTTACACATTTGAATTTGATATTTGAGAAAAATAGAATCACTGCAGTTATATATTTTCCACTCTTTTTCTGCTGGTTCGCCTGCTTATTTTGACAAATCTCAAGAGTTATTTCGGATTTCTTGAAAAAAATACAACATAAATAAAAAAAATGAAGTCATAATATATGAAGCTTGATGACTTAGCGTGTATTTTGGGACCCAACGAATACACATCATGATCGGTCAGTGAAACATCACTTTTATGGTGGGGATGGTGACGACTGTCACATGATTAGTTTTGTCGTTCACAAGACCGTATTGCATTTATTTCGTGATATGTGTTGCTATGTGGACTTTTTAAAGGTTTTTTCCACCGATTATGTTGTTGTACGTTGCTGACGTGTGACGGACGCGTTGCCATGAAAAATTGGCTGGTCAAATTTACTAATATCTTTTGTAAAAGTGCCTTTACTGTATAAGTCCGTAGGTATTACCTTTGTGAATGTATGTGGGTGATGATGAAATTTTATATTCGTCGCATCAATTGCAATGGCAGTTTTTTTTGCAACCGAAAGTAATTAAAATTGCAACGAAGATGGAGTCACGCGACCTCGGTTGTGACTTGGAAAGTGAAAACGAGCAACATTCTTGTGAGGTAAATCCTTTAGTTTGTCATAATCAACATGTACACACAATCAAAGAAACAGAATCTGACTACAAATACAGATTCTATACCATTTTAAGGGGAAAAAAGGTCACGGCGAGCTTACGCTAAATCTCTGTATCAACATGTCAAATGCAGGATTTGTCAACCTTATCGCGACGAAAGGAAGGCATGACAACATGGGAAACTAGATCAGGAAGCCAGCAACTTACAAAACGGTGAACATGTCTAAGACAGTAAACAACTTTTGTGCAAACAGACGTGCTTAGAGCTTTAAACGCTTAGCTCTTTAGAACTGTATACATCTTTTGTGTATGTATTTAATGCTTACTATAAAACTGCTAGGTCGACATGTTCAGCTAACATCTATTACAGATTTATTATTGCTGCTGCTTACAAACCTTCGTGTAATCTCATTTTGTCAAGATTGTGAATTAATAAGTAAAGCTATTTTTACCTCCTACAAAGGTTTTAGTTATGACAGTTTGTTACTAAAGTTTTGCATATTTTCAAGCTGGTATCTCAAGTCTATGCATCAGTACCGATCCATTTTGTTGTGCTAAAGTCAGCGAATTCAGATTGCAGGTGTTCCTTACCTTTTTCTTTTGTAATTAAATTGGAATCTTTGATAGACAGAATTCTGTTACCATATTTCTCTTGATAAGTTTATTCTGAATAACTATCAAATGAGTTACAGAAATAATTGGAAACTTTGGAATAGACAACCACAGGATAACTCGGAGCTGCAGCAATTGATGGAGATGATCAGTCTGTTAGACGTTGTTCAGTTCAGCAGTGTCGATGATAAATGGAGCTGGGAAGGAAATTCGGATGGTAAATACTCCGTAGCCGATTGCAAGAAATAATTAAGTAAACAGATAAGTAATCAGCGGCAATTTGTTATGAAATGGATACCGTGGCTTCCACAAAAAGATAAGATCTTTATTTGGACAGTCGAGATGGAGCCAATACCGACTAAAGTGGTGCTAAGCAGGAGAAACATTTCTATCCCATATTTGAGATGTGCGCTTTGCGAGATGGACACAGATTCTGCAGAACATTTGTTCACGGGTTGTGGGTTCTCATTCGAGGTTTGGACTGTTATAGGGAAATGGTGTAAGATCGAACCGATATATGCTTTCCATGTTTTAGACTTGCTGCAGATTAGAAGTGAAGCGGCTCGCGGGTCAGCTGCAAAGCAGATTATAGTACTATAGACTGTTTTGTATGGTTTATTTTGTACACTTTTAAGCAGTAACTTTATGCATACAGATTAGTAATATCATATGTATCTATCTGTATTCAAAATATATGTTGTGGCAGATTTGGTTAATATCTTTTTTAATAAATATATAAATTCTGCTTATAAACGTGGCTTGCTTATTTTGTAAATCATATTACCACCACCGAAACAAATTCATTGACGCCGCTGCAACACGCGGCAGGTTAAATACCTAGTTTCTTTAATTTGCAACGAAGGGAATTTTATCATATCTGCTTTAGAATTTGGATCGGGGGCCGGAAGTCAGTGATCACAGAACGGGACCTAAAATATTTTTCTGTAGCTATGGTTCGGGTGATATGTTCGATTCGGGCCGGGTCAGGTCGAGTCGAGTCAAACATTAAATACAATAAATACCAAAGTTCTAAGCATTGTTTAACAAACAATTGAACAAAGACACTAAAACATTAAAAATGAGACAAATGGTTGGTACCCGGATAAAGAATTAAATTTCAGTCAGTCGACCTTTAAAATTTTTGAATTCTTCAATTATGGATAGGGGTGCAAATGAGCCGAGCTAAGCCCGAGCTTGACTAGGGTCGAGCTCAAAAAACTTATGAGAGCTCAAGCTCGGCTCGTTTACTATCTATTAGTTAATAATTTAAATAAAAGTAATATAAATAATAGGTTCGAAGCTTGATAAATGAAGTTCGGTTCGGGCTCATTTAGTAAACAAGCTTAAATGAGGGGGTAAATGTTATTAAATATTAATAAACCTAATATTACACTAAGGTTCGATAAGGCTCGACGAGCTTGACGAGTTTCACATGCTAGGCTGAGCGTAGGCTCGATTAGTAAACGAGCTTTGTTTTAAGCTCAAGCCAGGGCTTAATAAGGCTCGGCTCGTTTTGAGCTTTTTACCAAGCCAAGCTCGAGTAGCCAAGAGATAACAACTACATCGCTTGCTCATTGAATCTACTAGCCCACTCTTGTAGTTGTTGGCCTTAGTACTTTAGGATTTTTAGCTTTACATTTACTTTGGTTTTGGGTTAAAGTTTTGGTTTATATAACTATTTAAAAAAACGGGGGGTCGAAACCGTATATACCAAAAAAATTCCATGCAAATACATTATACTTGAAACTTTTGAGCGAAAATTCCGAAGGGTCGGTTGCCCCTCCCCGCCCCTTGAATGCTACGCCAATGGATGGATCCATGTTATAAAACATGATTCAAGAACACTTAGACTGAAACAAGAACTTTATTACTGAAGATAAAACAAAAGTAAAGAACAAATGAAACCCTAGATTCAGAAAGACTCCTGAATCTTTTACAAAGAACAACTCTCTACAACAATACAGATCACTTAACCTACAATTACAACCAAATCAAGTTTAAATAGATTCAAGATGAATCTATACTACAAACCCTAATTTGATAATTGAGAGAGAACAAAGAGAGTACAAGATAAAAGTGAAAAGAATCAAAAGTGATAAAGTGATGATTGTCAAAGCTTTTTATAGCTGAAGAGTTGTGTTTGTTTTGATCAAATAGACGGCTAAGATTAAACATAACCAACGGCTTAGATGATTTTGTGCTTCTTCACCCAGATCACCACATAAGCTATATCAGTTAATAATGTACGTACTGGGCCATGGGCCAACAGTCTTCTTTAAGTCACTAACTAGAATGTTGGGCCTGGACCATCATCAATACAATAGGAGCCCAAATATTATACTTCTAGCCCAGCATCATTAACAAGTTTATTGTACGTATATCTTTTAATATCTTGATTCAGCAACTCAGCTCGGCAACTCAGCAGCTAGTCGGCAACTCAGCAACTGAATCATCAAATCCTGCAATAAACTCTTATGCAAAATATTAAAGCTACAATCATAACAAACCTATTTGAAATATCAAATTGAACTACTTCTTTTAACAATCCACTACTACATAAATACTATATGTTACTTTTTTTTAGAACTACCAAATTTTCGTGTGGCTAATCATTAACGAAAGCATTTCGTACAAAAAGTTATATAGCTCACTTTGATGCTAAACATTCCTCACATGTTTAGTACTTGCAGGGACTAGGGGTGACCAGTCTCTTGGTTCAGACCGAAAAACCTGAAACTAGTTGAAAGACCCAAACCATACCTTACTATATTTGTTTAAGTTTGTACCGATTGCTCAACCTTAATTAACACATTCATTTTACAATGTATGGAGAGATGCAACAACTTTAATTAACCCTTGCATTTTACAATGTATCCAGAGAGTCTATTTTGACTAATAAAGTTATATAATTTACAAGGCCACCATGCTCAATATTTAAGTACATCATGACATAAATAATTGTTTCTAAATATAATACTTATTAGATGTTAAGTTCAAAAACTAAACTAAGTACTCTTTGACATACATTGTGATGGAGGCCCTATCGTGTTTGTTGAAAAAGGCGAAAGAGATTGGGGTTCTTAAGGGTATTAATTTTTCCGATGATGTAGATGATATCACTCACTTGTTTTATGCAGACGATGCCCTTATCATGGGGGAATGGTCGCGAGAGAACCTCCAAAACACGGCTCGTATTCTAAGAATTTTTTATATATGTTTGGGCCTTCGTATTAATATCCATAAGTCCAACCTTTTTGGGATTGGAACTGAGGATCATGAAGTAGATGATATGATGGAAGTATTGGGTTGTAAGCGTGGAGCCTTTCCTTTCGTGTATTTGGGAATTAAAGTGGGGGCAAATATGTCTCGAATTTGTAACTGGAATGTGGTGATTGATGTAATTAAAAGAAGGTTAGAGACATGAAAGGCTAGAACCCTATCGATTGGAGGCCGGTTGATTTTGATTAAATCGGTTCTTGAAAATCTTCCTGTGTATTATTTTTCGTTATATCAAAGCTCCTAAAGCGGTTATAAATAGTATTGAATCTATCTTGACACGTTTCTTATGGGCCGGTGCTTCCGGAGAAAAAAAGATCCCTTGGGTTGCTTGGGAAGTCATTGTTAGATCAAAAAACAAAGGTGGGTTGGGAGTTACTAGCTTACAAGACACAAACGAAGCGCTTCTCCTTAAATGGACTTGGCGGTTTAAATGTGAAGGTGAGAGCCTATGGAAGAAGGTTATATTGGGATGTAACGGGTCAACGAGAGCATGGTCTATGCTACCTTGTGGTCCTTTAGCTAGCGGATGTTGGAAACGAATTGTGAAGGTAGGTTCTAAAAAGATTGATAGCCAAAGGGACCTTAACAGTTTCTTTGTTGGTGTAGTAGGAGACGGTGTGGCTGTTAACTTTTGGACAGATACTTGGCTGCGACAGGAGCCTCTGCGTTTGGTGTATCCATCTTTATTTCGTTTGGAGAGTCAAAAGTGGGTTGCAGTCAATACACGCATACAGCTTACGAATGGGGCAGCGTCTGCTGCGAGCTGGAATTGGAAACAACAACCTTCGTCTGCTGCTGAAATCAGCGAGTTGTATTAGCTATTGACAGACCTGTTCGAGTATAATTGGCAGTGTGGTTCGGATAAATGGAAGTGGACAGGAGATAAGAATGGGTTGTTCTCTGTTAGAAGAGCGAAACAATTGTTATCCGCTGGTAATCCAGCTCCTACCGGCTCTCTCATGAAGTGGAAGGGATGGACTCCTTTGAAGTGTAAAATTATGGTTTGGCGCGCCGAGCTTAATCGTCTACCTACTAAGTCGGAGTTATCTAAACGAGGTGTGGTGATAGAAGAGTTGGCTTTGCCCCATGTGTGGTGAAGATCAAGAGACGTTGATGCATTTATTAACCGGTTGTATAGTGTCATCGGAGGCTTGGGCTCGTGTTGCTTCTTGGTGTAAGATCCCTCCTTTGGTGATTTTTGACGTTAATGATCTTTTAGCTATGGCGGATACGCAAGTGAAGTCAAGGAATGAAAAGTATATTCTTAGAGGCATTATTTACACTACCATGTGAATTTTATGGAACGAGAGAAATTCGAGAGTCTTTCAAGGAAAACATCGGCGTGCGTTTGAAATTTTGGCGAACATCAAAACAGTGTCGTTTTTTTGGTTTAGACATAGAGCTAGAATAAAAGGGATAGAATGAAATAATTGGTGTAATAGTCCTTTGAATCTGATGTAAATGGTTTGGCCGTTGGTCCCCAATTTGAGGTCCATTTTCGGCGTGTTTGATTAATGAAGTTTGTCTTTAAAAAAAAAGTACTCCTTGACATAAATAATTGTTTTTAAATATAAAAAGTATTCGATGTTAAATTTAAAAAATAAACCAAGTGGTTGATGTTAAATTTAAAAAATAAACCAAGTTATTGACTAGAGATCGTATGGTCTATTAAGTTTAGAAGTAGCCCGTTAAGCTAGTTAACAAATTGGCATTCATATATGCCTGCTTCTTGGTTAGGTTCAATATTGGGCCTTGGAATTTTTATTTCGTTAATGGGCTTTTTGAGTTGAACCAGTCTGTCAAGTAGTCTTTTATTAAACTACAAATAGCGAGTAGCAGGGCATGTTTGGCCCTCCATTTTTCCCCAACTTTTGACTTATAATTTATTAAAGAAGTCAAAAGTTAAAAAAAAAAAAAAAAAAAAACGTTTGGGTAATTGTTTGGAAAATAAGCTTTTGGAAGATTTTGGCCATTAAAAAGGAAAAATGAAGGGATAAGTCATAAGTCACGATTTGTGACTTATGGGGGAAATGAGCTTTTGATGGAAATAAGTCATAAGGAGAAAAGGAAATAGAGAGCCAAACATGCTCGTAGAGGTGCACATGTCGATATTTTTTTTATGAACCCAAACCTGTTTCCGAACCGGTTTGGGCTTTTACCGATTCCTTCACAAATCGTTTTCGGGATATACCGGGCCCAGACCGGTTCAGGTCAGGTTCTGAAACCGTCTTTTGTTGCACCAGTAGCAATAACACATTTCAGGTTTTTTTAATTGGTTCCTGGTTGGTGTAACATTTCACATTTAAACTTGTACGTTACACCATCGAAATTAATAAAACGTCAAGTTTTGTTATTCTAGTGTGCAATAATTATTTTTGTCACGTATTTGGAACCCTAATACTATATATATATATATATATATATTATATATATGTTATAACCTTGGAATAATATCAAAAAAATTATATGTCTTGGCCGGGAATCGAACCCGCGCCAAGGCCGGGTCACACACACACACAAGCTTAACCAACTGGGCTGGCCTTCACTCTTGGTTTTTAACCATCGCGTTTTAATTATAAGAGGACTTCAAATCTTCACAGTTGACTCGCAAGGTCAACTGTGATGAATGGCTTGCCAAATTCATCAACAATAACTCGTGATTGATCCTTATATGGTAAACTTAGTTGATTACCGGCCCTATATGACTCGTTTACACGTCAATTAACAGCTAACCATTGACCAATTTCAAAACCCTACGCGTATGACATTAAACGTAGGTCAACCTTACCAATTAACCCAACCCATTGATCCCCACTATAAATTGAGCCTTGGCACAGCATAACAACTCGCTCACATCTCTCTCTTAACCTCCAATTACTTCTGAATCACTCTGATTGTGCTATACGATCAAAACAGTTGACTTTTATCTTTGACCCGGCAATTATACACGAATCATCACTGTAAGTTGATGTTTTTATATGGGTTTTGATCACCGGCGTTCACTCATCAAAAGCCCTAACATCAATTGGGCCAATGATGAGTGAATCGTATTATTACAGAATTAGGGTTCGTGGGGTTTTAATTGGGGATAAAACTGAAATTGCTCTGTGTATTTAATTATTTATTAACGGGTTTCATCACAACCACTGGCCTAGGCCAAGTGGTTGTGACCAAGGCTTGCAACAGCAGTCACCCGGGTTCGAGTCCCGGCTCTGACTCCCTTTTTTCTTTTCTTTTCTTTTTTAAACAACAAACATATATATATATATTTCTTATAAAACTTATAAATTCATTTTTAAATAATAAAACCTTTTTATAAATTCTAAAAAAATTACATTTATTAAATCTGAGTTAAAAGTGTTATTCACAATTTTTATTTTTCAAAAATTCATTTATTTAATATTTATAATAATTAAATCAATTTTATACTATTATATTTATAAAAATCCATTAAAATATCAAAACAACTTTATTAAATTCTACAAAAATTATCCAATGTTTATACAATGTTAAACTTTACTGAAATAATTTTTAATTCAGTAAAATCATTTATTTTATATTTTTAATCAATTTTTGTTAGATTTAATCATAATTA
Organism: Ambrosia trifida; assembly: GCA_028751855.1. Classification (NCBI taxonomy): domain Eukaryota; kingdom Viridiplantae; phylum Streptophyta; class Magnoliopsida; order Asterales; family Asteraceae; genus Ambrosia; species Ambrosia trifida. The sequence continues at coordinate 84,183,760 of CM054128.1, forward strand.
AATCATAATAAATTCAATTTTCATTATTTTTGCACCAAAATTTTACACAATTTATTTTTATATATTTAGAACAGAAATATGATTTTTAAAATAGGAATTCTTTAATTTTAGTATTTTAGAATATTAATGTTAATTATTGGCAATTTGTAATAAATTGATTTAAAAATCTATTTTAAATAAAATAATTTTATAAAAATTATTTTTATACTCCAAACACTTTAATGTGTACATTCAAAATTTAAATTTTATAAAAAGACTTTCTTTTATTAATTATCAAATTTTCCCTTTATTTAATTAACATTTTATTTTAAATTCAACAATTGGTTATCCCCAAATCGAAACCCTAGGATATACTTATAAACTAGTTAGACTTAGACTTATTTGTTGCCTTATACATAGGGTATCACTTGGCAAACTATTGGGCTACTCTATTACTATATCTCAATACCAAAAACTATACCAAGGTGAGTTTACGTAATCCTGTTTATGCGATTCTTATACTTGCAACAATTTTAAGCAATTCAACATATATGTCTAGAAGTAAACGTTATTGCCTCATGTATTAGTCAACAGTTTCAACGAGTTTCAACGAGTTTCAACATTTACATAATCATTAGCTATGGCCAAGCCGGCGATACTCAATAATAGATCTATTGGATTGACAACCCCACCCGGATACGTGTACCTCCTACATAGGTCACGTGGGTGATTGTTATCGTTCAACATATTACTAAGGTGAACCGTAGATGACGGGATGGACCTAAACTAGTCGGAGGTTTGATTATGTCAACATATTATACTATGCATGTAGACTTAAATTTTCGATAGACGTACGAATTGCTAGACTTTTATACTTAAACTATATGCTTAACATGGATTATGTATTCTCACCAACTTCTAGTTGACCCCCCCCCCATTTTTACAACTCAACAGGTGATAATGATGCTTGAAGATTAGAGTACTTATGAAGAAATAAGGAGTCTATGCATGCTTGATTCTTGTGTGATGTATTAGATTTCCACATTCAAACTCTTATGTATTTCAATTTTTGGATATTTACAATTTAATATTTATTTCAATTAAAATTGGATTACCATGTGCTACTGTATACTCATCAATACGTGACACCTCGATGTTTCCGCCATCGGTTGGGGTGTTACAGATTGGTATCAGAGCCTTGGTTATAGGGAATTAGGTTATTAGAAATAATCTAGACTATAACCTTAGGGACTTAAACAGTACTTGCTTCTCCTACTTGTAACCCTAATTGCTTCCCTAATCCTATCCTTATCCTATGCCTTATATAACCCTAAACCTACATGTGACTACTCTTATTCGTCTGCTGCAATCCTGATCCACCATTAGATTAATAGGACAAAATCCTCAGGTTTAACCTGAACCCCCTTGAGATCTCGTCGAAGTTCTAGATTTTAATAACGAACACGTGCAATCTGGAAGGGTGAACGCCTGTATTCTGAGTCTTCTGTCTAGGCTGGCATTGCGCATATATCCCAATCAGACGAGGGACCCGGATGCCTACCTGGGAATTCTCGGGATGAGTGTTCACTTATAGGCTAAAGCATGTCTTCATATGTTATTAGAATTTAGAATCTTTGATAAGTCAACGTTTTCGTTTATTCGTTTTAATTAATGAATAAATGATTACATTCCTTATATAAACTCTCATTCATTTCATTGTGTCTATTACAGATCATGCCTCCTCGTCGCAGCACTCGCAACAGCAATGGTGAGAACCACGAAGAAGGTGGTGACAACCACAACCATGACCAAGTTCCTAACCACAACAACAATGGGGTCGATGCTCAACTGGCTGCGATCATTTCTCAACAAATGGCGCAGCAAATTGCAACTCTGGTTCCCAATTTACTCGCTCAGGTCATCCAATTGAACGGCAACGGGAATGGTCACAACAACGCGAACGGAAACGGCAATGGTAATGGAAATGGACCCCAAGCCTGCACCCTTAAGCATTTCAACTCTTGTAACCCTCCAAAGTTCAGTGGTGAAGAAGGAGCTACTGGACTCCTCCAATGGTTTGAGGGTATTGAAAATACCTTCATCAACAGTGAGTGCCCCGACAATTTCAAGGTTCGTTACGCCATGAGTGTTCTCCATAAACGAGCACTCACTTGGTGGAATGAAGAAAAGCGTACTCGTGGGGCCGAAGTTGCTCTTGCTATGACATGGGACCAAGTCAAGGAGGTCATGAAGGAAGAGTTTTGTCCTCGCAATGAAGTTAAGAAGCTTGAGGATGAGTTCCACACCTTAGCTCAAGATAGTGGGGAAAACCTTGCCTACAACACCCGCTTTCATGAGCTTAGCTTATTGTTGCCTCACAAAGTTACTCCTCTGCCGGTAGCCATCGAGAAGTACATCGGTGGTCTGCCCATGCAAATCCAGGACACCGTTTGGGGTAGAAATCCTGCAACTTTGGAAGAGGCCAAACGTCTAGCGGCCACTCTTACTGATAATCACGTGAAGAACGGTACTCTCTTCCGCAAGGGCACTAAGAAGACGGTTGCCAAAGACACTCCACAGCCTGCAATTGAAGTCAAGCCTGAGACCTCAAGCAACAAAAAGCGCAAGGCTAGAAACTATATGGTTGCTGCTACTCCACCTGCTACCCAAAACCCAACCAAGAAACCCTATGGTGGAACACACCCTCTTTGCAACACCTGCCAGTTCCATCATCTTCCTGGTAGACCATGCCGCCAGTGTAATAACTGTAAACGGTATGGGCACTACACCAATGCCTGTCAAGCCCCTGCTGCGCAAAACAACCAAAACAACCAAAACAACCAAAACAACCCTGCCAGAAACAACCCTGCTCCCAACCAACAAAACAACAGGCCTACTCGTGGTCAATGCTACGAGTGTGGCAGCCCTGATCACTACATCAACAACTGCCCTAATCGTAACCAGAACCAAAACCGAAACCAAAACCAAAACCAGAACCGCAACCAGAACCAAGGTGCTCGAGGTCGCGCCTACAATCGCAACGCTAATCAGGCTCGTGACAACAACGAAGTGGTGAATGGTACGTTTCTCATTAATAACCACTATGCATCCATATTATTTGATTCGGGAGCTGATAAGTCATTTGTGTCACTGAAGTTTGAACCTTTACTTTACTTACCCCACACTAATCTAGAGGAACCTTTAGTGGTAGAGGTAGCTAACGGGAAGTCTATTTCGATCGACTCTATTATTCGTAACTGCTTGTTGAACCTCGACGATCATACCTTCTCTATCGATATCATCCCCATGCATCTTGGTAGTTTTGATGTTATAGTAGGCATGGACTGGTTGTCAACTCATCGTGCCGAAATTCTGTGCTTCGAGAAAGTCATACGCATTCCTCTCGAATCTGGTGAGATTTTGAAGATCTATGGTGAGAAACCCTGTGGCGAGCTTAAGCTTATGTCTTGTACTACTGCCCAAAAGTACTTACGAAAGGGGTATACAGCCTTCTTAGCTAACGTGATAGAGAAGAAGGACAAAGGCAAAAGTATCCAAGACATTCCTATTATTCGTGACTATCCTGAAGTTTTCCCAGAGGATTTACCTGGTTTGCCTCCTGCCCGACAAGTGGAATTTCGTATTGATCTTGTTCCTGGTACTAATCCTGTCGCTAAAGCTCCTTATCGTCTTGCACCCTCTGAGATGCAAGAACTTGCTAGTCAATTACAAGAACTTTCTGATAAAGGGTTCATTCGCCCTAGTTCTTCTCCATGGGGAGCCCCTGTCTTATTCGTTAAAAAGAAGGATGGTTCTCTTAGAATGTGTATTGACTATCGTGAACTCAACAAACTCACCATCAAGAATCGTTATCCACTTCCTAGGATTGACGATCTCTTCGATCAACTTCAAGGAGCAACCCACTTCTCGAAGATTGATCTCCGTTCTGGTTATCATCAGCTTAGAGTCCACGATAAAGATATTCCCAAGACAGCTTTTCGCACACGCTATGGTCACTATGAATTCATGGTTATGCCTTTTGGATTGACCAATGCTCCCGCAGTGTTTATGGATTTGATGAATCGGGTTTGTAGACCCTATCTCGACAAATTCGTGATCGTCTTCATCGATGATATTTTGATTTACTCTAAATCAAAATCCGATCACGAGCAACATCTTCACTCCATCTTGAATCTCCTAAAGAAAGAGCAACTGTACGCCAAGTTCTCGAAATGTGAATTTTGGCTTAAGGAAGTTCAATTTTTGGGACACGTCATTGATATGAACGGAATTCATGTTGATCCCGCAAAGATCGAAGCTGTGAAAAATTGGAGTGTTCCTAAAACTCCAACCGAAGTCCGTTCTTTTCTTGGATTGGCTGGTTATTATCGTCGATTCATCGCCAATTTCTCCAAGATCGCTGTTCCTCTCACTACCTTAACTCACAAGGGTAAGCCCTATGAGTGGGGACCTAAGCAAGAGGAAGCATTCGAAACTCTTAAGCTGAAACTCTGTGAAGCTCCTATCTTGTCTCTACCTGATGGTAATGATGATTTCGTGGTCTACTGTGATGCATCGAACCAGGGTCTTGGTTGTGTTCTCATGCAACGAGGAAAGGTTATTGCTTATGCGTCTCGACAACTCAAGACTCACGAAAAGAATTATACCACCCATGATCTTGAATTGGGCGCTGTTGTCTTTGCACTCAAGATTTGGAGACATTATCTTTATGGGACAAAATGTGTGGTGTTCACAGACCACAAAAGTCTCCAACATGTCTTCGATCAAAAGAACCTTAATATGAGGCAACGACGTTGGGTTGAGTTACTTAACGACTATGATTGCGAAATTCGCTACCATCCTGGCAAGGCGAATGTTGTTGCTGACGCACTTAGTCGTAAAGAGCGTGTCAAACTCCAATGTGTGAGAGTTCGTACTGATCTTCAGGATCGCATTCTCCAGGCTCAACACACATCAGTCACCCAAGGTAACATGTACGATGAAATGTCTTGTGGTGCTGAAACCCAACTTGAAACCAAACCTGATGGTCTTCTTTATTTCCTTAATCGACTGTGGATTCCCGACCGTGATGATCTTCGTACTTTTCTCATGAACGAGGCTCATAAGTCTCGTTATTCTATTCATCCTGGAGCTGACAAGATGTACCAAGATCTTCGTTATTCTTATTGGTGGCCTGGTATGAAGAAAGATATTGCTCTTTTCGTTGCCAAATGCCTCACTTGTTCCAAGGTCAAGGCTGAACATCAATGACCATCTGGTATGCTTGAACAACCGGAGATTCCTGTCTGGAAATGGGAAAGCATAGCTATGGATTTCATCACCAAACTCCCTCGCACACCCAAAGGTTTTGACAGTATTTGGGTAATCGTCGATCGTTTGACCAAGTCAGCTCACTTCCTACCTATTCGTGAGAAGTATTCTGTGGAAAGGTTGGCAAAGATGTACGTAAGTGAAATCGTATGTCGTCATGGTATACCTTTGGACATTATTTCTGATCGCGATGGTCGTTTCACCTCTCACTTTTGGGAGTCTCTACAAGATGCTTTGGGTACCAAGTTGAACCTGAGTACTGCTTATCACCCTCAAACAGATGGTCAGACTGAACGGACCATCCAAACACTTGAGGATATGCTCAGGGCATGTATCATCGATTTTGGTGGCGCATGGGATTCTCATCTTCCTTTGGTTGAGTTTTCATACAACAACAGTTATCACGCCAGCATTAACATGGCTCCTTTCGAAGCACTCTATGGTCGGAAATGTCGTTCACCTGTCTGTTGGACTGAGGTTGGTGAAGCTCGTATTACTGGACCCGAACTAATCCAGGAAACCACAGACAAGATTCAGCTTATTCAGGATAATCTTCTCAAGGCTAGAAGTCGCCAGAAGAGTTATGCTGATAGACGTCGTAAACCCTTGGAATTTCAAGTTGGGGACCTTGTACTACTTAAGGTATCCCCTTGGAAAGGAGTAATTCGTTTCGGTAGAAAGGGAAAGCTAGCTCCTCGATACGTAGGCCCCTTCAAAATTCTTGACAGAGTTGGAAAAGTGGCTTACAAACTTGAACTTCCACCTGAGCTAAGCAATGTCCATCCGACCTTCCATGTTTCGAATCTCAAGAAATGCTTAGCGGATGAGAACCTTCATGTTCCTCTTGAGGATGTGCAAATTGATGAAAGCATGCACATTATCGAGAAACCCGTCGAGATTGTTGATACTGGAGTCAAGAAACTCAAGCGCAGTCGCATTCCGATCGTTAAGGTTCGTTGGGAATCTAAACGAGGCCCAGAGTTCACTTGGGAACGTAGAGACCAGATGAAGTCGAAGTATCCACATCTTTTTCCACCAGACTCTCCAACTCCAACTTCGGGACGAAGTTCCTAAAAGTAGGGGAGACTGTAACATTTCACATTTAAACTTGTACGTTACACCATCGAAATTAATAAAACGTCAAGTTTTGTTATTCTAGTGTGCAATAATTATTTTTGTCACGTATTTGGAACCCTAATACTATATATATATATATATATATATATATATATATATATATATATTATATGTTATAACCTTGGAATAATATCAAAAAAATTATATGTCTTGGTCGGGAATCGAACCCGCGCCAAGGCCGGGTCACACACACACACAAGCTTAACCAACTGGGCTAGCCTTCACTCTTGGTATTTAACCATCGCGTTTTAATTATAAGAGGACTTCAAATCTTCACAGTTGACTCGCAAGGTCAACTGTGATGAATGGCTTGCCAAATTCATCAACAATAACTCGTGATTGATCCTTATATGGTAAACTTAGTTGATTACCGGCCCTATATGACTCGTTTACACGTCAATTAACAGCTAACCATTGACCAATTTCAAAACCCTACGCGTATGACATTAAACGTAGGTCAACCTTACCAATTAACCCAACCCATTGATCCCCACTATAAATTGAGCCTTGACACAGCATAACAACTCGCTCACATCTCTCTCTTAACCTCCAATTACTTCTGAATCACTCTGATTGTGCTATACGATCAAAACAGTTGACTTTTATCTTTGACCCGGCAATTATACACGAATCATCACTGTAAGTTGATGTTTTTATATGGGTTTTGATCACCGGCGTTCACTCATCAAAAGCCTTAACATCAATTGGGCCAATGAAGAGTGAATCGCATTATTACAGAATTAGGGTTCGTGGGGTTTTAATTGGGGATAAAACTGAAATTGCTCTGTGTATTTAATTATTTATTAACGGGTTTCATCACAACCACTGGCCTAGGCCAAGTGGTTGTGACCAAGGCTTGCAACAGCAGTCACCCGGGTTCGAGTCCCAGCTCTGACTCCCTTTTTTCTTTTCTTTTCTTTTTTAAACAACAAACATATATATATATATATATTTCTTATAAAACTTATAAATTCATTTTTAAATAATAAAACCTTTTTATAAATTCTAAAAAAAATACATTTATTAAATCTGAGTTAAAAGTGTTATTCACAATTTTTATTTTTCAAAAATTCATTTATTTAATATTTATAATAATTAAATCAATTTTATACTATTTTATTTATAAAAATCCATTAAAATATCAAAACAACTTTATTAAATTCTACAAAAATTATCCAATGTTTATACAATGTTAAACTTTACTGAAATAATTTTTAATTCAGTAAAATCATTTATTTTATATTTTTAATCAATTTTTGTTAGATTTAATCATAATTAAATCATAATAAATTCAATTTTCATTATTTTTGCACCAAAATTTTACACAATTTATTTTTATATATTTAGAACAGAAATATGATTTTTAAAATAGGAATTCTTTAATTTTAGTATTTTTGAATATTAATGTTAATTATTGGCAATTTGTAATAAATTGATTTAAAAATCTATTTTAAATAAAATAATTTTATAAAAATTATTTTTATACTCCAAACACTTTAATGTGTACATTCAAAATTTAAATTTTATAAAAAGACTTTCTTTTATTAATTATCAAATTTTCCCTTTATTTAATTAACATTTTATTTTAAATTCAACAATTGGTTATCCCAAAATCGAAACCCTAGGATATACTTATAAACTAGTTAGACTTAGACTTGTTTGTTGCCTTATACATAGGATAACACTTGGCAAACTATTGGGCTACTCTATTACTATATCTCAATACCAAAAACTATACCAAGGTGAGTTTACGTAATCCTGTTTATGCGATTCTTTATACTTGCAACAATTTTAAGCAATTCAACATATATGTCTAGAAGTAAACTTTATTGCCTCATGTATTAGTCAACAGTTTCAACGAGTTTCAACGAGTTTCAACATTTACATAATCATTAGCTATGGCCAAGCCGGCGATACTCAATAATAGATCTATTGGATTGACAACCCCACCCGGATACGTGTACCTCCTACATAGGTCACGTGGGTGATTGTTATCGTTCAACATATTACTAAGGTGAACCGTAGATGACGGGATGGACCTAAACTAGTCGGAGGTTTGATTATGTCAACATATTATACTATGCATGTAGACTTAAATTTACGATAGACGTACGAATTGCTAGACTTGTATATTTAAACTATATGCTTAACATGGATTATGTATTCTCACCAACTTCTAGTTGACCCCCCCCCCCCCCATTTTTACAACTCAACAGGTGATAATGATGCTTGAAGATTAGAGTACTTATGAAGAAATAAGGAGTCTATGCATGCTTGATTCTTGTGTGATGTATTAGATTTCCACATTCAAACTCTTATGTATTTCAATTTTTGGATATTTACAATTTAATATTTATTTCAATTAAAATTGGATTACCATGTGCTACTGTATACTCATCAATACGTGACACCTCGATGTTTCCGCCATCGGTTGGGGTGTTACAGTTGGAACCAACTAGGAACTCTATTCACCAAAATCAATACCGTGTACTTTGAGAACTGGATATGCTATGAAATTGGTTTTCGGAGAAGGAAGTGACAGGTTCAGATTTCATTCCCGGTGTTTTTAGGTTTTGAACTGTTCGGTCTGCATAACCTGAGTGGAAAAGATTTTGAAGCTTGGTGTTACAACTTGATGCATACCCGGTAGGTAACGTCGATATGGAACCAATTCCTCAATACTTGATTCTAGGTTTTTTTTATCAAACCTGGTTATGAAAACCGGTTGTTGTTTTTTTCGCACTTGATACAAATACACCACGACCTATTTTATTATGAAAATTTTTTAAACAAAACAAAAATAAATATGGAAAACACAAAATGATACCAATTTACTTTTGCTTATGTAACTTATAAAATTAATTCACTTAAAATGACTGAATTGTATTATTTTTATAAGGGTAAGAAATCTTAACAATGGTTACATGTACGTGGTGTCCGTAAGATAAAGTGGCCAAGAGAAAGCATAACAATTATACCTTATGTCCTTACATCATATATTAGTCAATTTTTTACGTAAAAAATTTTGTTTGAATGTTCCTCATAACATGTAATTGTCACATAATTTTACAAGTATGTTGGTTATGTCGAGTCTTTTTTTCTCTAATTAGATTGTCGTACTTTTAAGATATGTCTTAATTTCATGGTCATGGAACATTTTCAACGTGTACAACTAATGAGGTGACTTGTGAGGTATTTTTTTCAAGTGTGTTGGTTATGTCGAGTCTTTTTTTTCTCTAGTTAGATTGTCGTACTTTTAAGATATGTCTTAATTTCATAGTCAAGGAACATTTTCAACGTATACAACAAATAAAGTGACTTGTCACGTATTTTTCTCAAGTGTGTTGGTTATGTTGAGTCCTTTTTCTCTAGTTAGATGGTCGTACTTTTAAGACATGTCCTAATTTCATAGTAATGGAACGGTTTTCAACTTTACACCTAATGAGGTGACACCTATTTTGTTTATGAACTTGTATGTAAGTAAAATATGATCTCGTAATATTTTATTTTGTAGACCCATAAACGTTTTTTAAGGTTCTATTTTATATGTTAGAGGAGTGCTCACACGCTGGGATGGATAACACCAACACTAATGGTCACACAACTTGTATTGTAAGCTAAAAAAACTATAATGATACCATACTAAAATCTAAAAAGAATTGATTTTTATGGTGTACTTATTTTTAAATTTATTAAAGTATGAACAATTGTGGTATTAAAAATAAGGGGGTAGTTGCTATAAGAGTTAACCATATCTTTTAAATAATTGTATCATGTTAACTTAAAGTTTTAAGATTACGTAAAATTAACTTCGTATTCTTTTTATATATACTTTAACAATATAAGTTAGATCCCGTGTACTATGCAGATTGAATAACAGAAATGACAAAGATTACAAAACCGCGCCAAATATTAATAATTGAAATTACACATTCTCTTACCTACAAAAATCCTTCTAACTTTTTATTTATTTATTTTTTTTTTTAATATGCTAAACCATCAATTTTGTATGACATGTCATAAAATAGCATTGTTTTCATCACCAAAATCGCAAGTGGGTCAATATGTCCATCTATAGTAAGGAACAGTGTAAAAGAAATCGTAGAAAGAAAGCAAAACCATCAAATATTTCATAATTCTGTCTCTTGGTAACTCTGATTTCTATCACAATATTACTATATAGTTTTTTAACTACTTTGGATTTTATTGTGTCACATTTCTCAAAAGTTGTCAAACATGAAGCTGCCTGTCTAGAGAACCAACATGTTTTTATGCCATTTGCTTTTGACACATTTGGATGTCTAGCCCCTGAGGCAATCCGGTTTTTAAAAAGAGTTCAAAAGGTGGTGCAGAGCAACTCTCCAGCAACGAAGGACCTAAGTTTTATTTTTAATAGAGTAGGTTTTTCTATTCAAAAGGGGGTAGCGACGCAACTTGTGGCCCGCTTACCTGCCTGCCTCCCACTTGTAAAGAGTTATTTGTAAAATTAATTATGAAATTTAATTGACCTTAAAAAAAAAAATTCTCATTTGCCTAGAGATATTGTGTGTGATTTTACAATCTCTCATGCTTAAACAAGATTAAAACTGGACGAATGTGAACTTTTGTAATCACGCAGCGCCCTATTAAAATATCACGTGTTTCTTAAAACCGGGCCATCAAAACTGTGGTGTTGTAAGAAGTTGCCAAGTGACAAAAGTGGACTAGTTGAATGCAAAGTGGCATAAAAAGCTTTTTGTGTATTCAATAGATGGATAATATAAATTTTATGTCTTAGATGTACATTAAACCCATAAGTGCAAGTTAATAACCTTAAACCACATCACTAACATATGTCTTAGGTGTACACCGTTATTTTTGCAAGTACCGAAGGGGTTTCAAGGGTTCCACTGAACCCTAGGCATTTGATTCTACTGTTGTGTTATATATAAATCTGAGTTATTAAAAATAAAACATGAGTTGGTCCTCACACTTGTAATTAGTAGAGGGTAAGAGTTACGATGATGTTAACTAAAAAGTTAAATCTCCGCAACTAAATTACTCTTCAGTTATAAAACAATGTACGGTAAACAAATTTTTAGGATCACAACTATCTAAAAACAAAGAAAAAGAACAAAAGTAATTTATATAAGTTAATAAATAAACATATAAATTAGAATCGTGGATATATATAAAATTTGGAAAGAAAAACTAAAAAGAGAGGGTGGGTGGTGGCCGGTTTCATAAGTAACATTTCATGGGAGAAACAAACATGTGCATGAGCCATGAATCCAGGTCCCCCGAACCTACCGACAACGGCGACAAGAATATTATCCATTCATAATAAAACAACTTACTTTTATATTTTTATATTTATTACAAATATTTGTTGGCCCCTAAAATACATTGAACTAGATCAAATAAGCTGGATACTCTCATAAATTGTTGGTCGAAATCTAAATTAATTTTGTTATGTTTTGTTATACATGTTATAATGTGGTTTAGTATAAGGTAATGTGTTGTACCTTAACACCAAGGGTGTTAATGGTGATGTGTCATTTTAACATTCATTCTGTGCCACTCCTTTCCCGTGTTAAGAGGTGTTGAAGTGGCATTAAGTTAACATGTTAACAAGAATAAAAAAGAGAAAGTTAAAGGGGATGAGGTAGAGTTAATAGGCGTTAAATCATTTCCTTAAAATGAGATAGTATGAAGTGGGACAAAAAGTGGAGGATGTGGCATCTAGGTAGGTGTAGTTAAAGATGGTGAGAATATACCCCATGACCTAATAGTTCGGTTTTGTGCATCTAATTCATTGAATGAGTTTGCTAAACGGATGGGTTGAGTTGGGTAACTTGTTAAACCAATACATTTGTGAGCGTATTATATCAACTCATCGTTTATTGAAGAATGGATGATGAATGATGCAAACATACATTTCTCATATTAAGTTTTTCAATTTAAAACTTTCTAGCCCAAATATCAATAAATAAAATTAATTTGTTTTCCTTCCAACAGAACTTAAAAATAGAATTTGTTTTGCTTTTGGTTGGATTTTCAAACCAATAAACCTATTTATCTCGAATGGATTTTAGTTTAAGTTTGGTTGAAATATAACTATAAGAATTGAATACAAAAATATACGTAACTACTGGTTTAACAAAAATACAAATTTCTTCAAGAATTCATGATTCAAGATAGTTTTATCATGGTAATCAAGAGAAAATCCTATATAAAATATCCAATAAAACTAGACAGCTTTTATATGATCAACAAGACTAGAGTTTTTATACATATATATCAAATTTTTGAAGATTCTATAAATTCAATAAACCTAATTCTTTCATAAACTATCAAAGCTTGATATTAGAAGTATGCACCTGATTGGTAAAAGATTGTTTTAAGAATAAGTTTTCAACACGACTTAACTTCCTTAATCCTTACCAGAAGGTTTTTAGAATGAGTAATATTATAAGTTGGAAAAAAAATGTTAATTGTTGAATGAAATTTAAAAATGAGAGAAATTAAAAGCTTGATATTATGGTATTTTGAGAAAAGTTATCGGGCCAATGGGCTTATGGGTTGCGTTTGAAATGGTTTTACGCACGAACAAAATTGCGTGGCATCAGTGACTTCAGCGTCACTGTTCAGATTTCCTTTTGGCTAATTATCAAAGAAAAAAACATAAGAATAAAACATATAACAAAATATATAATTTTTTTAAGGACCAAGTTTTATTATTATTAGCAAGAGGCTTGAAACTTACATAGAACACCCAAATATTCAAGAAAGCGAAATGCCACTTAAATTGAAGAATATATGAATGATACCGTTCCAATTAGTGCCGTAAACAAACCAAACATTCAACGAACAGTTCGTAAAATGTTTGATGGTAAGTTCGTTTATATTCGTTCATTTAATAAAAGAACAAACATAAATAAGAAATTTTGTTCGTTTACTTAAACAAACATACATGAACAGAGGTTGCGTTCGTTCATTTATGTTCGTGAACGTTTGGTAAAGTGTTCGTTTTTGTTTGTTTGTGTTCGATAGTTCAAGTTTAATATGATAATTTTGTGTTTTATGAGATAATCATATTTTGGGTGGACAATGTTCGTGATGAAATTTTCGGAATTTAATATATGTTAGTTTGTATTCGGTTTTGTTCATTAATGGTTATTTGTGTTCGTTACGTTAATTGGTGTTTTTTTTTGTGTTCGCTTTTGTCCAATACCTAAATTTAACAAATAAAGACTGTAGGTGCATATGTGCGACTAATACTTTGGATTGAATAAATAATATGTTTTTGTTTCCTGTCGTTGGTGCGAAGGAAGATTTTGGAAGGTGCGAAGGAGAGTTTTCAAAGGTGCGAAGGAAGCATTTTGGGCGAATGAAGATTGTTTATTATGAAGTTTGGTTCGACCGTTCACAATGGGCGAACCTGCACATTCGCACGAACAAAGTGGGCGAATGTGTAGTCTATAAATAGACAAACTCAGTTTTTGTAGTTAACTTTGAGTCATTTATTTCCCGCCACTTTCTGAATTCTCTCTGTAACTTTTTATAAACTTGTTTTGCGTCTAGTCCTTGATTGTAATCACTTTTCTACGTGTATTCAAGTTTGTTTATTAATGAAAACGTTTGAAAATGATGATTTGTGTGTGTTTATCTGATTAGTTATCATTTTGTGCTGGTTTTTGGGGATTCCGCACCCAAAACTAAATTGTTTGATTGTCTTTGTAGCTTATCGATCCTTTCACGCGCATACAAAGTGTCTGTCACACCCTCAAATTCCACTTGCGGGGTTTTACCGCGAGGTGCATGACAAACCAGGATTCAAGTCAACGGTCACAATAAACAACACTATATGCATAACACAATATTCAGAAGATATAGTTATAAAGACATAAACTGTAGCGGAAGCTTTAATTGTTTACAACTCAAAAGACATAATTCGAATGTTTAATGAAAACCGTGCTCTAAACCCTAGACGCCCGTGCCGACTCGTGCGCCTAGATCCAATTGTTGCTACCTTAGCGACCTGAGAAAAACATGCCAAAGAGACGTCAACATATAATGCTGGTGAGTTCACAGGTTTGTTCAAAAGAGTTACCAAGTGTTACCATGTCCATACTATATCAATGTTACCAAGTACGCTAGCTAGGCGTATGTTTGTTACTACTACGATTGGAAACCATTACTAGACACGTTTAGCAATGTTTAGCATGTTTAGCAGCCCGTAATGTTCAGCACGATAATGTTCCTGTTCGAGACAATATGCACCCGCCCGGCCCTCCAAGCCGACGAGTGGGGCAGGTCACGCCCAATAGATCTATCCACATTTCCCCCGTTGTGCAACCCCGCACATTCATGGTTTCCCCCGGGACTTTCAAAAGATCGCATAGTACACAAGTTCAAAACCATAGTATGACATATATTACCAAAACAGTTTAGCGCATGTTTTCTCCCCCAAAAGTTAAAGCAGTAAAAGTGGGGCCGTGAACTCACCTTAGATAGCGTTCCTCAAATATATGTAAAGATGTTTAGCCCTTGATAATCCCTCTATCGGAGATCTATCAAAATGTTCACATAAGTGTTCCGACTAATAACCATAAGGTTATCTAGTCCCCGATTGTCCAGATCATAACCAAGTATGTTTTAAAACGTGTTTAAATGTTCAACCGACACACTAGACCGACCCGACATCCCGTTGGTGACCCATTACCCTAACTAATCAAGTACACATAGATTACACGCAAGGTTCAAGCATAAAACACTTAGTTTGTATCAAAAATCTCATTTTTGTTAACGTAGGGTCGAATGTGGCTGTAAGTGGTCGAAGGTGTCCCTAAAAGGTCGAATGTGGCTTTGAACTTCCACCTTCGCCCCTTTTCTTCCCACCTTCGCCCATTTATGGCACCTTCGCCCCTTTAGCTTCCAGGTTCGACCCCTGGAATCCACCTTCGCCCGTTCGACTGGCCGAAGGTGTTCCAGGTTCGACCCTGCTGTGTTGTTTACTCAAAAACGCGTCCAAAAACATCCGAAAACATCACGAAACATCATGAGTTACAGCAGTCAAGCATCATTAATATATTCCTACGAAACCCTACCAAATTTTACCCCAAAATCTATCCATTTTACAAGTTTCCTAAAATAGTAAATTATGGAGATGTCACATCATCATGCATGAAAATATTACCCAATTAGGAAACTTTCTGAAATCAATCAATAATCAGCTCATCATACTTGAATCATCATGAACAAGAAACCCCTATCATAACCTTATCATAACCATCCAAAAACAAGCCCTAAATCTAACTAAAACCCCTTTAATCGTCAAAACACCATCAACAATCAAAGGTAACATGTTTCAATCATAACCCATCATTAATAACAGCCCTAGGTTGTTATCATATCATCTATACAACAAGTAATCATCAAACAATGCTTAATATCATATTAACACATGTTTAGTTTGCATAAAAACTCATTGTTTATGAATAGGTTTTATTTAGAAAGATATTAGGAAGGTTTTTACCCATAAAACATGTTGATATCAGATCTGGACCCTTGGGGTTTAGATGAAAACAAGTTAAAATTGTTTAAAAAGGATTTGGAATGAAGAACACACCTTAGATTTTCACTTGTAATGATTTAGAGAGTTAGGTTATGAAAAACAAGCTCAAAAACTCCTTCCCCAATGATAATAGCTGATAGAGAGTGTTTGGAGGCGTTTAGGGTTTGTGAAATGGTGAAAAATGGCTAAGGATGGTATTTATACCAGGTCCAGGTTCGCCCATTTTATGTGGTCGAATGTGGAACTTTTCCACATTCGCCCATTTGTAATGGTCGAGTGTGGAATCTTTCCACATTCGCCCACTTTGTTTCTACATTCGCCCATTTCTCAAGTTCCATTTCCACATTCGCCCACTATTTCCACATTCAGGTCATCAGCACTTTTTAACACATGTTAACAGCACTCTTTAACACATGTTAACCTTTTTCCAGTTTGTCGTGTTTAACGCATTCTAACACATCTTAACACGTAAGCATGCATCCATAGTCTATACTTAGCATGTTTAGGCACGTATAATCATTTGTACATCGTTTAAGCAAGTATAAGTATACAATCCACCACACGACCCATAATCTACACATATACTTAATTAGTTCATGTAATGTCACCAACAATGGAACCCGGTACTAATGTATTCCCAAAACGACTCCCAATGATCCTCCAGATCATTGAACCCTGGACAATCCTAATTTGACCCGACTCAACTAACCCAGTTAAGTTTGTTTATAAACGTTTCTCGCTAAGGTAGACTTAGATGTTACTATTATGTTTAAGCCGAACATGCCGGGTGTCACATCATCCCCACGTTGAAAGAATTTTCGTCCCGAAAATTGCACGAAGCCCAAAAATGAAAAAGACGAAAAGGAAGAAAACGAAAAGAAAGGTTACCGGTTGTCACATCATCCCCACGTTGAAAGGGAATCTCGCCCCGAGATTCACTCTGCTTCAGCAGTAACATGCCTGGATTCGAACACGCGCTTTGGAAAGAGATGAGGGTACTTAGCCTTCATCTGGTCCTCTCGTTCCCACGTGAACTCCGGTCCACGATCCGAGTTGCAACGAACTTTAACAATGCGGATTTTACTTCGCCGAAGGCTACGAATCTTGTAGTCCAGAATCTCCACGGGTTCCTCCACAATGCGAAGACGATCATCAACCTTGATCTCTTCCAGTGGCACAACAAGAGATTCATCAGCCAAACACTTCCTTAAGTTAGACACATGGAAGACGTTGTGAACATTACCGAGCTCCGTCGGTAAATCAAGTCTGTACGCCACCGGCCCAATCCATTCCAGGATTGCGAACGGTCCGACGTAACGAGGGTTAAGCTTGCCACGCTTTCCAAAGCGTATGACGCCCTTCCATAGTGAAACTTTCAGAAGCACCTTGTCCCCAACCTGGAACTCTAGCGGTTTGCGACGGCGATCGGCATAGCTCTTCTGACGATCCCGCGCAGCTGCCAAACGGTTACGGATCTGTACGATTTTCTCCGAAGTTTCGTACACCAGTTCCGGGCCAGTGAGCTGACTCTCGCCCACCTTGCCCCGATACTGGAGTGGTAGCTGTTGTTGTAGGAGAACTCCACCAACGGCAGGTGAGTCTCCCAACCCTTGCCAAAATCGATGACACATGCCCGCAGCATGTCCTCCAGTGTTTGTATCGTCCGCTCACTCTGCCCGTCAGTTTGCGGATGATAAGCCGTACTCATATCCAGCTGAGTACCCAAGGCCTTATGAAGAGCCTTCCAGAACCGCGAAGCAAAGCGGGAATCACGATCAGAAATGATAGAAACAGGCACCCCGTGCCGGGAGACCACCTCCTTAAGGTAGAGTCGAGCTAACCGCTCGAGTCCATCCGTTTCCTTAATAGGTATGAAGTGTGCCGATTTCGTCAACCGGTCGACGATCACCCAAATCATGTCGCAACCACTTGGTGATCTCGGTAGTTTGGTGACGAAATCCATCGTGATCCGCTCCCACTTCCATTCTGGAATCTCAGGTTGCTGTAGGAGACCAGACGGCTTCTGATACTCCACCTTGACCTTAGCACAGGTCAAGCATTTGCTCACATAGGAGGCTATATCAGCCTTCATGTTCGGCCACCAATAAAGTATCTTCAGATCCTGATACATCTTATCGGAGCCTGGATGAATAGAATACCGGGATTTGTGAGCCTCGTCCAAGACAAGCTCCCGTAATCCCCCGAGCAAAGGAACCCAAACACGCCCAGCGAAGTAGTGTAGGCCATCAGACCTAAGCTCAAGGTGTTTGTCCGCACTGTGCATCGTTTCGGCCTTAAGGTTTTCCTCCTTTAAGGCATCCACCTGAGCCGAACGGATCCGGTCAGGCAAGGAGGAATGAATGGTAAGCTGCAAGGCTCGGACACGCCGAGGCTTCGCCGACTCCTTCCTGCTCAAGGCATCCGCCACAACGTTTGCCTTGCCAGGATGGTACTTAATCGCACAGTCGTAATCGTTCAAGAGTTCAACCCAACGACGCTGCCGCATGTTTAACACCTTCTGGTCGAAAATATGCTGGAGACTCTTGTGATCGGTGTAAACTTCACACTTGGTACCGTACAAGTAATGTCTCCAGATTTTCAACGCAAAGACTACTGCACCCAGCTCCAAGTCGTGAGTAGTATAGTTCTTCTCGTGAACCTTGAGTTGACGAGAAGCATAAGCGATAACCTTCCCGCGTTGCATCAACACGCAACCGAGACCCCGAATCGAAGCATCACAGTACACCACAAAATCATCCGTACCCTCGGGTAAGGATAAGATAGGAGCAGAACAAAGTTTAAGCTTCAGCATCTGAAATGCTGATTCCTGTGGTTCGCCCCAGTCGAACTTTCGGTCCTTCTGGGTGAGAGCAGTGAGGGGTTGAGCGATCTTCGAAAATCCCTCGATAAAACGCCGATAGTAACCTGCAAGACCCAGGAATTGCCGCACCTCAGATGGCGTCTTTGGTGCTTCCCAGTCTTTAATAGCTTCGATCTTAGCCGGATCGACATGAATTCCCAGTTCATTCACCACATGCCCTAGGAATTGAACTTCGCGTAACCAAAAATCACACTTTGAGAACTTAGCATACAACTGCTCCCGTCTCAAAAGTTCCAAGACCAACCGCAGATGTTCCTCATGATCCGCCTTGTTCTTGGAATAAATCAGAATGTCATCAATGAACACGATAACGAACTTATCAAGGTACGGCTTACAAACACGGTTCATCAAATCCATGAACACTGCCGGTGCGTTAGTGAGACCGAAAGGCATGACCAAGAACTCAAAATGGCCATAACGAGTGCGAAAAGCAGTCTTCTGTATGTCAGCTTCCCTGACGCGTAACTGGTGATAACCGGACCGCAAGTCAATCTTCGAGTAGTAGCTGGAGCCCTGAAGCTGGTCAAAGAGATCATCAATGCGAGGAAGAGGATAACGATTCTTGATGGTCACTTTGTTCAGCTCACGGTAATCAGGCTCCCATCCTTTTTCTTCACAAACAAAATAGGAGCTCCCCACGGGGACGAGCTCGGTCGAATGAAACCCTTTTCCAAGAGTTCCTGTAACTGGCTGGATAACTCTTGCATCTCGGGTGGTGCAAGACGATACGGGGCTCGGGCAATAGGAGCTGCGCCCGGAGCGAGATCAATACCAAACTCAACCTGACGATGGGGAGGAAGACCAGGCAAATCGTCGGGAAACACATCAGAAAAGTCACGAACCACCGGGATATCCTCGATCTTCTTCTCATCGTCAGTAGAAACGTTTACAAGTGCCAAAATGGCCGAACAGCCCTTTCGAAGATACTTACGGGCTTTCATGCTAGAAATGATACTCAGCGGAGCACCGCTTTTCTCGCCATGAACCGAAAGAATCTCTCCATCGGGGAGAGGGACCCGAATAACCTTGTCAAAGCAAACAATCTCTGCACGATACAACGATAACCAATCCATGCCCACAACGACATCGAAACTACCCAAAGGTACAGGCATAAGGTCAATGGGGAATGACAGACCCGACAGTTCCAAGTGACACTCCCTAAGGATATGAGTCGCCTCGATGTTCTTACCGTTAGCCAATTCTATCAAATACTTAGCCTCTAAAGGTGTGGGTATTATATCTAGCAACTGACTAACATCCACAGATACGAAGCTCATATCGGCACCAGAATCAAATAAAACAGAAACATAGCGATTGTTGAGAAGGAACGTACCGGTAACTGTGTCTGGATCCTGCCTAGCCTCCGCAGACCCAATGACGAAAGCACGCGCAGTCCTGCCTCCGCCGCCATTCCCGTTACCGTTACCGTTTCCGCCCCTCCCATTATCGCCCTGCTTCAGCTTGGGACAATCACGCTTGAAGTGTCCCGTGTCACCACAGTTGAAACACCCCTGCCTCCCCTGAGTCCCCTAAGCTGCAGGAGCAGGAGTAGCCGTAGGAGTCTGAGTTGGGGTGAGCGCCACCTTGCAATCCTTAGCATGGTGCCCCAACTGATGGCACCGATGACAACGGGCTCGATCACAATTCCCGGAATGGTGAAAGCCACACTTGTTACACTTGGGATGCTTCCCAATGTATCCACCTGTCTTCTGCGAAGAAGACGACCCAGATCCTTCAATCTTCTTGGCCGGTTGAGACGGCGCCGGCACTGCACTCTTCACTCTTACAAAGTGGTATCAGAGCCATTCTGAATCAAACAACCACAAATTGATAGTTTCTTAGTTGATTTTGACCCAAAATTGATCAAAAATTTTCTGTTTTAAGTGAACAAACTGAAATGATGTGTTTTTGATTGATTTCACCTTGATTTTGAGTTTGAATTGGATAATTCACTTTATTAAAGTTGTTTCAAATTTCATCCGATTCAAAACCTGATTAAGATCATCAAATTCCATCAACTTTTGATAAACATGATCAAATCTAACTGATTTTCAAAGAATAACCGTTTTTGAAATCACAGGGGTCGAACGAGAGAATTCGGTTGAAAGTGGGAGTGTATTAGGTCGAACGAGTGTTTTTGTGGTCGAAAGAGTGATTTTAGTGGTCGAAAGTGAACTTTGATTGCTTATTTTTATCATTCGCACTATTGTGTCTCATTCGTATAATCGTTCGGTCGAAGGAGATTAGTAGAACGGTCGAAGGAAGATTTAAGCGGTCGAAGAAGATTTAATATCTGTTTTCTACATTCGTATCAGATTATTTGGTCGAAAGAGAAGATTTTTCTCATTCGCACCTCCGTTCATACGAAGGAGTTTTCTGTTTTTGAAAAATTCTTAATCGTTTCGTGATTGTTTGTTTGATTGTTTGCAGGATACAATTTTGAACTTTCCAACAACCCCTAGACCAACCCAAGCACCACAACAACAACAGATTCAAGATCCGTGGACAGTAGCGGCACAAAAGTCTAGTCAACCATCACAGCCGATCAATTATATGGCTATGACTAGTTCGGCACCACAACAAGTTGTTCAATCAGTACCACAACCGATTGATAACTATTGGGGAGTCGCCGCAGCAGCAGTCCATTCCCAGACGTCCAACGCTATTTCTATTCTTATTCATGATCTATCTTCTGGAAGCGGCAATCGTCCACCGAAGTTAATGGACATGAAGGAGTATAACACTTGGAAGACGAAGTTTAAGATTCACGTTGAGGGACAAGGACTTGAAGGAGCAGAAGCATGGCAAATGATTGTGAAGGGTTACGTTGCTCCTATTCTAGAGAATACTGGAGAACCAATCCCTTTGGAGAATTTGGCGGATGACGAGAAGAAAAGGTTTTCTATAGAGAAGAAAGCATTTTCTCAGCTGTCTCAGGCGATCAACACTGATCTATTACATCAGTTTGGATCGTGCACTACATCCAAACAACTTTGGGATGTACTGAGAAATCGTCATGATGGAAATGAGAAGACCAGGAAGCTTAGGATGGAGGAGCTTCGAAAGGAGTTTGAAAACTTCAGTTATATGGGTAATGAGACCCTAAAAGAGTTGGTTCCAAGGTATTGCCATTTGCTCACCGAATTGTCGAGCTATGAAATCAGCATTCCAATGACGGAATTAGTTGATAAATTTGCTGATGCATTACCACCTTATTGGAATCAACATATTGAAGTGTTGAAGGAGAAGGATGCTTACCAGTATTGGACCATTAATGAGTTCATCCAAAAGCTGGAAAACAAAGAGATGGAGGAAAAGAGAAAAGCTAAGAGAGCTCAGATTCCACAGAATCCTGATTTATATGTGAGTGGAACATCTAACTCTCTTTCTGCTTCAAGCACTACATCTACTGTTGCACCTCACATAGCATGTGTGTCTAACATTGTTGAACCAACAAAAGCACCCATTAACTACCTTGCTCAAACTTCATCTTACACACCATCATACCCACAACAATCATATCAAACACAAAACTTTATTCCACCATTTTCACCATTACAACAAGCCGCATGCTATACATCAAGTCAACAGCAACAACAACAATATCCTCCTCAAGTGAACCAGATGCAGATCACTCAAGCACAATCAAGTCAAAATCCGATTGTGTTAGAGACATCAAACCTTAACAATGTGACTGTTGAAATTGCTCAACAGCATGTTGCTCTAGTATCTGCCATGGTTGCTTCTTACAACGGTTTGGTAGCAAGTCAAATTGGTAACAATAATCTTACCAATGAGGACTATGCTCAAATCGATAAAGAGGAAATGGAGTTGATGGACATTCAGTGGGCTTTTGCAAGCATTATGAGGAGAGCCACTGATTTCATTCAGAAGACTGGCAGGACTGATCTCTCAACCTCTCCCAATACCACATATGGATTCAACAAAGCAAAGGTTACTTGCTTTAACTGTGGTGAAAAGGGACATTTTAAAAGGGAGTGCACACAACCAGCACAACAAGGTAACCGAAATCCTTTCAATTCTTCATACCAAAACCGACAAAACCAAAACCAGAATCAAGTGTCTTACAACAATCCAAACATATCAAGCTTTCAACCACAAAATCAAAACACTTACCAGAACCGTCAACAAAACAACAACACCAGACAATCCACAACACAAAACCAACCTCAACAAAACCCAAACCGAACTATTGTTCCTATTTCTACACCCAACACACAAAACCAAAACCAAACTGATACTCAAAACCAAGCACTTGTTATTCAAAAGGATGAAGGTTTTGACTGGACTGGTATGCAATTGGGGGTAGAGGAAATCACTGCTGGGAATGTTGCGTGTGTGGCACAGCAGATGAAGTTGGATGAGAATGAGGAAGTTGAACAAGAGGTTGTGATTGAAAAAGTGTCAGAGTTGAAGATTGAAGAAGTGAATGATGATGTGATTGCTGAAGGTGAAGACAAGAGATCGGGGATGATTCTTGATTCTGTCACTGATGTTGGAGATCAATATTACTCAGCGTACTCGGATATGGAGAGCGAATCTGACTCAGAGACTAGTGTGAATTCACTAGATGATGATATTGACCAATTGCTAGCTGAAGCTGACTTCCTGATGACTCGCAAGTCATGTATGGTGGATGATGCATGCACCAAGATTGACTACTCCAAATTTTTTGCAGGAAAGGAAGCTCATTTTGCTCTAATGGCCATGACAGAACCTCCTAAGCCGGTAAGTTCTGAAACTCAATCTTGTGTTAAATGTGAAAAGTGTGCTGATTTTGAAAAACTGACTGATGAAAATAAGCTTCTCAAGGTTCAACTTGAGAGTGCAAAAATCAACTGTCAGATTTATCAAAAGGACTTAAAAGATTTCAACAAAGTTCTTGATGGTTATAAAAAGGATGTGTCAGAATTGAAAAAGACATTATCTATTAAACAACTTGCCATTAATAATTACATAAATGAAATGGAAAACACTAAATTAGAAATGGCAACCATCAAGTGCTTTGCGGAAAAAGTTAACAAGAAACTAGAAAGTTACAAGCACATTGCATACGTAGTTGATCATATCATTGAGGAACCCTCCCAGACAAATAGTGCAAACTATAAGTCAGTTCCATCTCCGGTATTGTTTGAGAATCACACTTTACATGCAATACCACCGGAGACTTTAATTCATCCTGACCCCACACCAGAAAATGAATCTAACACTTTCAGTGTCGGGGATCCATATTCTGATGTGAGACCAGTATTAGGAAATACAGAGGGTGTGGTCGCTACGGATGATTCAGATGAAGAAGATGAATCATCTGAGACGGTTGAAAGTGATAGTGATATCCCTGATGAAAATCATATAATCACTACTGAGCCAGTCTCACCGTCTCAGATAATCCATCCTATGGCAAATGCTCATCGCAAACATGAGAGTAAGAAAAATGATAAATTTGTTGGTAAAAGTTTTGAAAAGGAAAAGGTTAAAAAGGTTGAAAAGAATGAGAGAAAACCGGTTGAAAAGAAAGTTGAAATTAAAACTGAGAAAAATTTGGTAAAACCGGTTGAGAAGAAAAATGATTTAAAATCTGAGAAAAACAATGATGTGAGCAATGAAGTGTGTGATAAACCTGTCAAAATCTTCTATCGGATGCAAGGCTCCGATAAGATTTTATCTGATGATGAGTTTCCGATTAAGTTTGTCAATTACACAAAAATCGAAAAGATCTGGCAGGAAAGTACGATTTGGTTCCCAAAATCTGAAAGGACCAACGACATTCCTCAAGAGATTTTAGACAAAATTTATTCGGAAAAGGATGCAAAGGTCAATGTCACACAGTTTGTTTTGCCTGTGCATAAAGAAAATAGTTTTCTTGAACCGACTTACTCGAAGGATCCAGCTCCTGAGAGTTTAAGGAAACAATGCATGGTCGATCGATATCCCATTGCTAGTTTTTCCAAGTCGCCGATCAAGGAAAACTATGAGGAATACCGTGCGTGTTATAAGTGTGGGGAACGGGGACATTTACTTGCCACCTGCCCATACGTACGACACAAAAGGCATGAGGTGGAAATGAGGCAATATCATGAGTATCCGGTTGACAATTGTGGCTATCAACAGAGGCAACATTTTCCCCAACAACATTTTTATAATCAAAACAATTTCTACAACAAAAGGGAAAATCGACCGATGATGTATGATAAGCACAACCGGAAGATCACTGATAAATCTAGTAAGAAACCTCAGATGAACTCAACTACTGATACCAAAAAGGTTAATTCTAAATCTAATGGTACACAATCAGTTGGACCTGTCTCTGTTAAATCAGAGAAGGTAACCAAGAAGGTTGCTTTTAAGGAAGAAGTAAAGAAACCGACTGAGACTTCAAAATCTCAGATTCGGATCTTGAAAAGATCTGAGCAATCTTGGTCATCTAAGGAATCTGAAGGAGTCTCTACTTCACAAAGCAAAAAGAATGAGAAAGAGAAAGTTGTTAGTAAGGAGAAAGGGGTTGAAGTAACCCAAGTTGTTTGTGATTCAAAAGATTCTTTGAAACAACCTGTTCAAAGACCCAAGACCAAACAGGCTTGGGTCCCCCGAAAGAACTAATTGATCTACTTTAAATGTGCAGGGAGCTCCAGCTGGCCCTGTTAGCAGTCTATGGATTGTTGACAGTGGAGCTTCTGGTCACATGACAGGGGACCTCGCACTACTCTTTGACATCAAAAACATTAACGGAGGTTATGTGGCATTTGCTGGAAATAAGGGAGGCTACATCACTATGGAGGGGAGTGTAAGCAATGGGGTCGTAACATTTGAGCGGATTTCTTATGTGAAACAAATAGATTATAATTTGCTCAGTGTTTGTCAGATTTGTGATAAACAATTTTCAGTGTATTTTGATGACAAATCCTGTTATATCTTGAAACCTGGGTTTGAGTTACCAAAAGAGTGGGTGATGTTGAAGGCACCGAGAGTTAACAACTTGTATATTCTCGACATGTCTAAAGCAATGACCACTCATGGCCAAGTCACGTGTTTCCTCTCCAAAGCTACAGAAAAAGAATCCATTATGTGGCATAGGAGAATGGGACACATCCATTTGAGAAAGATGAATCAGCTTGTGAAGAATGAACTTGTCACGGGAGTTAATGTCAAACACTTCCATCTGAATGACAAGTGTATCAGTTGCAAGAAGGGCAAGCAACACAAACAATCCCATAGACCAAAGAAAGTTAATTCTGTTGAACTGCCACTTGAACGTTTGCATATGGATTTATTCAGTCAAGTCCGACGTAAAAGTCATGCCGGAGAGTTATACTGTCTTGTGGTGACTGATGATTATTCTAGATTTTCATGGGTAATGTGTTTGCATCAGAAAAGCGACACTTTTGACAACTTGAAGGTTCTGTTTACACGTCTGGAGAATTTATATGGTCTGAAGATCAAAAGAATCCGGAGTGACAATGGGACGGAGTTTAAAAATGCTCAGATGGAGGATCTTTGTGCAAACAAAGGAATTCATCATGAATATAGTGCTCCGTACACACCCCAGCAGAACAGTGTCGCAGAGAGAAAGAACAGGACTCTTATAGAGACGGCGAGAACTATGCTTGCGGATTCAAATCTTCCAGTCATGTTTTGGAACGAAGCTATTTACGCAGCATGCTATACTCTTAACCGTGTTTTGACAGTGAAGAAGTTTGGCAAGACTTCTTATGAGCTATTGAACCGTTGCAAGCCGAATCTTGAGTATCTAGAACCATTTGGTGCCCCATGTACAATGCTGAATCCTTCGGAAAAGTTTGCACCAAAGGCTGAAGAAGGTTATTTTGTTGGATATGCAACCCCATTAAAACGGGTATTCAACAAAAGAACTAGAAAAGTCGAGGAGTGGGCTAATGTCGAAGTTCAGAGATATACACAAAATGTACAGGGTGGAGGACCAGATTGGATGTTTGATTACAAAGATTTCTTTGAATCATTCAATCTAGATAGCATGGTTGAAGAAGCTGTACTTAGATTATACTACGAGGTCGAAAACGCCGTAACTTCACCGTTAGTGCGTCCGATCACGGTAAACCCCCAAGCAGCTTCTAATGATGCCACTGCTCCTGTATTGGAAGAAGAGGTGTTCCAAGAAGCTTTTACATCGCTTAATTCATCCGAATCAGAATACGAAGACGATGATGCAACAAGTGAAGCTATTCTGGACAATGCTACAGTGACACCACTAGTGAACCCATCTACTACTGATGTTTCGACATCGAATATGGGTAATGATCTGGATTCTACAGAGAATTTGACAACTCAGACGGGAGTACAAGTACCTGATTATCCGGAATCTCGGATACATCGGATACACCCGCTTGAACAAGTTATTGGTGATCCTGGTAGTAGTGTGATGACAAGAGGACAGCTGAAGAATGCTCATGCACCAGAAAACATTGGCAATCTTGCTTTATATGCCAAAATTCAGAAATTTGGTTTTCAGAATGACTGGTCATTTGCTTGTTATGTTTCGCAGGTTGAGCCGCGGACATACAAGGATGCTCTTTTGGATGACGCCTGGGTGGAAGCAATGCAGGAAGAGTTATTACAATTCCAGAAACTTGGTGTATGGACCCTGACTGATTTACCTCCTGGAAGGAAGAAGATAGGCACTAAATGGGTGTTTAAGTGCAAGAAAGATGATAGAGGAGTCATTGTGCGAAACAAAGCTCGTTTGGTGGTTCAAGGTTTTCATCAGGTTGAAGGAATTGACTACAATGAAATCTATGCACCGGTTGCACGCTTGGAAGCTATCAGAATGTTCCTCGCGTTTGCATCATGGAAGAAATTTAAGGTGTATCAAATGGATGTAAAGAGCGCATTTCTTTACGGTGTGGTCAAAGAGGAAGTTTACGTAGGTCAACCACCGGGCTTTGAAGACCCAATCCACCGGGATAAGGTTTATGTTTTAAACAAAGCACTGTATGGTTTGCACCAAGCTCCGAGGAAATGGTATGAGGAGCTGAGCACGTATATTCTCTCGAAAGGATTCAAACGCGGATTGGTTGATTGCACCCTGTTCACGAAAAGATCAGGAGATGACTTGCTTCTAGTACAAATTTATGTTGATGACATTATTTTCGGGTCTACTAACGAACTTCTGTGCAGGGAATTTGAACAAGTTATGCAGGAGAAGTTCGAGATGAGCGCTATGGGGGAAATGCAGTTTTTCCTCGGCTTGCAGGTGGAGCAAAGACCAACGGGGATCTTTATTCACCAAACCAAATATGTATCTGAAGTCTTGAGCCGGTTCCAGATGGACGATTCCAAGCCGATGGATACCCCGATACAACCCAATCACGGGATTGGAGTTGACCTTAAGGGGGAGCTGACAGATCCATTTACATTCAGAGCAATCATCGGATCTCTGATGTACCTAACAGCGTCTAGGCCTGATATAATGTTCGCAACATGTCTTTGTGCACGTTACCAATCGAAGCCGAAACAAAGTCATTTAGCAGCCGTGAAGCGTATCCTTAGATATCTGAAGGGTTGTCCATCAAAAGGACTATGGTACCCTCATGATGATAATTTTGACCTAATCGCTTTTAGTGATGCAGATTGGGGCGGCTGTGACAAAGACAGCAAATCCACAACGGCTGGATGTCAGTTTATGGGGAGCAGGCTCGTGACCTGGCAATGCAAGAAACAAACCGCAGTTGCACTATCCACATGTGAAGCAGAATACGTTTCAGCATCGAGCTGCTGCTCACAGGTTCTTTGGATCCAACAGCAGATGGTGGATTACGGTTTGCAATTTCTTAAAACCCCTATTTACTGTGATAATGAGGCCGCAATCGCATTAACAAAAGACTTAGTAAATCACTCAAAGGCTAAACATATCCGGATTAAATATCATTTTATCCGTGATTGTTATGCTAAAGAGTTGATCGATATGGTCAAAATCCACACTGATTACCAACGCGCAGATCTTTTTACCAAAGCTTTTGACAAATCCAGATTTGATTATCTTTTAAAAGCTAATGGTATTAAAGAAAAACAGGACTGATCACCATCTCAGTTTATCACTTTTTATTGAAAAATTTTAAAATCCATAAAAATTAGAAAATTTCTTTGCTGACTGCTATATCTTCTTCCCTTAGATTAATGCCGTCAGATTTCTGTCAACAAACGATATCTGGGCAGTCACATATTTGAAATGCTCCAGCTTATCCTTGGGAACAGTAAATTCGAAAATCTATAAAAATCAGAAAATTCTAAAACGATTTCCTAGAGCATAAAGGGAAATGATAGTACATCAGTGGGGATCTGACACATTCTAAATAATGTAATGCTATATAGGGCGTGTGTCTGAGTCTGTGCGATGTGCTGATAGGCTTCGTAGACCTATTACTGCGTGTCTGATACATATCAAACGATTTGTTGTGTGGATGAACTCCTCATGGGCATATGGTCTTAGTACCGTAATTTCGTTTGATAGGGTATCTGTACAAAACTCGAAGGTTTAGGGTCGTTATGTTATTAGTTGTCTGGAGATAGCCTCTCTGATCTTCTGCTGTAAGTCATTACGGACCTAGATCAGACAGGGTGTCTTTATAAAAGAGCTATAAGCCAAATCCTAAAGTTACCGAATTGAGGAACTTTTCATGTTATATGATGATCAAAGATTATCTATTACATCGTATTGATCACTGATGCAAATCATGATTAATATCAGTCCTCAACCTGGTATAGTGCATATGTTACTTTGCTGCATTAATTTTCTGACCTGTATACCTCTATGCATTATATCTTGTAAAATTACAGACAACAAAAACATAATCACGCTTTACAATGAGTCTTTGTGCATTTACTTCTTGATACGGGAGTATGTCGTGTGTGTGGGAACCACAGACAATTGAGTTTATACTATAACTATCTGTATCAGTATAAAGCACTGCACAAAAGTCTGCATGTGAGTTTATGTGGATCACAATATCAGCAATTGCCAGATCACACAATGTCTTTAATGATAATAATTTCAAAAAGATCAACGGTGTGATCAGATTTCTCATAAACTGATATGATCCCTTTTCCGAAATCACAAAAACATTTACAGTTGTTCATTTACATTTTTGCATTTTACTTTACTGTCAAAAATTACAAAACTCAAAAAGATTTTAGGTGTGTTTTAGCATAAATTTTAGAAAATTCAAAAAGATTTTTCAATTTCATCTTCTTTTTGATAACTGATGGTGGTTGATGTCGAATTTCTAAAACCTGGTACACCAATTGAGTTTTGTGATCTTTAAAATGTGAAAATATGATAATTGGATGCTTAAAAGTAGAGAAATAATTGAACCGGGATTCGTTTTTGCAATTTGAAAATTTTCCAAAAATTCCATTTTACATTCGCCCATTCGGTTGGTCGAATGTGGAATTTTTCAATCTCATTCGAATGTATTGACGGGCGAAGGAGAGTGTTCTTAAACAATCCTTCTTTCGAACCCTTTTGTCTCATTCGAACCCTTTCAATAGGGTCGAAGGAGCCAAAAGTATCTCCTTCGTATGGTCAATATGGGCGAAGGAGGTTGTCTATATAAGCAAACTCTGCACATTCGAACCCATTATAATTTTTCTCAGAATTTTAACACTAAGTCACCTTGTTGCTCGTTTGATTTACATTCTACCATTGTGTTCCCCTTGCTTTACTGATTATTTTGCCCCTAATCTTACAGGTAAACAACAAGTTTTCAGGGGTTAATCGTTCGTTTAAAATCTCGAACCCTCGGATCTACAAACGGTTCTATGGTTGTTTTTGATTAAAATTGGTTGTCTAGGATCATTGTATATGTGTTTTAGGGGGAGAACATTCAATCAAATTGGGTTCATTAACATCAGATTAATGAGTTTGATTAAAACCCTTGTCGAACCCTATTTTTGAATTGAAAACACATATATAATGATCACAGAATAAAAATTGTTAGTGTAATAGGTTAATCGGTTTGTTTAGGACATGATACAATCAAATAATCAAGTTTAGAATGGTTAAATCTCATTTTTGAAATTTTGAAATGTTCAGACTCTTTCGTCTGTTCACGTGTGGTCGAATGAAAAATTACCAACGGTCGAATGTAGAAAAATGGTCGAATGAAAACTTTTTGTCCAAACTTTTACATTCGAACCAAAAACTCACATTCGAACCCTATAAAACACTCATTCGCACCCCCGATTGGGCGAATGAGATTGTTATTCCAAAATTTTCAATATTTGAAATTTTACGATTTCTAACTTGTGTTTTTGATTTGTTTTGCAGATTTTAAACATGTCTGAACAGGAGAAAACCACCGAGCAAGCCGGATCATCTTCCCAACCAGCTAAGAAGAAACAGTTGGATTTTGAGAATGCACACAACTGTTGTGCTTATCTGGGAGAAGTCAAGAAGCACGTTGAATTCGCTGAGATCATTGAGTATTTCAAGAGATGCCGAGTACTTGACGCGATTGCTACACCTGCCGTCATTTACCGAGACATTATGCAAGAGTTTTGGGAGAATGCTAAGCTGGACTTCTGGAAGTGCGAATCTTGTTTGATAAGCAAAGTCCAAGGTCAGAGAATTATCGTATGTGAAGATGATATTAGGGAGGCGTTGAATTTGAATGATGAGAAGACAGACCCTAAAGAGTTGGGATTCATGGAACAGCGCATGTGTTTCTTGAGGATGAAGTATAATGGTCCTATCACCGATGGTTCTCTACATAAAGGAAAACTGTGCCCTCAGTTTAAATATTTGGCACATGTTTTGATTCATGTATTTGGATCGGCTGCGGGTGGATATGACTTGATGAGGAAAAGCATAAGCTCTATGATGGTTGCATTAATATTGAACAAACCGTTCAATGTTTCTGGCATGCTTATGAATCATTTACTTGAGCCGGTTAATGGCACGAGAACACTGAAGTTTTTGCTATATCCTCGCTTTTTACAAATGGTGTTTGACAACAAATATAAAGACTTGAAAAAGGATCCCAAACAAATTGTTGTTCAAGAACACATGACATTGAACACACTTGCTAGAATGAAAGCTTACAAAGGCTTATCAGCTAATGAACGTCCTCCTGTTAGGCGTTTATTTGGACACTTAGCAAGACTTGATTACGAAGATCCAGGAGAAGGGTTAGTGAGACATGATGATAGTAATTCTGATACTGATGATCCTTTACATCATATTGATCCTGATGCAAAGCGAAAGAGACAGATAGTGAATGTGGGTGCAAAAGGTGGCAAAATGAAGAAGAAAGAGGTGGTATTGAATGTTGTTGAACCTGAAAAAGAGAAATCAAAGTCTGTACCGAGGAGGCAGAAGAGTAAAGCTCAGAAAGGTTTACATTTGGTTGATGAGGTGTCTATTGATTCTGAAGAGACACAAGAAGATGAGAGATGGAATTCTGAAGCTGAAACTGTTGAGACCACCTTGCCCAAGGCCACTGAGGCTGGTGCGTCTGCTGATGCTGAAGTACAAGGAGATAAGAGTCCAATTCAGGACGAGGTAATTGAAGTTATTCTGAATATGGATGATATTGAAGCTGGTTCTCCTGTTCAAGCAAAGAAAAAGAAGAAACAGGAGAAACCAAGTTTGAAGAGAAAGAAAGAGCTAGAAATGTTGATGGCTGGAAAGAATTTACCACCAGCTACTAGTTCAAAGTCACCGGTTGCTGAGCAGGCACAGAAGAAACAGAAAACCACAACAACTTCAAGCACACCACAAACAAAAGGAATTCCAATGGATGATGTGAATGAAGCATTGGATAATGTGCTGAAGAAAATGAGAAAAGGCAAAATGCAAGAAGTTGTTGAACAACCTGTTAAGAAAAACGTTTCTGTTGATAGTGATGTTATGGATGCTGTTAATCAACGACTGACTAAAATGATGAATATCATTAACAAACAGCAGAGTGAGATTGAACAGTTAAAATCGACTGACAAAAAGATGTTAGAGGTTGTAGTCACATCAGCGGATGATAATGCATTGATGAAGAAAACCATCAAGAGGTTGAAGAGGGAAAACAGAAAGTTGCTAAAGCATGAGCAACGAAATACAAGAAGGATAATGGCTTTGAAGGAGGAGAACAAAGAACTGAAGAAGAATAACAAGAAGATGGATAATCTGATTCAAGACTTGTACAATCGAGCTCCTCAACTTCAAGCTGGTGAGGAAGACAAAGAGTTAGATGAACAACAGGTTGATTATGAACCATCAGATGAAGAGGAAGATGATGAATTAGATGAAGATGCTGGAAATGATACTAAGAAGAAGAAGAAAGACGATAATGATGGTGATGATGATTCGAGTGATGGTTCAGGTGAAAGCGGCTCTGCTTCTGATGATAGTGATGATGATAATGATGACGCTGAACAGTTTTCATATGAAAAGCGTGAAACAGGTAAGGGTGGAGAATCAAGTTCGAAAGCTCCGGGAGAGAATGTAGATGATGATGATATTTTCTGGAACGAAAGATTAAAGTCATTGTCTGAAGAAGATAAAACTAAGTATCGTCAGATGTTAACCGATCGAGTCTGGACGATAGACATGACTAGCAGGTTTCCTGAAATATTTGAATCTGATAATAAACTCTTCGAATTGGAATATGATGACCCTGATCTTGAAGATGGGGAAGTGTCTGCAGCTATTTCAAAAGAAATTTTGGAAGGTTTAGCAAAGCAAGTGGGTAAGACGTTAGAAGAATTACTTGCTGATAATTTTATTCCTCAGATTCCTGAGAAAGAAGCTGGAAATCACTCAGATGATCGTGATGTTCCTGCATTCGAGGAAGTCGAGATGGAAGATATTACGAGCGATGAATATCCACAATATTTCAGAACAAATCAAGAATGTGGATTTTCTTTCTCAGACGAATTGCTAAACCATGCTGAGAAAATAGCCAAAGAGAAGAGTAAGATATTTGAAGATCAAATTTTTGAAGGGCATGAAAAGCCTCAGTTCGAACAAACAGACAGTTTGAAGGAGTTGTTGAGGAAGCTAAAGGAGAAGGAGAATAACCGCCCTAAAGCTGATATTCAGGGAAGCTTCTACAAACTTCATAGCAGTATGTTCAAAGGTCGTGCCTTGGCCTGGAAGTTTGTCAAAGAGCTTAGGTGTTTTGCAGTGAAATGGGAGAAAGGTATTCTATACTTTGAAAAGTTTCATCACTTAAAGACTCTTCCTTACTGGGCAATCAGGGATATTTGTCGTCACCGTCTAACGGGAGCGCCAAATAGCCAGATTGAGTATTTTGCTGAGAAGATGATCCGCGAGAGTCGAACCGAGTGGAATCTGTTTAGACCCCAGTATCCAAAGAGGATTGAACACAAGAAGGAGATTAACGAGATTACTGGGTTGCCCAAGGTTACTTTGAAGTATAAACCACCGCGAGTGCTGAAGAAAATTCCGTTGTTGCATATACCTCAGCATTTCGCTAAAGACTTTATATGGTGGTACTATGATTGGAAGAGAGCAGAGGCCGTGATTGTGTTAAAGGATGGTGAGAAGGATTATAAGAAAGTGCTTATTTTTTATCCTATGTGGCTAATCAATTGCTCACATGAGGATATCATTATGTTATTCTATAATCCTATTTACTCACACGCAAAAGATGCTGAACAAGCAGGAAAATACCAACGAGTGGTATTTCTGTGCTTTGCATATGACATCAACGCTGGATGTGATTATGAACAGAAGTTGGGAAAAACTGTTGAGAAGGTTGTGCCTGTGAAGAAATCAAAGAAGAAGAGATTTCAAGAACCGGAACTGACCAGAGAACAAAAGATTATCCGACACATCAGAATAATGAACAAGCACATGGATGAACAGAGAAGATTACAATCCAAGCAATAGTCGAGGGGGAGTTTGTAGGTGCATATGTGCGACTAATGCTTTGGATTGAATAAATAATATGTTTTTGTTTCCTGTCGTTGATGCGAAGGAAGATTTTGGAAGGTGCGAAGGAGAGTTTTCAAAGGTGCGAAGGAAGCATTTTGGGCGAATGAAGATTGTTTATTATGAAGTTTGGTTCGACCGTTCACAATGGGCGAACCTGTACATTCGCACGAACAAAGTGGGCGAATGTGCAGTCTATAAATAGACAAACTCAGTTTTTGTAGTTAACTTTGAGTCATTTATTTCCCGCCACTTTCTGAATTCTCTCTGTAACTTTTTATAAACTTGTTTTGCGTCTAGTCCTTGATTGTAATCACTTTTCTACGTGTATTCAAGTTTGTTTATTAATGAAAACGTTTGAAAATGATGATTTGTGTGTGTTTATCTGATTAGTTATCATTTTGTGCTGGTTTTTGGGGATTCCGCACCCAAAACTAAATTGTTTGATTGTCTTTGTAGCTTATCGATCCTTTCACGCGCATACAAAGACAAATGAACCCGAACACATTCATTTCCATAACAAGCTAACACGAACAAAAACCTTGTTCGGTAATTGTCATGAACATTTCGTAAACACGTTATTTCCTTAACAAACAAACAAGAACAAAACACCTCGTTCGTTAAGTGTTCATATACAATTCATGAACATGTTATTTCCTTAACAAACGAACACGAACAAGACCATGTTCATGCTCGTTTGGTTTGTTTACAGCCCTAATTCCAATGAAGGATTTTGATGCTCTGGGCATAAGAATCCGTTAGAGCATTCACATCAGATTCCCTATAATTTTGTGTGAAAAAACCCCATATTTTAGGATGGCGGTTATGAGTGGTTGTGAGTGAGGATATAGGAATCTACTGTTCATCAGTATATTTGAAGGAATACTGTTCTCCTGCATTTATTTTTTAAAATATTTTGAAAATGATGGTGAGTGAAGAAGAGAGAAAAGTTAATGATAAAGGCATATAAAAGTATTATTTAATTGAAAAAAGTAAATGAATTTTTAAAATATTTTGAAAATGATTGTGAGTGAAGAAGAGAGAAAAGTTAATGATAAAGGCATATAAAAGTATTATTTAATTGAAAAAAGTAAATGAATTTAAATAATTCAAACTTTCACCCATTGACGAATAATACGCCAAACTATCACTTTGACAATAACACTCCCAACTTGCAAGTTAGTTTGTTTCATCACCCCCAAACTAATGGAGGTCTAACCTGGCTATCCTACGTGGCAAAAATGGCTTACGTGGCAAACTGAGTTTTCAACATCTACTAAAAAAATGTAAAACACCTAAACTTAAGGGACCTTTTCATAACTTATTATTATTATTATTATTATTATTATTATTATTTCCTTATAAACCACACCAACTCACTTTCCACCACCATCACCAGTTATCTCCACCATTACCACCGCCACCATCACCAGTTATCTCCACCAGAACTCCAACCATGTCACCTCCATCAACCTCCCTTCCAAATCACTCTCCGGCACCCTCCCTCCATTCCTCAACCAACTCACCCAGCATAAATGACAAATAGAACAGGGTCATCGGATTTGGGCCGGAATCAATACTGGAACCCTAGGTTACCATCGTCGCTCGAATCCCCAAACCCGACCTTCGAACCCTACCCAAGCAGCCACCATCTATTGCTAACATAATACACCTTCATCATGTCACTCACGGCCACCAACACAATCTATTGTTACCTCCGTCGTCATCCTCGTGTACAGATCTTAAAACGAGATGGTACACATGCTTTCTCTCTCTACCTCACTTTCTCTCTCGCTCTCTCTGGCCAGGGTTAGGTTGTTACAGGTAGTAATGACGTCGGTTGGTGAAGGTGATGGTGTTTTAAAAAGAAAGATGGCAGTGGGAGAGAGAGAGGGAGAGAGAGAGAGAGAGAGAGAGAAACGATGCGGGTGGTGGTGAACTGGTGTCACCAGAAAGAGGGGGGGGGGGGTGTTTGGGGTTTTTAATTTTTTTAAAAAAAATCATTTTTAATACATTATTTACACATCACCATGACACATAAGCAATTATGACAACATAACAAGCTACATAAGCCATTTTTGCTATGTTGACTAACCAGGTTAGACCTCCATTAGTTTGGGGGTGTCACCCCACGACAAAGGTGGAAACACGTGGTGTGGACACGAAAGAGAAATGTTTCATAGCCAGGATTAAACAAACACATAATTTAGAAAATAAACATTTATTAGACGACAGAAATATTTTGTTTAAGTACACGTCCCAAAATGTAATTTTTAACAAAATAAGGATTTTGTGTGTAAAAAAATTATTATTAATCCTATATTTAGTAACTTTGTGTTGTGAGGGAAATCAAACTATTGCAAATAATACAACTTGATAAGCCATATGTACAAACACATTCTACGTTCTTCTAATTTCCTGTCACGTACAACTATGAATCATACTTCAACCAGATTCTGGCCATTTAGAAGCTTGCTGGCGTGTTCATAAACATTTGGGTTTCGTTGATGACATTGACGGGGTTTGATGTTGTGGGGTTCTAATCCATTGTAGTTACGAGTTTGGTCATCTCAATGGAAACGGATCTCAGCTCCATTGTCGCTTCACCCTAATCGGTATCCCAACGGCCTACGTTGCAGGCGTAACTATCATCCACCAACTGTAAAATTGGCGGCAATGGTGTGGGGGATACTTCAAACGCTTCGTTGTTCGGCGGTGGTAACCTTAAAGAAAGCACGTAACCATAAGTCGGTAGCGTACGGTGCTTAGGGCTTCATGGCGCTAATGGTTTGGTCAGCAATGCGAAGAGGCAGTACATACACTTAAGTTTCATGTTCTTCATTCGTATGTGATTAACTGATTGTGATGTTCTAATCTCTGTTATTGTTGATCGACAGTATGTGACACCCGCCGGATTCACTAGTTGAGTCCGTACAATTAACTGGTTTATTTCACTATGTGCTTAGAATAAGTGTGTCGGTGTGCCTCAATATTTGAACGATTATATGAAAATAAACTCTACCCGAACACAATGGTCATCATAAGGATTGATATACGTTAAATTACACATATAAAAGTCCCCGTTTAACTCCCATTTTCATACGTTTTTGACCTTATACACTGGAATTGGTACTTATTTGGGTATCTTTACGATTTCAGGTCTTAAACGATGTCCCGGAAGCATAACAGAAGGAAAAACGGAGATTTCAGCGCGCAAACAGGACCTCAGGTCCTGTGAGCGGCCACTCGCTCCTCCAGATCTTTTTGGAGATCTTCTGGAAGCTGTACGTCTTGCCAGTGCAACTTGTCCACCTTTTTGAAAAGTGAGCAGCCGCTCGGCCTCTGTTCTGCTATAAAATGCCCATCCAGCTCACTGATCAAATGTTGGATCTTTGGGGAGCGTTTTCTGGCGATTTTCTGGGCTTTTGAAGTGCTGCACAGCCGTGGAACAAGCTCGGGAAGCCATCTGATCCATCCTTTATCATCCAATCCATCTCTTTAGCATTTTATATTGTTTGATCCTTTAAACTATTATGATCCGAATATGATTTTGAATGCTTATTTTGATGTTGTTTTAGTTAATCGTACGCCTACGGGCAAGAACATTAGTATGTAGTATGTTTGACAATCATTTGTATAGTTAATCATGTCTTGTATAAATTTGGCGTTTTTCATGACTTAATCTTGATGATCATAATGCAACCTTGTTTCATTGTTATTGGATTTGTGATTGTGTTTGAATGACTTTGATGATTGTCGAATGTGTTAGGCGGATAAATGTTGAAAAACCGCCCGTTTAATCATCCGGTAGTAGACTAGTTAACTTGTTAATAAGCTTACACCATGAAACTGTAACCGGGTATTGGTTTGGTTAAAGTCAGCCGAATAACGGTTAAAAATGCTCACCGACACGTAAAAGGGTTTTATAAGCTTAATGGTGTCGTTACTGATCTTTGACACGGTTAATGATCTTTAGTAGTTATTTTGGTAAAAATAGCGATCTTAGTAGATCTGTGTTCAAAGTTGGTAAAATGGAATAGGTTGTGAAATGCTCTACTTTATGCTAGTCTAGGTGGCTGTATTGTGTATTCGGTATCGGTTTCCTGAATTAGTGAGGTTAGAAAACTCTTAACAGATGACTAACTTATCTTTAGAAGATTTGCATGAGATCATATCAGTTGCTCGCTAATAAACGACTTGAAGTGGTTAACGTGTGTGTTCGTGTTAGCTTTTTGTATAGTTGTCATGTTAGGATGCCCGAAAGGGACACTAACTGTCGGAGAATGAGAATGTTGATCACACGCCTTTATTTTATATGATATATAGATGACATGCTAGGGTTGATATATTATAGTCTATATAGTTATATTTTCTATTTGGAGTCTTACTTGTCTTATTTATATGTTTTAGAATTAATTTAGTTATAAACAAACTTCAAACTATCTTTTCCTACTGGTAAATCGGGGATAGAGTTTTAGTACCATTGCTCCGCGCGCGTCCATGGATCGATATCTGGTTCTTATTTGTACATTACTACATATATGATAGGGTACACTTGCCCTATTGTGTGTGTTTTAATATTAAGGTCTAAACCATTTTTATAAATATTATAGCAGAATCGTGTGTTATTTCATTGTAGAATTATGTGTATATCCACACACGTCAAGTTTTTGGCGCCGTTGCCGGGGACGCGACGAGCTTTAGGAACGAACCGAGTCAACTTTTTACCAGTGTACATGCTTGTGAATACTTGTTTATACTTCGTTGATTCGTTATTTCATTCATTTATTTGCATAAATGATTCTTTGAATTTTTATTTAATTTACTTATCTGTAGATATTTTGGATTGATTTTAGATTGGTTTATAGGTTTGCATATAGATTTGTTCATTTATCTGCTTATAGGATTGATTAGATTTGATTATTCGTTCATTAGGATGTTGATAGATTTAATTTATTGAATATTGGATTAATTGGTTTGTCTATGATTTGATTTGTTCGTTATTTGATTGATTAGATTTATTTGTTCGTATTTGGACTAATTATTAATTTCATTCTTTGTATAGTTTTAGGCTTAGTCTGTTTATCTCTGTTCATTCTATTGATTCTATTAGTTTTTATTTGATTTTCTCAAGTATATAGCTTTCCGTTATTTTCGTATGTATTTATGGATTGTATATTTTATTTATTTATTTTTCTGTCTTTTATCGCCTTTTTGGGTTTGTCATCTATTCGCCTGTTGCAACTGTATCATTCTTATATGCAGGTTGATGTCCACGAACCCCGGGCCTTCTGGTGATCTTTCTGAGGAGGAGCGAGGGCGTGTCTTGAGGAGAAGCGAGAGGATTAGACTTCATAAATTTTGTCTTGTTTCTGATATTCTTATTTCTACTCCTATAGATGAGGTCCCAGTTGACGAGGCGAGGCACGATCTGGCTGACGACGAGTTGTCGGAAGCCCATAGTGACATTATCATGGCAGACGATGGCATTCTGCTTAATGATAGTGGTCGTCCTGGAGGGGATGGACTAGGACCGAGTATTGTCCGACCGGCTATTTTGGCGGACCATTTCGAAATCAAATCCAGTATTGTTAATATGATACAGAATTCGGTGCAATTCAGTGGACTGGAGCATGATGATCCAGGCCGACATATTGCTGCTTTATTAGAGGTCTTAGCCACCTTTAAGATGACGGGCATCTCCGATGATGCTATCCGTTTGAGACTTCCCATTTTCATTGCGGGACAAAGCCCGGACTTGGCTTTTGTCATAACCCACAGGGTCGATCACGACATGGGAAAAGTTATC
This sequence comes from Ambrosia trifida, assembly GCA_028751855.1. Taxonomy (NCBI): domain Eukaryota; kingdom Viridiplantae; phylum Streptophyta; class Magnoliopsida; order Asterales; family Asteraceae; genus Ambrosia; species Ambrosia trifida. Next base: position 84,224,393 of record CM054128.1, read on the forward strand.
GCAACAGTTCATGCAGCAATACTTCCGTCCAGAAAAGACTCAAAAGTTGAGGAACCGCATCATGACATTTCGTCAAGATGACGAGGAATCACTGTACACGGCTTGGGAGAGATTCAAAGACCTACTCTTGAGTATCCCGAACCATGATATTTCAAAAAGACATCTGGTGCAAACGTTCTATCAGGGGCTCGAGTTTGAGTCTCAGGAACGCCTTGATGTATATGCTGGGGGAGACATCAGAACAAAGTCCCCTAATGAAGCATGGAGCATTATTGAGAAGGCGTCCCTGAAATCTAAATCTCGAAAGAGTGACCGATCTAGGTCTTCATCTGCCTGATCTGGTGTACATGCCGTGGATAACTACACGGCCATTTCTGCACAGATTGAGGCTCTGTCTACGAGATTTGATAGATCTCAACAAAGTGTAGTGTAGGCCCAATGTTTGTGTGAACAGTGTGGGGTATCTCACGAGCCTGGCTCGTGTGCTCAGGGGCTTATGTATACTGGCCACGAGGAAGTGGACTACATGGGTAATCAAACGAGACCCCAAAATAACCCCTATAGTAATACTTATAATCCAGGTTGGAGAAACCACCCAAACTTTAGGTGGAGATCTGGTTCCTCTAACCAGAACCCTCTCGGATTCCAGCAGCGAGCCTCCACACCACAGCAATCCCACCAGTCCCAACAACAGCCTTACCATTCTCATAACGAATCTTACCAGTCTAGATCGAACCAGTACCAAAACCAGGGTGCTGGGGGCAGTTCCCAGTAGCACGCCCAGGGTGGTACGTCTAGGCTGGAAGAGATGATGTCTCAACTCCTCACCAACACCACAAACACCAATCAAATTGCCGAGCAGCGCTACCAGCAGCATGAGGAGCGTTTCTCCAATTATGAAGGTGAGATGAGGGGCCAAAAGGCGTCTATGCAGGCCATTGAGAATCAGGTTGGCCAGATGGCTAAGATGATGTCTAAGAGTCAGCAGGGTGGTCTCCCAGCAACACTGAGCCGAATCCGAGCGGGCATGTAAATGCCATAATGACGAGGAGTGGTAAAACCACGGGACCTGACACATCGGGCTCACCACCGATCACTGAGACGGTCCAGACTGAGTCTTCGAACGAGGTGCACGCTAGGCAAGTCCCAGCAAGTACAACACAGTTGCCGAAGCCACTCACTGACTACACTCATCCTATTCCATACCCTGGCAGACTTAGGAAACAAAAGGACAAGGCCCAATACGGGAAATTTCTTAAGCTGTTCAAACAGCTACATATAAACATCCCGTTTGTGGAAGCCTTGGCCCAGATGCCTAAGTATGCTAAGTTCCTGAAGGACATCCTCACAAACAAGCAAAAACTTGAGGACCTGTCTTGTATGCTTTTGATTGAGAACTGCTCTGCCATTCTGCAGAACAGACTGCCCATGAAGATGGGAGATCCAGGTAGTTTCACCATCCCTTGTCTGATAGGGAACATGTCTGTCAGTAATGCACTTGCAGACTTGGGTGCGAGCATTAACCTTATGCCTTATAAGGTTTTTGAGAAGCTGGATTTTGATGAGCCTCCACGCACCAGGATGAGTATTCGTCTTGCTGATCGTTCGATCAAATATCCAAGGGGATTTGTTGAAAATATGCTTGTCAAAATTAACAAATTTGTACTCCCTGTGGATTTTGTCATCCTTGATATGGATGAGGACTCTAAAGTGCCTCTGATCCTAGGACGTCCTTTCCTTAACACGGCTAGGACGATTGTTGATGTGGCTGCGGGCTAGATCACATTCCGGGTGAATGATGAGCATGTGACTTTTGATATTCAAAGATCGATGCGACATCCCGAGAGTCAGGATGACACACTATACTATATTGATATAGTAGACCAGTGTGTCAGTTCTCACTTTCGAGGCACGAATGAAGAGGATGTTTCGGGCACACATCTGTTGTGTGGGGACTTAGATGGCATTGTGAAGGAGGGCCATAGAGTTGAGCAGCCGGTCTATCAGATCGGTGATGGTAGTTCCCAGAGTTCGGAGCGTTTTGTGGAGATTGAGCGTGAGGAGAGCGATAAATCTAAACCATGTGTGGAAGATCCGCCGTCATTGGAGCTAAAAGAGCTCAAACCGCATCTCAAGTATGCATTTCTTGACGAGGAGGGTCGTCTGCCTGTTATTATCTCATTTTCGTTGTCTACGGTAGAAAAGAGTGAGTTGCTCCGAATACTGAAACTTCATAAAAAAGGCAATCGCCTGGAAGATTATGGACATCAAGGGGATTAATCCCTCATTCTGTACTCACAAAATCTTGATGGAAGATGTCCATAAGCCTTGTGCGCAGCACCAGAGGCGTCTGAACCCGAATATGCAGGAAGTTGTCAAGTCTGAGGTCATCAAATTGCTAGATGCTGGATTGTTATATCCGATCTCAGACTCTGTATGGGTTAGTCCTGTGCACGTCGTGCCCAAGAAGGGTGGCATGACGGTGGTCACGAATGATAAGAATGAGTTGATGCCTACGAGAACTGTCACTGGGTGGAGAGTTTGCATTGACTATCGCAAACTCAATGATGCCACCCGAAAGGATCACTTCCCGCTTCCATTCATTGATCAGATGTTGGAACGTCTGTCGGGGAAGTTGTACTATTGTTTCCTTGACGGTTTCTCTGGGTATTTCAAGATCCCTATCGATCATGTGGACCAGGATAAGACGACCTTCACATGCCCTTTTGACACATTTCCCACAGGCGTATGCCATTTGGGCTGTGCAATGCGCCAGAAACCTTCCAGCGTTGCATGATGGCGATATTCCATGACATGATCGAGGACTCCATGGAGGTATTCATGGATGATTTTTCAGTCTTCAGGAGTTCCTTTGATCAGTGTCTTGGGAATCTGGAGCGGATGCTTCAGAGGTGCGAGGAGACTAGTCTTGTGCTGAACTGGGAAAAATGCCACTTCATGGTGAAGGAAGGAATAGTCCTAGGGCATAAGGTCTCCCAAAATGGGTTGGAGATTGATCCAGCCAAGGTGGATATCATTTCTAGACTTCCTCCGCCCTCCTCTGTCAAAGCGATCAGCAGTTTCTTGGGTCATGTGGGATTCTACAAGCGATTTATCAAAGATTTCTCCAAAATCGCCCGTCTCATGACCCGTCTGTTGGAGAAGGATGCACCGTTTGTGTTTGGTGCAGATTTTTTGAAGGCCTTCAGGCTTTTAAAGTGTTTGCTTGTTGAGGCCCCTATATTGGTAGCACTCGACTGGGAGCTGCCATTCGAGATCATGTGTGACGCTAGTGATTTCGCGATAGGGACAGTCTTGGGACAGCAGAAGGACAAGCACTTCCACCCGATCTACAACGCTAGTAAGACTCTTCATGATGCGCAGGAGCATTATATAACCACTGAGAAGGAGCTTCTAGCTGTAGTATTTGCATTTGACAAGTTCAGCTCGTATTTAGTGCTGTCGAAGACCATAGTCTATACAGATCAAGTAGCAATCAGGTATCTGTTTAGCAAACAGGACGCGAAACCGCGCCTGATTAGATGGATCCTGTTGCTGCAGGAATTTGATATAGAGATTCAGGACAAGAAGGGTGCCCTGAATGTTGCTGCTGATCATCTTTCGAGACTCGAGCATGATGATGCCGAGAACTCCGCGTGGGAGACCATTAATGACAATTTTCCCCACGAGTTCTTGATGAGCGTCAAGTCAGTGGAAGATCTATCGCCTTGGTTTACAGATTTTGCAAACTACCTCGCGTGCGGGATCCTTATCAAAGGATTGTCGCACCAGCAAAAGAGGAAGTTCTTCACAGGCTTGAAGCATTACTTCTGGGACGACCCATTTTTGTTCCGGATCGGGGCGGATCAGTTGATTCTCCGTTGTGTGTTTGGGGTTGAGGCGGAGCAGATATTGCACGATTGTCATGAGGGGCCTATCGGAGGTCACCAGGGAGCGAACTACACTGCTAAAAAAGTGTTAGACTCCGGGTTTTACTGGCCCACACTCTTTCGTGATGCTCAGATATTGGTCGGTGCATGTGATTCACGCCAGAGGGTGACAAACATATCGGCACGCGACCAGATGCCGTAGAAACCGATCCAAGTCTGTGAAGTCTTTGAAATTTGGGGCATTGACTTCATGGGACCATTCCCCTCCTCACGGGGTAACCGATATATACTCGTGGCGGTTGACTATGTGTCAAAGTGGGCCGAGGTGCAAGCCTTGCCCACGAATGATGCCCGAGTAGTCGTGAGGTTTGTTCGCAGCCTGTTCTCGCGGTTTGGTGCCCCAAAGGCACTAATTAGTGACCGTGGTACGCATTTTTGCAATGCGCAGCTTGATCGCACGTTGGCACGTTATGGTGTGCACCACAGGTTATCCACCCCATATCAACCGCAGACAAGCGGATAGGTGGAGGTCAGTAACCGGGGTTTAAAGAGAATCCTTGAGCGGTCGGTAAATCAAAACCACAAGGATTGGGCTGATAAGCTGGATGACACGTTGTGGGCCTTCAGGACTGCATACAAGACGCCTATTGGGACGACAACCTTTAGGCTTGTCTATGTCAAAGCGTGTCATCTTCCTGTCGAGCTAGAGCATAGGGCGTTCTGGGCTCTTAAGACAGCGAATCTGGATCTGAAGACCAGCGGTGACACTGGTTTCTTGCAGATCCATGAGCTGGAGGAGCTTAGGCAGCAAGCCTATGAGAGCTCGATTCTATACAAAGAGCGCACCAAGAGGTTGCATGACAGTCGCCTGAAGCATCGAAACGATTTTTGGTAGGCGATTTGGTCCCGCTTTACAACTCTTTCCCGCGTCTCTTTTCCAGGAAAGTTGAAGTCCCGTTGGACAGGTCCGTACACCGTTAAGGAAGTATATCCATACGGAACTATCTCAATCGAGAATTCTGAGGGTTTGACTTTCAAAGTCAATGGTCATAGATTAAAAGTCTACATTGAAGGACCGGTTGACCAATCCGTAGAGATAATCGATCTCTGTGCCCCACATACTTAATAAGTGTGGGGAAGTGAGTCTAACTAGCGACTCGTTAATAAATAAAGCGCGGCGTGTATGGACGCGCCAAATTGTACAAATGTTCATAGCTTAGAGTAGTTTGTAGTTTAATAGCTTAGTTTCTAACTTGTTTGTTTAGTTTGTTTTTAGATATTGCAGGTTTGATTCGCACCTTATGATTGTGTGGATAGTCGCTTCAAAACCATGGTATTATACTAGGAAGCGTCTCAAAACAGGTATGTTGGCTGTTTAAATCAAAATGGACAAGTGCAGGCGATTTTGGAGGCGAAACTGCAGCAAAATAACACATCACCGAGCGGCCGCTCGAAACGCCCAGCAAAAAAGGGGGGGGGTGCGAGCGGCCGCGCGAAGGGGCTGAGCGGCCACGCGCAGAGTCTGATCAAAATTTAAAAAGGGCAATTTAGGTATTTCACTCAAAAACTGAATATTATCTAACCCTAAATACTAAGATCGGCCGCTCATTATCATAACCTTCCCAAATCCATTTGCATTTGCTCTTAAGAACACACAAAACAACCTCTCAATTCCACACCCAAATCTTCAAGTCCAAGGTATGAATCTTCTTATTTCTTGTTATTTTTCTTGTTTTAGTGTAATGTAGTTTAGTTACATGATTTTAGGGTTCTTTCATAATGTTTAACAAACCCTAGTGTTATGTGATGGATTGTTTGCTTTGTTAGTGTAGATTAGTGATTGATTATTGTTCAAATCTTTAACTTTTTGGGTTTTCTTCATAATGTTTAAAATAAATCCGAAATTTTTTAAAGATTTGTGTGATTTTTAAACCTTATGTTTAGTATAATTTAGTATGTTTGTAGATTAATTTCATGTTATGGTTGTATGATAAATGTAATCTTAGTGTAGATTAGATTTCTTGTTGAATTTTGGGGATTCTTCATAAAAGTTTAAAAATTCCCCAAATTCATCTTGTTCTAGGTTGATTAGTTGTTGTTTACATCTTAATGTTTGGGGATTCTTCATAATGGTTTAAAAAATCCCCAAATTTTAAGGTTGTTAGTGTTTAGATTGTAGTTTAGAAGTGCGTTGTTCATGAACTTTTGGGCGTTCTTCATAACGAAACAAACGCGCCCCAAGTTCTATGATTACTTCATAAATATTTGGTTTTTAAATACCTTGCGCTAGATAACTTGAATTTGAGATGATTTTGCAAAATCATAGCGCGTAGGTGTTCAAAAATTGAATTTGTTTGAAAACTTCATAAGTATGCAAAGTCGGCCATTCAATCGCCAAAGTTAAATGATTTTTGAAAAACCAAGTGCTTCAATGGCCACTTTTAAGTGCATTTGGCATAAATACTGTGAAACGGACAAAAGCCAGTGCACCGGATCGAAAACAGGGGCTGCAAAACAAATTTTTGGGCGCGCAGGGACAGTGAGCGGCCGCTCACTCCCTGTGAGCGCCCGCTCCAAGAGTCTGATGTGAATTTTTTGTTTTTTGTTTGGCACGTTTTGGGTCCGGGTCCTATTCCTTCGATTATAGCTAACATATTTAAGCATTTTGATGCAGATGGTACACCGCTTTTTACGGTTCGATCCGGCAAACCCGCAAGAACGCGGGTGCATAGAAACCTTCGACGAATTGTATGCAAGAAGGGGATCTATCGCCACCCCGCGTAGGATATGCTTCGATACATTGGCGGTCCTGAATCAAGAGGAGAGGTTCCGGGAGTGGATGGACCAACCCATGGAGAACTTGCTGTCAATCAATGAACCGGTCTTTGAGGAACTTACCATAGAGTTCTTCTCAACCTTACGCTACAACAAGCCGCGTAAGCATGACAGACCGGATTTTCAGAAAAATGGGCTCTGGGGATTACAATTTTGCCTATGTGGAGAATGGCGCGACATTTCAGTCGCGGAGCTAGGTCTCTACCTGGTGATCTATTCAGAAGAAGAGATTTTGGATGATAGCTTCAATGACGCTATCTACAAGTTCCCCAATGACAACATAGCAAGGAACGCTTTCTGGACCGAACTAACGGGGTTACCGAACTATAACCCCCAAAATGCCAAAGCGTCCAAAATTATTGACCCATTGCTACGGGTGTTCCAAAAGGTCCTATGTGGGACCGTGGCTGCAGAGTAGGAAGATTCCACTGGCTGCCCTACCCCTGATTTACTATTTCTATACGCTCTCGTAAGTGATGTACCGTTAATCTTGCAGCATTGATTGCATCTTTTCTCAGTTCAGCAGCAGGTACAAAACCAGGGAGCATGATATATGGCGGGGAATATGTGACTGCATTGGCACAGGGAATGGGGGTCCTTAAAGCAGGGAGGAGGACACTGACCAGGGTTTCGGGTCAGTGCTCCGACACATGAGGATCATCCATGAGTACGAGAGCAGGACATGCAGGCTAAAGAGCCATGACAGAGTGATCTGGAACCCATTTCCAGCACAACAGCCACCGTAGCAGCAGCCACAATAGCAGCAGCCACCCGAGCAGCAGCCCCAGCAGCAGCACTACCAGTACCAGCATCCTCAGGCCTTTTATGAAGACTTCACCGCATTCAGAAATGAAACACGCGATACTTTGTACCATCATGGAGAGTCCCTGTAGCATCAGGGGGAGACCCTAGACTACCTCATCACTGAGCTTCACGCTTGCTTCCCGAACAACTTTGGGAATCCCCCACAAAAGGGGACATCTAGGGGACAAGCGGAGGCGAGGTGGCGATGTGGCAGGATCATCCGGGACTCATCATGATGATGATGACTGAGGAGTGACTGGTATGCTCGTAGTATATTTTTTATCTTATGTTTTGTTTGATACTATTATCTGGGTGCGTGCACCCAAGACATCTTTTATGGTTCTCTACTCGTACTATTTACTTTTCCGTATTTTAAATTTCAATACTGTTTGGTTTATTTGAATAATTGTGTCGATGTATGGTTGGCTTTGATGTGTTTATGCTTTTGTCAAGAATGGTGGTAGTGCAGGAACAGGCGAGCACCGATATAGATGCTCCATGCTGTCTACATGCTTTTCGGGTTATCACCAACAGGGGAGTATTATTCTCCTTTTTCGCACAAATAGTTAGCTATTTCATAAATGCTATCTATTTTTCACATTGGGGACAATGTGACGTTTAAGTGTGGGGAGGGATTATATCTTGTTTTTCTTGTCCTTTCGTATATATATATATATATATATATATATATATATGTTAAAAAAACCTTTATAACTACATATATGTATATATTTATAATAAAACATCAAGCCTAACTAATTTTTGATAAACATAACTTGAGGCGCGACAAACAGACGAGATACGAGCGTGTTTAATTCGTACACTTGCACCCATTTCTTCCCGGTTACGTGAGCGTTTGAGCCTTAGAATAGATTACATTTCTTTGACATGCTTGCGAGTGAGCCAGTTGTTTTGTGTAATTTAGAACTTGTCATTAGTATACTTGTTTAGATCAGATACGTGTGACACTGTACGAATATGATTGAGGCATTTAGGATACCCTTTTGATTTAGCCTTTCTTTTTGTTCTATCTGTTTCCCGCACCCAAATGTTATCCACTAGTTAACCATGTTGAACCTAGTCCCGTGTTTTTCTTATTTACCACACCATTTCACCACTAAATCAAATAGCCTTTTTCTTTTTAAACCCTTTGTGTTAAAACTCGGTTTAGGTTATTGTTTAACTAGTATTCGTATTGTAAATAGTTCGTTTTCGGGTATATCTATTTAGAACCCGTATGTTGATTATATCAGTCGTAGTTTAGTTATATATCATATATATATATATATATATATATATGTTGAAAAAAAATCCAGAAAAATAGAACACCCTAGAATAGGGTGAATTAGCAGTGATTCGAGCAGTTTTTAGAGCTTTAACGTTAAAAGTTATACGTTTAGCTCGATTTAAAATAAAAATTCTATATTCGCGTTTGTGTTGTATAGTTGTAGTAGCTACTATAGGTTAGACATAACCGTTGGGTTTTAGCCGATTTGTCACTGTAAATATCCATTCCACACCCTCACCTTCGCCTAACATTACAACCCTTATAAGACCTCTTGATTTGTACTTTTTCACACGTTAGTTGGTGAAGACTAGATCTTTTGACAAGCTTATGATATTGCACGATTCATTGTCTTGGCAATGGAGCAATTTACACATACACATTACACGTATGTATCATAAATAAAACCGATTGTGTGTGAACATTGTGAGTCGTGTACGGTTTGCATGCTTGTAGATCGGAAGTGAGTCGTTGCTATTTAGTTGTCTTATCATCTGTTTATATATCCTTGTTGGCTTGTCTATTATCGTCTGTACAGGCTATATTTTGTCTTTGCTGCCACTTGGCGAGTTTTTCGTTTAATTTCTGTTTAAGTGTTTGCTTGTGGACAAGCAAAGTTCAAGTGTGGGGAGGTTTGATATACGTTAACTCCCATTTTCATACGTTTTTGACCGTATACATAGGAATTGGTACTTATTTGGGTATCTTTACGATTTCAGGTCTTAAATGATGTCCCGGAAGCATAACAGAAGGAAAAAAAGGAGATTTCGGAGCGCAAACAGGACCTCACTCCCTGTGAGCGGCCGCTCGCTCCTCCAGATCTTTTTGGAGACCTTCCGGAAGCTGTACGTCATGCCAGTGCAACTTTTCCACCTTTTTGAAAAGTGAGCGGCCGCTCACATGTAACACCCCAAAAACGTTAAAGTAATAATAAGGGTGGTGAAAAATAATATACATATTATTTGTGTATAAGTATGAGTATGTATGTATGCGTGTATAAGTATATATGTGTATATGTTGTACCCCTAGTTGTAAGTAGTGCATTGGTAGTTGTACATGTAACAAAAAATAAAACTAACCAAGTTAGCTACTTGGTTAATTGGTAGAAACTTAGTTGGTAAAAAGGGAGGGGCTAAACATGAACCAACACTCATCTTGAGGGGTGGGTCTTGGGAAAATATGAAAGGCTAACTAAATAAAGGGGGTTAGAAGGAAAATTGGGGGTTTTTAGAAAAAGAAAAGAATAGAGAACGCAGAGAGAGGGAGGGAGGCGACAAAGAGGAAGCTTCACCTCATCCATCCATAGCTGGAAATTAGAGCAAGGAATCATCCCCAAATCCCTGCATGTTTATGAATTCATAAACATCTAGTGGCCCTAATACTATTGGTAAGTTGTAGAACTAGTAATTGTAAGGTTTGAAAGTAGTATGGTGGGTTTCATGATTATGTTGTGACAATTACTTCTTGTGGTTAGGAAAGTATGCTTGTTATGTGTAGTAGTGTGAAATTGAAGAGATTGTATGTTAATTGCTTGTAATAGGGTTGAATTGAGAATGTGTTAAGTGGGTATTGGAATGAAGGTTTCTGTTGACTTTTTAAAAGTCAAACAGGACCTTAATCTCATGAGAGCTCAATTGATTATGCTTATTGTTAAGAAATTCATGAAGATTGTAAGTATAAGTATAGAATTGGGAATGTTGTGTCATGGAATGTTATGACCACTTGAATGTATGGATATGCACACCAATTGTATGATGAAATGCCTAGTATGTTAGAATAGGTGAAATTGTGGAAAAATACATGATGAATATGATGGTAGATGTTGTAGCTATGTGATTATGCTAGTTTATCTACCTTGAACCATGAATGGTAAAGGGTAAAGTACGAAAAGCTAAAGTATGAATTCCTTCACTATGTAGGTGTGAAGGTGGAAGGTACAAGCGGTTACAAGGAGCAAGGCGCATACGACAAAGGTAAGTTGGTTACTACCAACTATGTAGTTTAATGAGTATGTTAGTCATAATTGTTATGTATGCATTTTGTGAATGAATTTGGTAGAACGGAAGTAACATGAAGTATCCTTGTGGCTAAGACGGATATAAATTGGTAGAATGATTTAGATGGTGGAAACACCCTTAACGGGTCAAAATAGTAGGAACACCCTTAACGGGTCAAAACGGTGGGAATACCCTTAACGGGTCAAAATGGTGGAATACCCTTAATGGGTCAAAATGGTAGAAGTAAGGATTTCATTGTGATTCCATGGACTCCTTGGGTTCCTTGGGCAAGATGATCATATGGTTTATAACCTACTAAATGTTTGCTTTGTTGATTTGAAATAGGTAAAGCACACGAATGAAGATCAAGTCTCAAGGAAGGATGGGTTATGCACGCTCGCGTTCTTTTGGGTTGGGTACCATGGTTGTGTTAGGATCTTTGAGTCTTTTGAATAATTGTGAACGTTTTGTACATGGTTTTGAATATGGGTCAAAGATTCACATGGTAGCCAACTTGGGCATTGTCTTTTATAAACTTAACTAGTATCGCCAAGGTTGTTAGTATGTAGTTGGACAAGACGTTTTGGGGTATGTATATAAAATGAATGTTTTATATTATCCTTATGTTTTAAAAAAAACGAGTCTTACAAGTTGGTATCAGAGCCAAGGTTTGAGCGAATCAAGTATATTAGGTACTTGAACTCAAACCGGAAGCTCGTAGGGGCGTGCATTCGATTCGAGACTTGATCAAGGTATGTGCGGGATAATGGGTGGGAGAGTTATCAAATGAGAAGCGGGAATGTCGGGAATTGCGGGTAAAAATGGCAGGAAAGATATGGCGTTGAAACGGGAAAAACGTGGAGCAAACCTGCAGTTGACGTACCCTACGCCAGTTTTGGCGTAGGATACGCCAAACCCAGATTGCCTACGCCAAGACCCCCTGCCCTACGCCAACTTGCCCCCTTTTGCCTACGCTAGTGGCGTAGGCTACGCCATTTTTGACGTACCCTACGCCAAACTCCGTGCCATCCTTGGATGCTGATTTTCAGCTTGTTACGCTCCCATACCTTGCCCGAGCAACTTCAAAACTTGTTTATAGGCGCAATAGTACACATTGGATTGCGAATCCGTGTATACGTGTACTAAGGAATGTGGAAGCCCAAATATTGGGAGTAGAAAAATTTACTTTCGTAGAAAGAATGAATGATGACTGAGATACCGTGATATGGTATACATGTTAAATGGTTGTTAATGTTTCAGAAACATGGCGGACGAAGGTGATAACGTGGTGGGGGAGCGTACCCAACATGGTGAGGTGAAGGAGATGGTAGCAGCCGAAGTGGGGGAGGCTATAAAAGTAAACCTCCCCAAGATAATATAAGAGGTGGAGAGTAACATCATGGGGATAGTGGAAGGTATGTTGACAAGCAAGTTCGATGAATTGAAGAAATTGGTTGAAGAGGGGTCGTCCGGCTCCAAGAATGTTAAGAGATGTACATACCGAAACTTCATGTCGTGCAACCCCACCGTGTTTAAGGGAGAAATAGATCCACTCGAATGTCTATGGAGGATCTCGGATATGGCGGGGGTGTTTGCACGAAGTCATTGTGAAGGCGAAGATGAAGTAATGTTTGCCACGGGGCAATTGCGACTCCACGCGAAGTATTGGTGGGATAGTTATAGTAAGGAAGTGGGGGCAAGAACGAGTAAGAACCATGACATGGGCTGAGTTTAAAGAGCCCTTCCTGAAGCATCATTGTCCTCAGACTGCAATCGATCGCATTCAGGAAGAGTTTCTACACCTCCGCCAGAAGAATGAAACCATTGATGAGATCACAAACATATTTCTTGACAAAATGAAGTTTTGTCCAGAATTGGTGGGAACGGAACGAATGAAGATTAACAGGTATCATGCCATGTTAAGGGCAGAATACCGGGAGTTTATCACTGCATCGAAATGCAACACGTTGGGTGAACTCATCGATTGGGCTCGTGAACGAGAAACGGAATTAAAACGACAAGAATAACGGGGTGAGAAGAGGAAGGCCGAAAAAACTTGGGAGTCGCCAAAGAAGGCTAAGGGGCACGAACAAGGCAAGAAGGATCCTAAGAAGGGAGAAACACCGAGTTGTAAAACGTGTGGGAAACCGCATGCGGGGGAATGCCGCTTGGGGCAAAAGACGTGCTACAATTGTGGGAAGACGGGACATCCGTTTTACAAATGCCCTAGTCCGGTTCAGTTGTGTTATCATTGTTATGAACCCGGGCACTTCAAGGCGGATTGTCCCAAGCTCAAGAAGGAGGCGCCGAAAGAAGGAAAGAAGAATGAAGCTTCGAAGGCTCGTGGAAGAATGTTCCAAATCACCACCGAAGAAGCAAAGAACCACCCCGAGGTGGTGTCGGGTATGTTACTAGTCAACAATACTCCTATGTATGCGTTGTTTGATACAGGGGCAAGTAGGTCTTTTGTGTCTACCAAAGTGATTTACCACCCCTCCTTTATCATAGAAACGTTGCCACGCCCATTAGAAGTAGAAATTGCGGATAGTAAAAACTATTTATTACACAACGTATGTAGAGATTGTACTCTCACGGTAGAAGGGGAGGATTTTAGGGTAGACTTGGTACCCATGACAATGGGGGAATTCCAAGTGGTGATAGGCATGGATTGGTTGGCCAAACACCACGCGGAATTCCAATGTAAGAATAAAACCATATACGTTACCTCACCTAGTGGGCGGCGGGTAAGTTTTATAGGGGATAGAAAGGTCGAAGCCAAGTTATGCACCTTGGTGGAGACCATGAAACATGTGCGTAATGGGGGAAGGGCATTCATGGCCTATGTGGTTGATACCACTATCACCACCCCCAAGATTGAAGAAGTACCGATTGTTAGGGAGTTTCGGGATGTATTTTCGGACGATCTTCCGGGGCTTCCTCCCGAACGCGAAGTGGAGTTTAAAATTGAATTGGTGCCCGGGGCTCAACCCGTTCCAAAAACACCATATAGGTTGGCACCCACCGAACTCCGAGAGTTGATGACACAACTTCAAGAGTTACTCGATAAGGGCTTCATTCGCCCGAGTGTGTCCCCGTGGGGAGCCCCTATATTGTTTGTGAAAAAGAAGGATGGGTCTATGCGAATGTGCATAGACTACCGGGAGTTGAATAAATTAACAATAAAGAACCGCTACCCCTTACCCCGTATTGATGATTTATTCGATCAACTTCAAGGGGCGAGTTGGTTCTCAAAGATTGACCATCGTTCCGGGTACCATCAATTGAAGGTAAGGGAAGAAGATGTGGCCAAAACGGCGTTTAGGATCCGGTATGGGCATTACGAGTTCCTAGTAATGTCCTTCGGGTTGACAAATGCTCCGGCTGCATTCATGGATTTAATGAATCGGGTATGTCGTTCGATGTTGGATCGTTTTGTGATAGTGTTTATAGACGACATTTTGATTTACTCCCAAAGTGAATCAGATTACGCGGACCACTTACGGGAAGTCCTCGAGACGCTTAGAAAGGAAAAGCTTTATGCTAAATTTTCTAAGTGTGCCTTTTGGTTGAGGGAAGTCCAGTTTTTGGGGCACGTAGTGAATGAGAAGGGCATTTCTGTAGACCCTTCGAAAGTGAAAGCGGTGGTGGAATGGGTTTCTCCTAAGAACCCGAGTGAAATTCGAAGTTTTCTGGGCCTAGCCGGTTATTACAGAAGATTCATCCAAGATTTTTCAAAGGTGGCTCTACCTTTGACCCGGATGACAAAGAAGAGTGAAAAGTTTGTGTGGGGCGAAGACCAAGAAAGAGCCTTTCGAATGCTAAAAGAGAAGTTGACCAGTTCTCCTGTTCTGACCTTGCCTGAAGGGTCGGATGATTTTGTAGTTTATACGGATGCCTCGCATCAAGGGTTGGGGTGTGTGCTGATGCAACGGGGGAAAGTCATCGCCTACGCATCAAGACAACTCAAACCCCATGAATGTAATTACCCAACCCATGATTTGGAATTGGGGGCCGTAGTGTTTGCGTTGAAAATCTGGAGGCATTACCTGTATGGGACAAAATGTACCATATATTCCGATCACAAAAGCCTCAAGTATTTCTTCGAACAGAAAGATCTCAACATAAGGCAACGGAGATGGCTAGAGTTGATCAAGGATTATGATTGTGACATCGTGTACCACCCGGGCAAGGTTAATGTGGTGGCCGATGCTCTAAGTCGGAAGGAATACCCACACCCGATTCAAGTTAAGGCCATGGGTGTTGTAATTACACCTACCCTTTTGGGTGAGATACGAAAGGCCCAAGTCGAGGCTTTGCAAGCCAATGACCCAAAGAAGATAAGAATGAAAGGGATGATAGACAAGTTGGAAGAGAATGCGGATGGGATGAAGACCCGATATGGGCGGGTATGGGTCCCTTGGACATGTGAAGTCAAGGCTTCACAACTTGACAAAGCCCACAAGTCCCGGTTCTCAATCCACCCGGGGGCGACCAAGATGTATCGGGATTTAAAGAAAGATTATTGGTGGCCAGGAATGAAGCGCGACATCGCTAAGTATGTGGAGAAATGTTTGACCTGCTCTCAAGTCAAAGCCGAACACCAAAAGCCTTACGGGAAGTTACAATCACTTGAGGTCCCGGTGTGGAAGTGGGAGGAGATCACTATGGATCTCGTGACAAAATTACCAAAGACAAGGAAGGGTTATGATGCGATTTGGGTAGTGGTGGACCGACTCACTAAAAGCGCTCACTTTTTGGCTATCCGGGAGGCCTACACCTCCGAACGGATGGCGGAAATTTATGTGAATGAGATTGTATCCCGGCATGGTGTACCCGTGTCTATTGTGTCGGATCGGGACAATCGATTCACATCCTGGTATTCGAGGAGGTTCCAAGAAGAAATGGGTACAAAGTTGTTGGTTAGTACCGCCTACCACCCCAAACTGACGGACAAACCGAAAGAACCATTCAAACCCTCATAGATATGTTGAGGGCATGTGTCCTAGATTTTGGGGGAAGTTGGGATGAACACTTACCATTAGTGGAATTCTCTTATAATAACAGTTATCACAGTAGCATCCAAATGGCACCATTTGAGATGTTATACGGAAGAAAATGTAGAACCCCGGTGTGTTGGGGAGAAGTGGGTCAGCGGGAGTTAGCTCCAAGTGATTTAGTGGCCCTCACTAACGAGAAAATTAGCCTAATACGGGCTAGAATTCAAGCCGCTCAAGACCGACAAAAGGCTTATGCGGATCGTAGAAGACGCCCGATCGAATTTCAAGTAGGAGATTTTGTGTTATTAAAAGTCTCCCCTTGGAAGGGCATCATCAGATTTTGTAAGCGAGGGAAGTTAGGCCCGCGTTATATAGGACCTTTCAAAATTTTGGCACGGGTCGGGCAAGTGGCTTACCGGTTGGAGCTACCACCATCATTGAGTGGGATCCATGACACCTTTCATGTGTCCCAGTTACGGAAGTGTCTCACGGATGAAACCGCGTACGTGCCGCTTGACGACATAGAGGTTGACGACAAGTTGAATTATGTAGAAAAACCGGTGGCTATAAGAGACTTCAAGGTGAAGCAGTTGCGAAATAAGACCATAAACCAAGTCTTGGTTCAATGGCAACATCGGAAGGGTTCGGATCTTACATGGGAATCCGAGGAAGAAATGCGAAAACACTACCCCGCTCTTTTCGGTACGTATCTAGGTTTCGGGGTCGAAACCTCTTTTAAGGGGGGTAGACTTGTAACACCCCAAAAACGTTAAAGTAATAATAAGGGTGGTGAAAAATAATATACATATTATTTGTGTATAAGTATGAGTATGTATGTATGCGTGTAAAAGTATATATATGTGTATATGTTGTACCCCTTGTTGTAAGTAGTGCATTGGTAGTTGTACATGTAACAAAAAATAAAACTAACCAAGTTAGCTACTTGGTTAATTGGTAGAAACTTAGTTGGTAAAAGGGGAGGGGCTAAACATGTACCAACACTCATCTTGAGGGGCGGGTCTTGGGAAAATATGAAAGGCTAACTAAATAAAGGGGGTTAGAAGGAAAATTGGGGGTTTTTAGAAAAAGAAAAGAATAGAGAACGCAGAGAGAGGGAGGGAGGCGACAAAGAGGAAGCTTCACCTCATCCATCCATAGCTGGAAATTAGAGCAAGGAATCATCCCCAAATCCCTGCATGTTTATGAATTCATAACCATCTAGTGGCCCTAATACTATTGGTAAGATGTAGAACTAGTAATTGTAAGGTTTGAAAGTAGTATGGTGGGTTTCATGATTATGTTGTGATAATTACTTCTTGTGGTTAGGAAAGTATGCTTGTTATGTGTAGTAGTGTGAAATTGAAGAGATTGTATGTTAATTGCTTGTAATAGGGTTGAATTGAGAATGTGTTAAGTGGGTATTGGAATGAAGGTTTCTGTTGACTTTTTAAAAGTCAAACAGGACCTTAATCTCATGAGAGCTCAATTGATTATGCTTATTGTTAAGAAATTCATGAAGATTGTAAGTATAAGTATAGAATTGGGAATGTTGTGTCATGGAATGTTATGACCACTTGAATGTATGGATATGCACACCAATTGTATGATGAAATGCCTAGTATGTTAGAATAGGTGAAATTGTGGAAAAATACATGATGAATATGATGGTAGATATTGTAGCTATGTGATTATGCTAGTTTATCTACCTTGAACCAAGAATGGTAAAGGGTAAAGTACGAAAAGCTAAAGTATGAATTCCTTCACTATGTAGGTGTGAAGGTGGAAGGTACAAGCGGTTACAAGGAGCAAGGCGCATACGACAAAGGTAAGTTGGTTACTACCAACTATGTAGTTTAATGAGTATGTTAGTCATAATTGTTATGTATGCATTTTGTGAATGAATTTGGTAGAACGGAAGTAACATGAAGTATCCTTATGGCTAAGAAGGATATAAATTGGTAGAATGATTTAGATGGTGGAAACACCCTTAACGGGTCAAAATAGTAGGAACACCCTTAACGGGTCAAAACGGTGGGAATACCCTTAACGGTTCAAAATGGTGGAATACCCTTAACGGGTCAAAATGGTAGAAGTAAGGATTTCATTGTGATTCCATGGACTCCTTGGGTTCCTTGGGCAAGATGATCATATGGTTTATAACCTACTAAATGTTTGCTTTGTTGATTTGAAATAGGTAAATCACATGAATGAAGATCAAGTCTCAAGCAAGGATGGGTTATGCACGCTCGCGTTCTTTTGGGTTGGGTACCATGGTTGTGTTAGGATCATTGAGTCTTTTGAATAATTGTCAATGTTTTGTACATGGTTTTGAATAATTGTCAATGTTTTGTACATGGTTTTGAATATTCGCAATACCCTCAAACCATTGTAGGAGTCCTGTAGCTCCTTCATCTCCACTGAACTTTGGGGGATTACAGGAATTAAAGTGCTTGAGAGTGCAGGCTGGAAGACCATTCCCATTCCCGTTATGGTTTCCATTTCCATTACCATCGCCGTTACCGTTCCCGTTGCCGTTACCGTTCTCGTTGCCGTTCATCTGGATGACTTGAGCTAGTAAATTGGGAACCAGAGTCGCGATTTGCTGCGCCATTTGTTGAGAAATGATCGCAGCCAGTTGGGCATCGACACCATTATTGTTGTTGTTATTGTTATTGTTGTGGTTAGCGTCGTGGTTGTTGCTATTCGCTTCATCTTGGTTGTCACCATTGTTAATGCGAGTGATGCGACGTGGAGGCATGATCTGTAAGAGACACAATGAAATGAATGAGATTATATAAGGAATGTAATCATTTATTCATTAATTAAAACGAATAAACGAAAACGTTGACTTATTATAGATTCTAAATTCTAATAACATATGAAGACATGCTTTAGCCTATAAGTGAACACTCATCCCGAGAATTCCCAGGTAGGCATCCGGGTCCCTCGTCTGATTGGGATATATGCGCAATGCCAGCCTAGACAGAAGACTCAGAATACAGGCGTTCACCCTTCCAGATTGCACGTGTTCGTTATTAAAATCTAGAACTTTGACGAGATCTCAAGGGGGGTTCAGGTTAAACCTGAGGATTTTGTCCTATTAATCTAATGGTGGATCAGGATTGCAGCAGACGAATAAGAGTAGGTCACATGTAGGCTTAGGGTTATATAGGATAGGGATAAGATTAAGGGAGCAATTAGGATTT
The DNA here is from genome assembly GCA_028751855.1 of Ambrosia trifida. NCBI lineage: Eukaryota > Viridiplantae > Streptophyta > Magnoliopsida > Asterales > Asteraceae > Ambrosia > Ambrosia trifida. The sequence goes on from CM054128.1 coordinate 84,243,407, forward strand.
CAAGTAAGAGGAGCAAGTACTGTTTAAGTCCCTAACGTTATAGTCTAGATTATTTTCTAATAACCTAATTCCCTATAACCAAGGCTCTGATACCAATCTGTAACACCCCAACCGATGGCGGAAACATCGGGATGTCACGTGTTGATGATTGTTTCAGTAGCACATGGTATAAATTGAATTTTAAATAATTTATTCAAAACATAATAATCCAAAATAAAGTGATGTCTAGAAATTCAAATACATGGTATCAAATAAGCAACAATCTTCTAATAACTTCAAATAATAACTTCATGATAAATCCTCATGCAAACTCAAGCCTCAGCTTCATTATTACCTGAAACATGTTAATTTTGAAAATATTTTTGGGTCAACAAAAGTTGGTGAGAATTACATTGGTTTTGATAATCGAATAAAAATGTTGTGCAATTCATGTGTCATGGCAAGTCTAGTCCATATGTGAAAACATACTAGAAGTAAATCGAGTGCGTATTCAACCCTTGTGACTGTTATAACGTGGTACATCCCATACGCTCATGGTTCACTCGAATATGTTATGCGATAACAAACACCCACGCTACCTTTGTAGGAGGCACGAATCCGGGTGGGATTGTCAGTCCAATAGATCTATCAATGTATACCGTCGGCTGATCAATGTTAATGATTATGCGAGAATTGTGCTTACCCTAGTCATGTTCAAGACATAATGCAACATAGAAAAACACATAGACACATTGATGATTGAATTGCATATATAATGTTGTAACATGTTTCACCCCAAAAACGGTGATAAATAGAAAAAAGGGCTATGTAAAACTCACCTTAGCAAAATGTTATATCTGTTGAAAAATTGAATAGTAGTGTTGCCCAAATATGCCAAGTATCACCCTATAATAAGGTAATAAATAGGTCTAAGTCTATCTAGTCTACAAATATATGTGTTCTAGGGCTTCGAATTGGGGATAAATGCTCGTTTGATTAATGATTAAAATGTTTGATAATTGAGAGAAATTTAGTAAATAAATAAAAAAAAATCTTTTTATAAAATTTGAGTTTAAGATGGTCACAATAATGAGTTTAAAGTATAAAAATAATTTTTATAAAATTATTTTCTTTAAAATAGAATATTAAATCTATTTATTACAAATTGTCAAAATTTAACTTTAATATTTAAAAATACTAAAATTAAAGAATTATTAGATTAAAAATTATATTTCTGTTCCAAATAATCAGAAATAATTTATATAAAATTTTGGTGCAAAAATATTGAAAAATGAATTTACTATGATTTAATTATGATTAAAACTAACAAAAATTGATAAAAAGTATTAAATAAATGATTTTTCAGAAATAAAAATCATTTCAGAAAAGTTTATTGTTATAAAAACTCAGAATAATTTTTGTGGAAATTTATAAGATTGTTTTGATATTTTAATAGAATTTTATAAATATAATAGAATTTTATATATATTAAATAAATAAATTTTTGAAAACTAAAAATTGTATGTTAAACTTTTTCATTAGATTAACACAAAATAATTTTTGTAGAATTTTTAAAAGAGTTTTAATATTTTAAAATGAATTTATAAAATATAAGTAATATATATAATTAATCTTGATTGTTTTTAATTAAAACAAAACAAAAAGAAAAAGGTTGCAACTGCTGAGGATCGAACCCGCGTTGTCCGGTCAGGGGACACCAGACATAACCACTTGGTCCAGACCAGTGGTTGTGTTTGGTTCCAGTTCGTATAAAATAAATAATATATGGAAAATCAATGTTCTTCCCCAATTTGAATATTCGAGCCCTAGATTTTCCAATTGGACAATTTACACAACATTAACCCAATTAATCTTAGGATTAATGTTGTGTATATGTCGAACATCAAAACCCATCAACAAAAACAGACTTACAAACACGATTTGATATTGGATTAATCAGTCAACTGCCGAAGTCAAAAACACGATCAAAATCAAGAACAGAGGATTGTTAAGAGAAATTGGGGATTGAGAAAGAACGAGTGGCGAGTTGTGAAGGTCCAGAAGTGTCCAATTTATAGTGTTGGGGCTTGGATGCTCGAATTGGCATGGTTGACTTCGAATTGATTGTTTGACGCGTCAATTGGCAAAATTGGTAAGAATTGAATGGTAATTGTCGTGTGTATGACTCAATATAGGCCGGTAATCACGTTCCCAATCAATCCATGATCAATTACACGATAATTGATTGATTTTGGTAAGTCGTTGGTCTCAGTTGACTTTCCAAGTCAACTGGGATGTTTTGAACTTGTGATATATTAATAACGTGTTGGTTTTAAACCAACAAGGACGTGTAGAGCAGATGGTTTGTGTTGGTGTGTGTATAAGGCCGGCTTGGGGCGCGGGTTCGAGTCCCGGCCTAAGCTTTTTATTATTTTGACATTTTTCCACTAATATATATATATATATATATATATATATATATATATATATATAATTAATATAGTATTAGAGTTCCCAAAATGCCACAAAAATAATTAAATGCAAACAATAATACTGGAACTTGACGTTTTTATTAATGATGATATGTAACGTACAAGTATAAATGCGTAATGTTATAGTTTGATCCTTTAAACTATTATGATCCGAATCTGATTTTGAATGCTTATTTTGATGTTGTGTTAGTTAATCGTGCGCCTACGGGCAAGAACATTAGTATGTAGTATGTTTGACAATCATTTGTATAGTTAATCATGTTTTGTATAAATTTGGCGTTTTTCATGACTTAATCTTGATGATCATAATGCAACCTTGTTTCATTGTTATTGGATTTGTGATTGTGTTTGAATGACTTTGATGATTGTCGAATGTGTTAGGCGGATAAATGTTGAAAAACCGTCCGTTTAATCATCCGGTAGTAGACTAGTTAACCGAACAAGGATGATTTAGGCTACCCTGTACTTGGACAAGGCGTTGCTTATCGATTAAAGGTAGATAAATTTCCTCTAAAATCAGTTACATCTTTAAGTTTTTTTCCTAAATATTAAGATGCTTGCATAACATTTTTACAGGATTCATCATTCACCATTTCTTTTAATGATATACCAGAAGAAGGTTTAAATAGTCCTTTACGCATTGAGAAAGTGGCTAATGAGGTAGAATTTTCATAACTAATTTTCACTATTTTCTCTAATTCCCATCTTCTCATATAGTACACAAGCAATGCTAGTGAACAAGGTTAAATTCTTAGCAAGCAATGTGATTAATATATAGTCATATAAATATGAAATTATTTTATCAGCATTCTTTCGAATTTCTTACCTATAGGTGTTACGTGGGATAATAGTTCTCTTGCAAATGACATCCGGAAAGAGATGAAGGTAAATTATTTCTTAAGAAAGTCAGAACTTGAGTATTCCAATTTTTTTTCCCTAAAATTTGTACTTCCGTCTATTGTAAATGACTTTACAGGCACTGAATAGTAAACTGTTGAAGGTTAAAGACAGAAACACAAAAGTGGACATAAGGAAGGAGCTCAAGATGCTTTCTAAAGAAGAACGCTAGAGACAACAACTGGGTGGGATAGATGTTATAAAAAACACAAATGTCATTTTAATAACTCACCGGTTCATTGTCAAAAAAATTAGATGGCACTTCATTTGATCTTGTGATAATTGATGAAGCGACTCAAGCACTTTTAACATCAAGATGCTAGTTTAATTTTCTATCTCGATTATTAGGTGTATTTTTCTTGTATGTAATTCATTAATTTGGTCACTTATGTTTCTATAATTGTTTTTGTATTTGTTTGTATACATTTAAAAATTATTATTTAAATAAATCGTGGTTATTATCTGCACATTTGAATATTTTACCAACACATGAATATATATTATTTTTACACATGTTAAGATCAATATCTATAGATCCTTTACATTTACCTACACATAATTAGCTGCCATGTTGGATGCCACGTCAGCTGTCACGTCATACCTCAATCTAACAAGTTGCTATACTTTTACCAACACATATATATATTAGTTTTAGCCACACATATATGTGTAGGTATGGCTTGCTATATACCTACACATAATAAATGTGTAGGTAATGATCAATATCTACAGTGCTGAGTCTACACATCATAACACTTAGTTTATGTGTAGGTAAACATAACTACTAACACATTATATGGTTTTTCCTACACATACTATGTGTGGGTAAATACCCAAATTTCTTGTAGTGCTAGACCACATATCAAGATATCAGGTGAGTTTCGTGGCCCCTTTTACTGTTTTACTGTTTTGCAACTTCGGGGGGAGAAACATGCTATAGACCAACATATGTACATGACAACAATATGTGTTACATGAGTTAGACCTACAATTGTCACAGATCAACAAAAATTCCCCGGATAACTATAACCATTAGCTTAGCAATAACCCGTGGATCATATGAATAGTACTATTTGGGTTGACACCCCCTTTCACTGTTAGTCGCGCTAACACATATGAATGCATATTATCCATACTTTACAATGTCTCGTGACAAGGCATTGAGGCGGGGTGCACATGAAAGTCGTGGTTTGGTTATGGTGCTCATGGTAACTATATTCTGCATAGACACAGACAACGAAACTTTTTGAGCAACAAAACTGTTTTATCGAGTTAACAAAACCTATGGACTCACCAACTTTTTAGTTGACACTTGTAAGCATGTTTTTTAGCAAACCAAGTAAATATAATAAGGAGGCTAGCTTAGGAATGCCTGCAGGAGACTCTTGTTTTGTTATTTTGATGAATCAGTTTGAAACACTTGTTAGGATTTGTAATTTGTATTCGACTATGTTACTTACGTGTTTAATGAAATAAATGTCATTAGTATTTCTCATGTAAACAATGTTTGTGATCACCATGTTCGTCTCACGTCGCGTTTCCGCCTTTGGCGGGGTGTGACAGATTGGTATCAGAGCCATTGGTTATAGAAAATTAGGTCTCATGGAGAGAATACCTAGACTATAACCTAAGCTCCACTCATACTTTAGGAGTCTTTGTGCATTGCTTCACTTCTATACGTGATTTCTTTGGATACGTCACCATATCTGTTTTCTTTTGTCATTTTGGAAGAAGACATGGCACCAACAACAAGGTCTACTCACAACAACTTCGGAGAAGCAAACCCGATGACCCCTGAAGACATTGCGCAGTTGGTTTCACAAAAAGTTGCAGCTGCTATTGCGCAGTATGAGGCAGCCAAAAATGGCACAAGTGGAGGATCTGGCGGTGGCGCCGGAGGTAGCGGCACTAATGGAGATGGTGCTAGGACTGGAAGTGGCACCGAGACTGAGGAGGTTCCAAAAGGTTGTTCGTACAAGGAGTTTTTGGCATGCAATCCACGTAGTTTCAACGGTACTGAAGGAGCGGTAGGAATTGTTCGGTGGATTGAGAAGATGGAGTCCGTGCTCGACATTAGTGACTGTGCTGAGAACTGCAAGGTTAAGTATGCTACTTGCACCTTCCTGGATGAAGCCCTGACGTGGTGGAATCTGCAAGTCCAGACGCTGGGAAGAGAAGCTGCGTATCAACTTTCATGGAATGATCTGAAGTCCATGCTCTTGGTAGAGTACTGTCCTCGCAACGAACTGCAGGAGATTGAGACTGGGTTCTGGAAGTTGGCCATGGTCGGAGCGGAATTATCAGCATACACCACTCGATTTCACGAGCTTTCTCGACTTGTCCCGCACATGGTTACGCCCGAGTTCAAGAGGATAGAGAGGTATATTTGGGGTCTTGTACCTCAAATTCAAAGCATGGTGACGGCATCACGACCTGCCACTATCCAAAGTGCTGTGACTTTGGCACATAGCATGACAGACGAGGCTGTTCGATCTGGAGTTTTGGTCAAGAAGGGTACGGGTGAGAAACGGAAGCTGGACGACAAGGAGTCCGGCAACCATTCAAACAAGAAGTAGGAAGTTGTGAATACCTATGCGGCAGTGGCAAAGAAACCGTACCAAGGGGCGCTTCCTAAGTGTGACAAATGCAGTTTTCACCATAATGGAACATGCGAAAGTTTCGTGTGCGCCAAATGCAGAAAGCCAGGCCACATGTCCAAGAATTGCACAACTAATGGAGCTCGCTGAGAATGCTATGAGTGTGGCAGTACTGAGCACTTCAAGAGAGCATGTCCAAAACTGAAGGACCAGAATGCCAATACCAATGCCAATGTCAATGTCAGTGTCAGCCCTCCCCGTGGTAGAGCATTTGTGATAGGAGCAAGGCAAGAGTAACATGTTGGCACAGGTACATTTCATGTTTATGACTAGACTGCATTTTTACTCTATATGTGTGCATAGACCTTGGTGTATCTAAGCATTCACCACTAATCAGTAGAAATCCAGATGAAGCTTAGATACCACTTGAATACTAGACGAAACACCAAAAAATTTCGCGGACGAAATTCTCTAAACAGGGGGAGAATGTGACACCCGCCGAATTCACTAGTTGAGTCCGTACAATTAACTGGTTTATTTCACTATGTGCTTAAAATAAGTGTGTCAGTGTGCCTCAATATTTGAACGATTATGTGAAAATAAACTCTACCCGAACACAATGGTCATCATAAGGATCAACAAAAGCATATGGATTTTCATATAATATTTTATGAGACTAAAACTATATTTTTTTATATACACTTATGTGCATGATCAAAACGTGAAAACAATATTATTCATACACACATGATTTACATATACACACTTGAACTAGATGAGACAAAAACCATACAACCACACACACACATATATATATATAGATATATATATATATATGCAAATGTATGAATGTGTGTGTAAAGGAAAAGACAAACATGTACATATATATATACACACATGCATACATATATGTATGTACAAGCACAAAACAACAAATTTGATCTTCATTCATGTGTCACTTTCATGAATTACACTAGTCTAAATACATATACCCATGTGCCTATATATATATATATAGTTTGTATGCATACACACAAGAGACAAAACTACAACTAAGCCTACATTATACCATTATAGGCCTTAACCATCTTTTTAGACAAAGATCTATCCATGACACACTACCTAAAATACATTAGACATGTGCCAAACTTCATTACACATAATTCGGCCAAAACACACAACTATAACCATGACATGTCCCTTTCCACACATGCATGCCATTAGAGACAAAACCAACTAATTTACACCAAAATTTAGCCTTATATGATAAGTCACTATCTACCTCTTTTATCATTCCTAAACACTAGCTCACAACTAGGCATGTTTGATAACTTCCTCATTGGTGTATCTATCCTATGACAAGTCCCTATCCTTCCAACTACATGTACATGAATCGGCCAATTTGTGCATGACATCAACACCTAGTTTACTACATGATGTAATCAAATTGGCATAGGATGAGGTGATATCTTTCACATAATTGGACAAAGTAATGATCATGTTCCTACATTTCACTAACATGGCAATACAACTAAGACACCACACTTCCCCAAAACATTCTCCTACCCAAGTTTAGTAACCATAACAAACAAAACTACCCCTTTCTTTCTTTAAAACATGCGGCCGCAACCCCTACCACATGACAACCCTTCTTACATCTTTTTGGAAACCTAAACCTATGACACATGCACCTTATCAAGTGATCCTAGCCAAAATGGTGATGGATCTTTCTCCTTGATCCATTCTCGGCCAAAAGGAAGACAAGACAAGAAGAGCATTCACATATCACTATCACTAGTATGTAAAAACCTTGCACCAAAATGGAAATGGCAACCTATCCTTATCATATACCTAAACAACAAACCTTTCTTCTTATACCTATGACAACTAATCGGCCTACTAAAGACAAGAGAACCCATCACTTTCATCCAAACCATCACTAAGATTGTGTACCATCTATCCTTCTTTTGTCTTGTTATTGGCCGAAAGTTTCCTAGAGGGAGGTTCATAGGCTTAGTTGTTGTTATACACCAAAACTAGCACTAAGACAAACCATCACAACCTTCCCAAACAACTCAAACACCCTTAAATTCAATTGCTTGCACATAATCGGTTGGCATATGAACATGTGTCCCTAACTTTCACAATCTAGTGGCTAAAGTCCCTAAACATTGCATCATTCTAGGCTAACTCATTTGCCATTTTAAGCCTCCTTGTCCATATCCATCGCCTATATAAAGACCTCCACTCCCACCATCATTCCTTACATTAGACATGTGCCAAACTTCATTACACATAATTCGGCCAAAACACACAACTATAACCATGACATGTCCCTTTCCACACATGCATGCCATTAGAGAAAAAACCAACTAATTTACACCAAAATTTAGCCTTATATGATAAGTCACTATCTACCTCTTTTATCATTCCTAAACACTAGCTCACAACTAGGCATGTTTGATAACTTCCTCATTGGTGTATCTATCCTATGACAAGTCCCTATCCTTCCAACTACATGTACATGAATCGGCCAATTTGTGCATGACATCAACACCTAGTTTACTACATGATGTAATCAAATTGGCATAGGATTAGGTGATATCTTTCACATAATTGGACAAAGTAATGATCATGTTCCTACATTTCACTAACATGGCAATACAACTAAGACACCACACTTCCCCAAAACATTCTCCTACCCAAGTTTAGTAACCATAACAAACAAAACTACCCCTTTCTTTCTTTAAAACATGCGGCCGCAACCCCTACTACATGACAACCCTTCTTACATCTTTTTGGAAACCTAAACCTATGACACATGCACCTTATCAAGTGATCCTAGCCAAAATGGTGATGGATCTTTCTCCTTGATCCATTCTCGGCCAAAAGGAAGACAAGACAAGAAGAGCATTCACATATCACTATCACTAGTATGTAAAAACCTTGCACCAAAATGGAAATGGCAACCTATCCTTATCATATACCTAAACAACAAACCTTTCTTCTTATACCTATGACAACTAATCGGCCTACTAAAGACAAGAGAACCCATCACTTTCATCCAAACCATCACTAAGATTGTGTACCATCTATCCTTCTTTTGTCTTGTTATTGGCCGAAAGTTTCCTAGAGGGAGGTTCATAGGCTTAGTTGTTGTTATACACCAAAACTAGCACTAAGACAAACCATCACAACCTTCCCAAACAACTCAAACACCCTTAAATTCAATTGCTTGCACATAATCGGTTGGCATATGAACATGTGTCCCTAACTTTCACAATCTAGTGGCTAAAGTCCCTAAACATTGCATCATTCTAGGCTAACTCATTTGCCATTTTAAGCCTCCTTGTCCATATCCATCGCCTATATAAAGACCTCCACTCCCACCATCATTCCTTACACAAACATCTCATCAATACATCCCCTACCCCCTCACTAAAACACTCGACCAAGGAACCAAGAAGTTCAAGGGTGGAAGGTCTCAAACCATCGGCTGTTGCATCCACCATTTGAAGGTAAGTTACTCGATAACCAACTCACTTTTGTTCCTCTTTTAACCCGACCATTACCTGACTACCGACCCCTTTAGACACCATGAATCGGCCACACACACTTATAGATCATAAATTTTATACCAAAATTTTACATAAATTATTTCTGTTCATTTAGAACAGAAATATAAATTTTAATTTGAAATTTCATTAATTTTAATATTTTTAGATATTAAAACTATATTTTGACAAACAGAAATAAATATATTAAATATTCAATTTTTGATAAAATAATTTTATAAAATTTATTTTCATATTTAAAATCTTATAATATGACCATCCTTAATCAAAAATCTACAAATAGCCTTTTATTTAATTATTTTCCAAATTTTCCTTTATTTATTAACTATTTATCTAATTAACGATTAATCAATTATCAATCCCCAAATTGGGAACTTTAGAACTACTTGTAGACTAGAAAACTTAGACTTTTAAGTTTTCCCCTTTACTCAATTATCGCCTTATAAATAGGGTGATATTTGGACACAAGAACCACAATTATACTATATCAAGGGACTAAATTCTAGCACTAAGGTGAGTTTACATAGCCCATTTTTTCATTTCACTATTTTGGGGTGAAACATGTTACAACATCAATTTACAATTCAATCATAAGTGTCTATATGTTAATCTATCTTGCATTATGTCTTAAACATTACTAGGGTAAGCACAATTATTCTAGCATAATTATTAACATTGATCAGCCGACGATATACAATGATAGATCTATTGAACTGACAACCCCACCCGAATACGTGTACCTCCTACATGGGTAGCGTGGGTGATTGTTATCGAACATATAACAAAATCGAGTGAACCATATGCGTATGGGATGGACCACAATATTCTAGTCACAAGTTTTGATTATGCACTCGATTTACCTAGTAGTTTTGTTTTCACATATGGACTAGACTTAACATGGCACTCGAATTGTACAAGTTTTTATTCAATATTCAAACCTATGTAAATCTCACCAACTTTTGTTGACCCAAAAATATTTTCAAAATTAACATGTTTCAGGTAACAATGAAGCTGAGGTTTAGAGTATGCTTGAAGTATTATTATGATGTTATTTGAAGTTGTTTTCTTTAATTTATGTTATGTACTAGGAGTTTTGGGATTTTTAGACAATGTTTCATTTCGATATTTTGCTATGAATAAAGTATTTAAAATTTCAATATATACCATGTGCTACTGAACAATCATTTATACGTGACACCTCGATGTTTCCGCCATCGATTGGGGTGTTACAGATTGTTATCAGAGCCTTGGTTATAGGGAATTAAGTTATTAGAAAAATAATCTAGACTATAACCTTACGGATTTAAATCAGTACTTGTTTCTATTACTTGTAACCTTAATTGCTTCCTTATTCTTATCCCTATCCTACACCCTATACTACCCTAAGCCTTACAAGTTGTCTACTCTTATTCGTCTGCTGCAATCCTGATCCACCTTTAGATTAATAGGACAAAATCCTCAGGTTTAGCCTGAACCACCTTGAGATCTCGTCAAAGCTCTAGATTTTAATAACGAACACGTGCAATCTGGAAGGGTGAACGCCTGTATTCTTAGTTTTCCGTCTAGGACTGACATTGCATATATATCCCAATCAGACGAGGGACCCGGATGCCTACCTCGGAATTCTCGGGATAAGTGTTCACTTATAGGCTAAAGCATGTCTTCACTATGTTATTAGAATCTAGAATTTTTGATAAGTCAACGTTTTCGTATATTGGTTTTAATTAATGAATAAATGATTACATTCCTTATATTATCTCATTATCCTTGATACATTCTATGTCTCATTGAACCTTCATTGTGTCTCTTACAGATCATACCTCCTCATCGCAGCACTCGTCTTAACAATGACAACGAACATGATGGTGAGGGAAACAACAACAACCACAACAAAAACAACAATAATAACAACAACAATGGCATTGATGTCCAACTGGCTGTGATAATTTCCCAACAAATGGCGCAACAAATAGCAACTTTGGTTCCCAACTTGGTGGCTTAAGTCATCCAAATGAATGGAAACGACAACAGAAATAGAAATGGCAATGGGAATGGGAATGGAAATGGAAACAGGAATGCTCACCTTGTTTGCACCCTCAAACACTTCAATAGTTGCAACCCTCCTAAGTTTAGCGGGGACGAAGAAGCCACTGGTCTCCTTTAGTGGTTCGAGGGTATCGAAAATACCTTCATTAATAGCGAGTGTCCCAATAACCTCAAAGTTCGCTATGCTATGATTGTCCTCCACAAGCGGGCACTCACATGGTGGAACGAAGAGAAAAGGACTCGCGGGGCTGAAGTCGCACTGGCTATGACTTGGGAGCAAGTTAAGGAAGTTATGATGGCAGAGTTTTGTCATCGTAATGAAATCAAGAAGTTATAGGATGAGTTCCATGTTCTGGTCCAAGACAGTGGGGAAAACTTGGCCTACAACACTCGTTTTCATGAACTGAGCCTACTGTTACCTCACAATGTAACCTCACGAATTTTCCCATTTATTTTGCATTAAAGTATTTCCCAATCCATGATATAAAGTATAATTTATTTCTAAGTATTCTTATCTTTATCCGTGCACTCTATTTTTCTAAGTTCTTTTTATCTTTGTACTAAAAAAAAAAAAAAAAATCTTCAATCATGACATATGTCCTATCCTAATTCTATTTATAAAATCGTCATTTTATAAGACGGTATTTTTTTTTTTCTAATTCAAACTAATGATTTTTTTTATTTCTTAAATAAAGCCTTGAGTCAAATAGTCAAAGTTCTAGTCAAAGTCTTAGTCAAACAATCAAAGTCATAGTCAAATAGTCAATTCATCATAAAACCTTACTTTATGGTGTTGACCAATTTTAATGGCTAATTGAATCCAAAACTAGTATAAAAACCCACCTATGACCCATTATACTTTGCACCTCTAAATCAATTGTTTCAATCCGATTAAACTTTCCCTCATACCTTTCTTCTATAGTCTATTACTTCTACAATTGAAGCTTTGATTATAAGCTCTTGTAATTGACAACTTTGGGGCTACACATATTCTATTTCTCGAGACTTAATACTTTGCTAAGGTGAGTTTACGTAACCATGTTTATGCAATTCTTCATACTTGCAACATTATACTTAAGCAATTCTACATGCATGTCTAGTTGTAAACTTTAATGCCTCATGAATTAGACAACAACAACACTTTCAACGAGTTTCAACGAGTTTTAACATTACATAATCATTAGCTATGGCCAAGCCGGCGATACTCAATAATAGATCTATTGGATTGACAATCCCACCCGGATACGTGTACCTCCTACATAGGTAGCGTGGGTGATTGTTATCGTTCCATCATATTATTAAGGTGAACCGTGGATGACGGGATGGACCTAAACTAGTCGGAGGTTTGATTATGTCAATTCAACATATTATGTTTATTCATGTAGACTTAAACTTACGATAGACATATGAATTGCTAAACTTTTATTCTTAAACTTAATTGCTTGACATGGCTTATGTATTCTCACCAACTTCTAGTTGACCCCCCCATTTTTCCAAACTCAACAGGAAATACTGATGCTTGAAGTCTAGAGCTAGCATGAGGAGATATTTGAAGTTTTAAGCTTTGTTTGATTATTTTATGTAGACTTTAATGTAATTCAATTTTGTAATGAAATAAAGGATTATTTAAACATATGTATTACCATGAGCTACTGAACAATCATCAATACGTGACATCCCGATGTTTCCGCCATCGGTTGGGGTGTTACAGATTGGTATCAGAGCCTTGGTTATAGGGAATTAGGTTATTAGAAAAAAAAATAATCTAGTCTATAACCATAGGAATATAACCAGTATTTGCTCCTTTTACTTGCTATTCTCTATCTCACTCCTACTTCTTATCCCTACTTCAACCCCTACAAGAAGATTGCTCTCCATCACAAGATCTACTCTTAGACTAATAGGACAATCCTCAGGTTTAGCCTGAACCACCTTGAGATCTCGTCGAAGTTCTAGATTTTAATAACGAACACGTGCAATCTGGAAGGGTGAACGCCTGTATTCTGAGTTTTCTGTCTAGGACTGGCATTGCGCATATATCCCAATCAGACGAGGGACCCGGATGCCTACCTGGGAATTCTCGGGATGAGTGTTCACTTATAGGCTAAAGCATGTCTTCACTATGTTATTAGAATCTAGAAGTTTTGATAAGTCAATGTTTTCGTTTATTCGTTTTAATTAATGAATAAATGATTACACTCACCTTCCTTAAACTAAGCTCAAAAATCTCAAAATTTTACAGCTTAAATCAATCTCATTTCATAACCATCCATGGATTTCACAATCACACTTCACCTTACCATCTTAGCCACTTTTTAAATATTCAACACCCTACCCAAATCATATAATCTCCATACTATAAAATAAACTCTTTATCAACTATCTTCACATTCACTATCTCTCACAACCTTGATTCTGCTTCGAGATTATTCATCATCCTCTCAAGAACTAAATTCATATTCTTTACCTTCTTGAACATGAACTTGATCCCTATGATAACCAAACTATTGAAACTTGATTGTGTGTTGCATCAAACTTAATCCTTAGTTATACATAAGGATTCGATCATCTACCTTATTTGAACATTTGATACTAGAAGTCATGGAATATAAACTATTTGCTATAGACACAACTAGAGTCATTAACCTTGTCTAGGGCAACTCTATTACAACTCGTATGATATACTTGATACTTGATTGCTTACATGTACATATTATCAATTTGCAATTTATGTGTGTGTGTAAATTGGTACACTTAATCAAACAACTGATAGAGGATGAAGTACTTGCTCAACAGTTAGTAGAGTACCAAATAACCTACTCAACGATTGGTAGAGGTCATCATGCCTGCTCAACAGTCGGTAGAGGCCCTACAACCTGCTCAACGACTGGTAGAGGCTATCATACCTGCTCAACAATCGGTAGAGGTTCCTACTCACTGATTGGTAGAAGTCTTTTTCCTGCTCAACAGTTGGACTCATTTTTGGATACATGGTTAATCATATTATTTTACATGCGTGTTTATAGTCATAGAAGGACATAAAACCCTAATGTAAGGTAAATTGGTGATTACGGTCCGGAACGTAATCATGAATTTACATGTACGTTAAGGTAGTGTGAAATTCTATCAAGGTTTTTGGTAGATAACCAATTATAAACTCTAGTTACCTGTTTAGTATTTATATAGTCAATTAACTCAAGCATTTCTTTTAGGATTTCTAAAACTTAAGATTCTTATTCGCCTTGCGATTCCAAGACACACCTAATCCTACCCTTAAAACTCACAGATAACAAACCTCTTATCCAAATTATTCGAAAGCAGATTATTCTATAAATTCATGTCGTGCCTTAACCCAAAATTTTCAAAACCACGGCTGCCTTAATTTCTACCCAACCATCATCAAACCTGTGTTTTTAAATAACTTCGGGGCGAAGTTTCCAAAAGTAGGGGAGACTGTAACCTCACGAATTTTCCCATTTATTTTGCATTAAAGTATTTCCCAATCCATGATATAAAGTCTAATTTATTTCTAAGTATTATTATCTTTATCCGTGCACTCTATTTTTCTAAGTTCTTTTTATCTTTGTACTAAAAAAAAAAAAATCTTCAATCATGACATATGTCCTATCCTAATTCTATTTATAAAATCGTCATTTTATAAGACGGTGTGTTTTTTATTTTCTAATTCAAACTAATGATTTTTTTATTTCTTAAATAAAGCCTTGAGTCAAATAGTCAAAGTCCTAGTCAAAGTCTTAGTCAAACAGTCAAAGTCATAGTCAAATAGTCAATTCATCATAAAACCTTACTTTATGGTGTTGACCAATTTTAATAGCTAATTGAATCCAAAACTAGTATAAAAACCCACCTATGACCCATTATACTTTGCACCTCTAAATCAATTGTTTCAATCCGATTAAACTTTCCCTCATACCTTTCTTCTATATTCTATTACTTCTACAATTGAAGCTTTGATTATAAGCTCTTGTAATTGGCAACTTTGGGGCTACACATATTCTATTTTTCGCAACTTAATACTTTGCTAAGGTGAGTTTACGTAACCATGTTTATGCAATTCTTCATACTTGCAACATTATACTTAAGCAATTCTACATGCATGTCTAGTTGTAAACTTTAATGCCTCATGAATTAGACAACAACAACAGTTTCAACGAGTTTCAACATTACATAATCATTAGCTATGGCCAAGCCGGCGATACTCAATAATAGATCTATTGGATTGACAATCCCACCCGGATATGTGTACCTCCTACATAGGTAGCGTGGGTGATTGTTATCGTTCCAACATATTATTAAGGTGAACCGTGGATGACGGGATGGACCTAAACTAGTCGGAGGTTTGATTATGTCAATTCAACATATTATGTTTATTCATGTAGACTTAAACTTACGATAGACATATGAATTGCTAAACTTTTATTCTTAAACTTAATTGCTTGACATGGCTTATGTATTCTCACCAACTTCTAGTTGACCCCCCCATTTTTCCAAACTCAACAGGAAATACTGATGCTTGAAGTCTAGAGCTAGCATGAGGAGATATTTAAAGTTTTAAGCTTTGTTTGATTATTTGATGTAGACTTTAATGTAATTCAATTTTGTAATGAAATAAAGGATTATTTAAACATATGTATTACCATGAGCTACTGAACAATCATCAATACGTGACATCCCGATGTTTCCGCCATCGGTTGGGGTGTTACACACAAGGTCACACCCCTACCTGTTGCTATTGAGAAGTATATTGGAGGTCTAACCATGAAAATTCAAGTACTGTGTTGGGAAGAAATACTGCCACTCTCGAGGAAGCCAAACGCCTAGCAACTACTTTGACTGATAACCATGTGAAAAATGGTACTCTTTTTCGCAAGAATACAAAGAAAGCTGTTGCGAAGAATACTCCTCAACCTGCTGTCGAGGTTAAGTCCGAGCCCTCCACCAACAAGAGACGCAAGTCATAGAATTTTGCGATGATTGCCACTCCTCCTGTCACACCACGCCAATGGCGGAAACACGTGGCGCGACGGTTCAAGAGCATAAAGCCAAGATTAACGCAAATCATAAGTAATTAAGAAAAACGGAACATTTATTTAGGACGTCGAAAAACATGTTTGATGTTCACACATAAACGAAAATTGTTTTGAATACATTAAAGTGGCTTCTCAAATATATCCCAATACTTTGGGAATTTAAGTTGAAACCCTTTTGAAACGCCTGACGCCCATATGAGAGATTCTCCTTACCCAGCTTGCCGCGTTGCTCATCATCGATCAATTACCTGAAAGATATGTTTAAAAAGTCGTCAATATATAAATATTGGTGAGTTCATAGGTTTTAGTTTATCAAACTTTATCACTTTGGGAATTTCCATGTTATGACAATTTATAGGAGTTGCAAGTTCCTACAATTCTACTTGAGCCTATAACCAAACCAAGACAATTAACAATGCCGCGCTCCAAGTCGTTACTCGGTATTTCTACGACTCGATTTCAGAATACGTGCACCCCAGGCATACGCCGATGCATAATCGACGCTATCGATTAGGGGTGGGCCTTGTCAGGCACCAATAGTACTATTCAAATATTCCTTCGGTTTCACTTTCCTGAATTAATGATCATAGTAGAGAGGTCTCAACCCCGAGTGGCGATCACAACTCAAGTATTTATCCCGTCAAACATTTCACTAACATATCTTTCCCCCGAAAACATAAAATAGTTTAAAATGGGGCCGTGAGACTCACCTGAATCTGTGCTTGGCTACAAACGTCCTAGACGTATAAGTCACTACACCTATAGTGCATGTGCCTTGGCAAGTTGTACACCCAACTCCCCGACCACGTTTTGTTCCAATTCCCGTTTAATTAGACGCGTATCCTAGGTTTGTTGGCGATGGATTACCCTTTTCTTACGAGTTATGTATTATTCTCGTGAATATTCTTTGTAACTTGTATACTATTATCCTCGACACAACTCTACCTAACGTATAATTATTTTCCCATTTAAATAATTATACTTAGGATCGTATTGTTCGATATAATGTATTCTTAATACCCGACCCGACTCACTTTGCCGCATATTTATTTTCCCATTTAAATAACTATGCTAAGGTCTTGTCGTTCGGTAATATATTTTTAACGCCCGACTGAACTTACCATGTCGTACATTTATTTTCCCATTTAAATAAATATACTAGGATCTTGTCGGTATTCACATGTTCGGAGATATATTTTGCCTACTCGTCTCGGTTTTCCTTCTTGCATATCTACTTTCCCATTCAAATAGATATACTAGAATTTCGTCGAGACAAGCATGTATCCATATATCAACGTGTGAATTTTCTTTGTTAAGTCCATACGTTGTTTAACGTTTTTAATTCTTTACGTTATGCTTTCTCCCACGAATATTCTTTCTAACACTCAGGAAAGTGTTACATAAGTTTCACCCATGTTTTATATATTTTACTTCTTAATATATATATTTTCATCTTGCCGCAAAGGCATTCTTTTCTCGTTTCTCCGTTTATCCGTTATCGTTAGTTCGTGTAACTATGCCCGTTAGTTAGCTTTTTCCACGTTTTCTTCCAATATGCGTTCTATGGAAATATTATTCATACTTCCAATTCCGAACATATATTACTTGGAAAAATATACTTTTGTATTTTTGGTTCAACTTGTTATCTTGCATTCCAAAAATGTTTCCGATGCTTTTATATTCCCATTTATATAAAAGTATCCATTTTTATACAAGTTTTCTCAAGCCTTTACTTTTTGTCCAATATTTTATAAAACCTCTATTTTTATAAAATCCTTATGTAAACTTAACCTCCTATTTTTATAAAACTTCCACTTTTATAAAAATACATTTTTCAATAAATACACAAGTAGGTTTCTCATGTTTACCAAAACTATACTTGGAAAAACCATTATTTACGTTTTTGACACCAAACTTTCCGTGAACACATTTTTGGACCAAAATTTCTAAAATACTTATTTTAGTCCATCAACTTTCAAAGTTTCAACATTAGTCCCTTAACTTTTAAATGTACTTTTTCCATCCTAACTTCCAAAGTTAGCATTTTTCTTCCAACTAGTGGACTTTGAAGAATCATATTTCTCATGTTTGGTTATTTTTACATTATTCCACTTCTAATATTCTTTTATTTCATTATTGATGCTTTTAACATGTGTGTTTTATGTTTTTATCCAACATATCCAAATTTCACTCATCCAAGTGAGTAGACTTTGAACATGTAACTTTTTCATCCATGATCATCTAACACATTCCAACATATTTTGACATTAGCTAGTCATTTTATGATGATTAAAACCATCTTTTATCATGTTCAAGTCTTTTTTCAAAAATCATGTTCAAATCATCATCCAACTCAAGTGTATGTACATATTTCTACATTTTCTTGAAATACCACATTACTAATATTAAATCCATGATTTATCCATGTTATTATTCTTCCATTTTACACTTGTAAGATACATTAAACTTTATGTTTCATAACTACATTTTACCCATCAATGTACAACTTGCTCATAAGAACACATAATATGAACATTACAAATCAAAGCAAGGTTAAAACTTACTACTAGCTCAAGGCTAGGGAAGACAAAAACCTTGGATTGGATGGGGTTTAGTGTGTTCTTCCAAAGGGTTAAGCTCCAAGCTCTTGAAACACACAATGGGGTTTTGAAGGATAATGATCTAGAGATGATTTGGTAGTGTAAAATTTGTAAGAAAAATGTGTATGGATGGGTGATATGCTACGGCCAAGAGGAGGAGAAGAAGAAGAGTTTTTGGTTTTTGCTTCAAGTGTTCTCACTAGTTTGCTTATAACATTCTCTTTCAAATCTTTCCAAGATCATCCAATATCTTATCTTGGATTATGGAAGATCAAGTGGGTTAAGTAAGATTGTAAAAAAAATCTTTGGAGATTATTAAGAGGGTGTTTGTGCCGTGAGTTTAGAGAGAGATGAGAGGATTTGGTGAATTTTTCTTACCCAATACAAGTCCATGCATTCCCATGATTAGTGTTTAATCCTAATGATTTAGCAAGATAACCAAGATATTATCCATTTGGGTGGGCCATAGGCCGGCCCTTGGGGTGTTTTGGGTGGGGTCCACTTTGCTAAATATTACCTATAATCATTATGTTTAATTTACTCTTGTTCGGGTACCGTCCGGGTATTTTCGGGTTTTTAATCGCGTGTTATCCGAATATTAAAAATACCCTTAATATCCCTTAAACATAGTCCAGTTTAAGCATTGATAAATTATTTTGGCTTTTGCCGGGTGAAATTATATGTTACGCGCGTATCGGGTGCGGTACGCGCACTTTATTCGTTACCGGGAGATTTGTATAACAAGCTTTCACGTATGGCTTTGGAGTTCCAAAACCCATTATATTTTGTGAAATTACGTTTTATTTTATATCCCGGGTGTCCGAGATCCGTTTCGCTTATTTAATTTTTACCGGGTAATCGCCAGTGTCCATACCGGATAATTTACTCGCACATGATCCTATCATGTTTTGTCATTAAACATATGCATTCCTATGCATTATTTGGGAATTGCTATCTTTCTAAGGCCTCAGTTAAATAATCAACACATAATTGCATTTAATTACGTTAATCGCGTATTGTTAATTAGTACGGAATTACCTTAATTTTGCCGGTTGTTACATTCTCCCCCCGTTAAGAGAATTCCGTCCCGGAATTCACTTCGAGTTCTCCGGTATAGGGGTCTTCTCGAATAGGGCGGGATATTTTTGCTTTATCCGGTCCAGCCTTTCCCACATGAACTCCGGTCCACGCTTGGCATTCCAGCGCACTTTGACCAGCTTGATCTTGCTGCGCCTTAACTTTTGGACCTTCCAATCGGTTACTTCGATTGGTTCTTCGACGAAGTGTAACTTGTCGTCAATGTGGATTTCGTCCGCAGGGATGATGAGAGTTTCGTCGGATAAGCACTTCTTCAAGTTCAACACGTGGAACGTGTCATGTACACCGTTAAGCTCTTGTGGTAACTTGAGCTTGTATGCCACGGGGCCTACTCTGGACAAGATTTCAAACGGTCCAACATACCGTGGGTTCAGCTTTCCGCACTTCCCAAAGCGCGCGACACCTTTCCAAGGTGACACCTTTAGTAGGACCCTGTCTCCGACTTGAAATTCCAAAGGCTTTCGCCTCATATCTGCGTAGCTTTTCTGCCGGTCACGGGCCGCTTTGAGACGTTCTTTTATCAAGAAGACCTTGTCCGTCGTCTCTTGAACAATTTCGGGCCCGGTGAGTTGCTTTTCTCCAACTTCAGCCCAACATAGAGGAGATCTACACTTGCGTCCATATAGAGCTTCAAAAGGTGCAGCTTGAATGCTCGTATGGTAACTGTTGTTATACGAAAATTCCACCAGTGGCAAGTGTGTATCCCAATTACCGCTGAAATCGATTGCGCATGCCCGTAACATATCTTCCAAGGTCTGGATGGTTCGTTCACTTTGACCATCGGTTTGGGGATGATATGCGGTACTCATGTCAAGGCGAGTACCGAGGGCTTCATTCAAACTTTCCCAAAATCTTGAGGTGAAACGACTATCTCGATCGGAGATGATGGAAATAGGTACACCATGCTTAGACACCACTTCCTTAATGTACAAACGGGTCAGTTTTTCCAACTTATCCGTTTCGCGAATTGGTAGGAAGTGTGCGGATTTTGTCAATCGATCAACGATTACCCAGATCATGTCATGGCCGCTTGTTGTCTTGGGTAACTTGGTAATGAAATCCATGGAAATCTGATCCCATTTCCATTCAGGTATTTCCGGTTGCTGGAGCAAGCCGGATGGTCTCTGATGTTCGGCTTTGACCTTCGCGCAAGTTAAGCATCGCGCAACATATGCCGCTATATCCCTTTTAAAATTTGGCCACCAGTAAAGTTCCTTCAAATCGTGGAACATCTTGTCTGCACCGGGGTGAACCGAATATCGGGAACTGTGACCTTCAGCTAATACCAGTTCACGCAATCCACCATACACTGGTACCCAAATTCTATTCATGAAATACAAGGTTTGATCCGCCTTTGGCTCCAGTGAATCAACCATCTTCCGCAACCTTTCACCTTTGACATTCTCGGGTTTAAGAGCGTTGATTTGAGCTTCACGAACCCGGTCAGTCAGGTTCGTGTGGATAGTTAATCCCAAGGCTCGGACACGCAATGGCTTAACCCATTCCTTGCGACTTAAGGCGTCGGCCACAACGTTTGCCTTTCCGGGATGGTACTTTATCTCACAATCGTAATCGTTTAGTAATTCGACCCATCGCCGTTGTCGCATGTTCAAATCCTTCTGATCAAAAATGTGTTGCAAGCTCTTGTGATCAGTGAAGATTGTGCACTTAGTTCCATATAAATAATGTCTCCAAATTTTGAGAGCGAATACCACTGCTCCCAATTCCGAATCGTGTGTAGTGTAATTCTTCTCGTGGATCTTTAGTTGCCTGGAAGCATACGCTATCACTTTTTCTCGTTGCATCAGTACGCAACCCAAGCCTTGATGAGAGGCGTCACAGTAAACTACAAAATCTTCTGTTCCATCGGGGAGTGACAATATTGGAGCGCCACTCAACTTCTCCTTTAGTATCTGAAATGCGGTTTCTTGCTTTTCCGTCCCCTCGAACTTCCTATCCTTTTGGGTTAGCATGGTCAAAGACTGTGCTATTTTAGAAAAGTTCTCGATGAATCTTCTGTAATAACCCGCAAGGCCAAGAAACTGTCGTACTTCGGTAGGAGTTCTAGGGGCGTCCCAATTTTTAATTGCCTCGATCTTGGCGGGATCGACATGTATACCTTTTTCATTCACCACGTGGCCTAGGAAGTGGACTTCTTGAATCCAAAAGTCACATTTCGAGAACTTAGCATAGAGCTTCTCTTTACGTAGGACCTCCAGGATTAAACGAAGGTGGTTTTCGTGGTCTTCTCTGGTGCGTGAATAGATCAAGATGTCATCAATAAAAACAATGACGAATTTATCTAAATACGGCTTACACACGCGATTCATCAAGTCCATGAAAATGGCCGGTGCGTTAGTTAAACCGAATGGCATTACCAAAAATTCATAGTGCCCATAACGAGTCCTGAACGCTGTTTTTGGTACATCCTCTTCCTGGATACGCAATTGGTGATAGCCGGACCTTAGATCGATCTTGGAATAAAAGCTGGATCCTTGGAGTTGATCAAACAAATCGTCGATCCTGGGGAGAGGATAGCGATTCTTAATGGTTAACTTGTTTAGTTCTCGGTAGTCAATGCACATACGAAAGGTGCCATCTTTCTTCTTCTCAAATAAGACGGGAGCTCCCTAAGGTGAGAAACTCGGTCTTATGAAACCCTTGTCTAGTAATTCTTGCAGTTGGCCGGATAGCTCCTGCATCTCAGATGGAGCTAGGCGATATGGTGATCGTGCTACGGGAGCAGCTCCAGGAACAAGGTCGATGCGGAATTCGACTTGTCGAGGTGGTGGAAACCCCGGCAAATCTTCTGGGAATACGTCAGGAAAATCTCTGGCTATTGGAATGTCTTCCAGCTTTCGCTCGTCGGCCTTCTTATCTACGACGTGCGCTAAAAATGCGATGAGACCCTTCCTTAAACACTTTCGGGCCTTCATGCACGTAATAATTCTTAGTGGTGTTCCACGCCTTTCCCCTTGAATCGATAGAGTTTCACCGTTCGCAAGGGGAACTTGAATTATTTTGTCGCCGCAAACAACGACGGCATGGTGTGCGGAAACCAATCCATGCCAATGACTAAGTCAAAACTTCCCAGTACGACCGGTAATAGGTCAATGCCAAACTGGTGACCACAGAGATTCAACTTACAATCTTTTGCCACTTCTCGTGTTTCTATAGTTTTACCGTTAGCCAGTAACTATAGAGTAAGGTGTATCTAGCTTACTAGTTTTTAGGCCAAGTAACCTTTTAAACTCAACAGATACGAAGCTAAAATCGGCACCGGTATCAAACAATACAGAAGCATAATGACCATTTAGAGGGAACGTACCAGTGACCACGTTAGGGTCCTGTCGTGCATCACCAGCTCCAATCACAAATGCCCGTCCGCGTGCTTGGTTGTTGAGCTTAGGGCAATCCCTCTTCCAATGATCAGGCGACCCGCATGTGAAGCAGGGTCTTGCTCCTCCGGTTTTCGGTGCTCCTGATCGACATTCTTCAGTCTTGTGCCCAGAACGGCGGCACTTACCACAGATCACCTCATTCTTTCCTTGATAACCCTGTTTTCCATTATTTCCACGCCCTGTGGCTACATACCCTTTCCCTTTCTTGCCTGAACTACCCGATGATCCATCCTTCTTCCCGTCATTACGTTTCCGTTTCCCAAACCTTGGCTTGTTTCCCTGATCACCAGACCCAACTACTGAGTTCGAACCCAAATTTTTACCTTCCACGCTACTGGGCTCCGAAATCTTTAGTCCTGACACTTTCCGGATCAAGGTGCCCATTTGAATGGCGTCCTCAGTAAGGCTTAGAGCGAGATCGATGGCTTCGCGCATGGTTGTGGGTTTGAAGTAGTGACCATGCTACGGATTTGTGGAGCCAATCCGAACAAGTACCTTTCAATCTTCTTGCTCTCTGGGGTGACCAAACGGGGAACCAGTCGTGATAGGTCATGGAATCTGGATGTGTATCCCGCTACGTCTGCTCCCGTCATGGTGAGGTTCCAGAATTCAGTTTCCAATTTCTGCACTTCACTAGCCGGGCAGTACTCAGCAATCATGAGTTCTTTTAGTTCCAACCAGGTTAGGGAGTATGCAGCATTGTCTCCCAGTGACTGAACCTGACTGTTCCACCATGTCAATGCTTGATCCAGGAACAAATTCGTGGAATACATAACGGTCTGTTGGGGGGTTCAGCTGCTCATACGGATCACCGCTTCAGTCTTCTCGAACCATTTGACTAGTCCGACGGATCCCTCAGTGCCACTGAAGTTGAGTGGCTTGCAGTCCAGGAAAGCCTTGAATGTGCAGCCACGCTCTCGCGAGGCAGTTTCTGCAATAATAAGGGGGTACGTTATTATGGGATAGGAGCTTTAGGATAATTTCCTATTGCTCTTGCATTTATTCATAAACCTCTTACCAGTAGGGGAGGTCTCACGTTGATCGCTCCCGGTCCTGTCTCGCGACCTCTCGGTGCGAGCAGCCTCGTGTTCCGCGATGGCTTGAGCTATACGCTCCGAGACCAAGGTTTCAAGTTCAGCGGGTGTCGTGGGCAATGCGTCGTTGCCACTGTTGCTTCTTGTGGTTGGTGCCATGTTACTTCAATAATAATTATTAGAGTTAGTCTTTGACAGACATTCAAACAATCGTTGTCATACACAAGTATAAATAGCAACTCATCACATGAACATAATAAACAATAAAATCATCACCACACAATCGCTCAAATCACAATATGTAAAGTAAGTAATAACAATCACAGACAATCACAGTCATACAATCACACATTTTACCATCATAACAATAAGATTCTCATTAATTTCAATAATACGAGTACAACGCTTTGTTCATAATAACAAAATGGGGATAGCATCCCTCATACATCGTTTGAAATAAATAAAAACATAATGTCATATGCCGGCACACCCCGCTCGGCTGGGCAAAAATGCAAAACTAGCGCTGTAATCCCTGCTATGCTAACATGTCACTAATACTACATATATATCGGGGATGTCTCCCCGTCTACTGTGGTGGTGGCTGAGGATACTGGTACTGGGGAGCGTACATGCTGATGGACATACTAATGGTTGTGATGCGCTCGTAGAGGAACTGACGGTGTGCAAAGTGCGCGTCGCCGGAGATCCCACATAGTGCGTCCATATGCAGGAGCTCCTCCGCGTAGTGTGCCAGCGCATCCCTGGCGTCTATGATCCGGGCCCACATGAGACGGGCCTGCTGATCCATCTGACTCACAGTGCGCGTACTGTGTCAGCGAGCATCCGGAAGTCTCTCTCTAACGAGATCACCTTGGACCAGGCCGGTCCGGATAATGGGTTCATCCCGTGGGGCTGTGACGGCCCGGGGATATCGGTGTACGTCGGCTGGGATGGGCCGACTATGTCTGGCATCGATAGGGATGGGAAGGGCTGAGCAAAACCCAGTAATCCAGGGGTGAAGTGGGGTGGTATCTGGTATGGGTCCCCTGCACCTAGAGTATACGGTGCAAGTGGTGGTATCATAAAGGGGGCTCCTGCACCCACAGTGAACGGTGCAGGTGGTGGTATGGTAGACATCTCGGGTAGGGGTGGTAGCATGGGAAAGGTGGTGATGGGTAGTGTCATGGGTGCTGAGGAGGGGGCTATGAGCTCGGCTAGTGGGACCATGAGGGGCTGTGTAACAGTGACCCACTCTGGAGCAGATATCACGGCGGTAGGGGTAGTGGGGCTCGTAGTGGCGTAAGCTGCCAAGCCTGCTCGGTGTAGCTCAGAGCTACGGGCTGAGCTACCCTCTAGGATGTGCCCAGCAGAGGCTGGCCCATCCTGTGGTACGGGCTCCGGTAGGGCGAGTAGGGCGGTAGGGGCGTCCTCCAGCATTGGAGCAACGGGCTCCTCCAGGTCTGCCGGTGGAATCGGTATGGCAATGTTCTCCACCGACGCTGTCGACTCGTCGTCGGAGTCGTCCGAGATCCACCCGTTATGTCCTCGGGCAAGAGGCACAAGCCTCATACCCGGGGGAACGGGAATGTGAGGGGTGGGTAATGGCTCACGATCGACGTGGGCATGTCGATCGAAGGGAGACTCTACGTCTCGGACTGTGTGGGGGCGGGTCTCGAGGGACCTGCACAGTCCGCAGGGAAATCCCTGACGGCACGAATGGGATGGGGTGGTAATGGTGCGACGGGTAGTGGCACTAGCGGCAGATCGGCCTGTGGTGCCCCGACCATCGGTAGGTCAGCTGTGGCGGCCATGTCTCCTCCAGCGGGGGCCCACTCTGGGTCCTCACTGGGGTCTGTCTCATCGGAGCTGTCGCTGTCGGCTCCTCCCATGGCGGCGTCTACCTCCATGTCATCGTCCTCTGGGTCGAGTACTACGACCTCGATCGGTGGGGGCGGCAGAATCTGAATGCTACTGTCGTAGCTCGGCGCGGCACTCTCGGCGTCCGACATCCCTGACAAAAGAACCGTACTAATATTTATATATTATTCATTAGAAAGTTAAGCGTACATTTGAGGCATTCTTCCTAACTTCTAATATTAATGTAGTACGCACTAGTACCCATGGCTAGCTTGGTCGGAATCTCTTCATACCCAATGTCCTTTTCTTTCGAAATAATTTACTTTATTGCGTTTTAGGCAATGGTTTTGAAAACTTCATCTTTTGAACCAAATCCGGTTATAGTTTAGATTTTAAAAATACTAATTCGCTATAGCCTTGGCTCTGATACCACTTTCTGTCACACCACGCCAATGGCGGAAACACGTGGCGCGACGGTTCAAGAGCATAAAGCCAAGATTAACGCAAATCATAAGTAATTAAGAAAAACGGAACATTTATTTAGGACGTCGAAAAACATGTTTGATGTTCACAAAAGTTGAAACCCTTTTGAAACGCCCGACGCCCATATGAGAGATTCTCCCTACCCAGCTTGCCACGTTGCTCATCATCGATCAATTACCTGAAAGATATGTTTAAAAAGTCGTCAATATATAAATATTGGTGAGTTCACAGGTTTTAGTTTATCAAACTTTATCACATTGGGAATTTCCATGTTATGACAATTTATAGGAGTTGCAAGTTCCTACAATTCTACTTGAGCCTATAACCAAACCAAGACAATTAACAATGCCGCGCTCCAAGTTGTTACTCGGTATTTCTACGACTCTATTCAAATATTCCTTCGATTTCATTTACCTGAATTAATGATCATAGTAGAGAGGTCTCAACCCCGAGTGGCGATCACAACTCAAGTATATTTATCCCGTCAAACTTTTCCCTAACATATCTTTCCGCCGAAAACATAAAATAGTTTAAAATGGGGCCGTGAGACTCACCTGAATCTGTGCTTGGCTAATATTCTTTGTAACTTGTATACTATTATCCTCGACACAACTCTACCTAACGTATAATTATTTTCCCATTTAAATAATTATACTTAGGATCGTATTGTTCGATATAATGTATTCTTAATACCCGACCCGGCTCACTTTGCCGCATATTTATTTTCCCATTTAAATAACTATGCTAAGGTCTTGTCGTTCGGTAATATATTTTTAACGCCCGACTCAACTTACCATGCCGTACATTTATTTTCCCATTTAAATAAATATACTAGGATCTTGTCGGTATTCACATGTTCGGAGACATATTTTGCCTACTCGTCTCGGTTTTCCTTCTCGCATATCTACTTTCCCATTCAAATAGATATACTAGAATTTCGTCGAGACAAGCATGTATCCATATATCAACGTGTGAATTTTCTTTGTTAAGTCCATACGTTGTTTAACGTTTTTAATTCTTTACGTTATGCTTTCTCCCACGAATATTCTTTCTAACACTCAGGAAAGTGTTACATAAGTTTCACCCATGTTTTATATATTTTACTTCTTAAAATATATATTATCATCTTGCCGCAAAGGCATTCTTTTCTCATTTGTCCGTTTATCCGTTATCGTTAGTTCGTGTAACTATGCCCGTTAGTTAGCTTTTTCCACGTTTTCTTCCAATATGCGTTCTATGGAAATATTATTCATACTTCCAATTCCGAACATATATTACTTGGAAAAATATACTTTTGTATTTTTGGTTCAACTTGTTATCTTGCATTCCAAAAATGTTTCTGATGCTTTTATATTCCCATTTATATAAAAGTATCCATTTTTGTACAAGTTTTCTCAAGCCTTTACTTTTTGTCCAATATTTTATAAAACCTCTATTTTTATAAAATCCTTATGTTAACTTAACCTCCTATTTTTATAAAACTTCCACTTTTATAAAAATACCTTTTTCAATAAATACACAAGTAGGTTTCTCATGTTTACCAAAACTATACTTGGAAAAACCATTATTTACGTTTTTGACACCAAACTTTCCGTGAACACATTTTTGGACCAAAGTTTCTAAAATACTTATTTTAGTCCATCAACTTTCAAAGTTTCAACATTAGTCCCTTAACTTTTTAATGTTACTTTTTCCATCCTAACTTCCAAAGTTAGCATTTTTCTTCCAACTAGTGGACTTTGAAGAATCATATTTCTCATGTTTGGTTATTTTTACATTATTCCACTTCTAATATTCTTTTATTTCATTATTGATGCTTTTAACATGTGTGTTTTATGTTTTTATCCAACATATCCAAATTTCACTCATCCAAGTGAGTAGACTTTGAACATGTAACTTTTTCATCATGATCATCTAACACATTCCAACATATTTTGACATTAGCTAGTCATTTTATGATGATTAAAACCATCTTTTTTCATGTTCAAGTCTTTTTTCAAAAATCATGTTCAAATCATCATCCAACTCAAGTGTATGTACATATTTCTACATTTTCTTGAAATACCACATTACTAATATTAAATCCATGATTTATCCATGTTATTATTCTTCCATTTTACACTTGTAAGATACATTAAACTTTATGTTTCAAAACTACATTTTACCCATCAATGTACAACTTGCTCATAAGAACACATAATATGAACATTACAAATCAAAGCAAGGTTAAAACTTACTACTAGCTCAAGGCTAGGGAAGACAAAAACCTTGGATTGGATGGGGTTTAGTGTGTTCTTCCAAAGGGTTAAGCTCCAAGCTCTTGAAATACACAATGGGGTTTTGAAGGATAATGATCTAGAGATGATTTGGTAGTGTAAAATTTGTAAGAAAAATGTGTATGGATGGGTGATATGCTACGGCCAAGAGGAGGAGAAGAAGAAGAATTTTTGGTTTTTGCTTCAAGTGTTCTCACTAGTTTGCTTATAACATTCTCTTTCAAATCTTTCCAAGATCATCCAATATCTTATCTTGGATTATGGAAGATCAAGTGGGTTAAGTAAGATTGTAAAAAAAATCTTTGGAGATTATTAAGAGGGTGTTTGTGCCGTGAGTTTAGAGAGAGATGAGAGGATTTGGTGAATTTTTCTTACCCAATACAAGTCCATGCATTCCCATGATTAGTGTTTAATCCTAATGATTTAGCAAGATAACCAAGATATTATCCATTTGGGTGGGCCATAGGCCGGCCCTTGGGGTGGTTTGAGTGGGGTCCACTTTGCTAAATATTACCTATAATCATTATGTTTAATTTACTCTTGTTCGGGTACCGTCTGGGTATTTTCGGGTTTTTAATCGCGTGTTATCCGAATATTAAAAATACCCTTAATATCCCTTAAACATAGTTCAGTTTAAGCGTTGATAAATTATTTTGGCTTTTGCCGGGTGAAATTATATGTTACGCGCGTATCGGGTGCGGTACGCGCACTTTATTCGTTACCGGGAGATTTGTATAACAAGCTTTCACGTATGGCTTTGGAGTTCCAAAACCCATTATATTTTGTGAAATTACGTTTTATTTTATATCCCGGGTGTCCGGGATCCGTTTTGCTTATTTAATTTTTACCGGGTAATCGCCAGTGTCCATACCGGATAATTTACTCGCACATGATCCTATCATGTTTTGTCATTAAACATATGCATTCCTATGCATTATTTGGGAATTGCTATCTTTCTAAGGCCTCAGTTAAATAATCAACACATAATTGCATTTAATTACGTCAATCGCGTATAGTTAATTAGTACGGAATTACCTTAATTTTGCCGGTTGTTACACCTCCACCCAATAAGAAACCATATACTGGACCACATCCTTTGTGTAACACCAGCAAGTATCATCACCCAACCCAAGTGCTTTGTCGTCATTGCACTAATTGTCAAAAGTATGGGCATCTCGTGAATGTTTGTCGAATTCCTCCTGGTAATGTCCCTACTGTCCAAAATAGCCTTGCTAGAAATGCTCCAGCTCCCAATCAACAAAACAAGAGGCCTGCTCGTGTTTAGTATTATGAATGTGGCAGCCCAGATCATTATAGTAATGCTTGCCCCAATCGTGGAAACCAGAACCAGAACCAAAATCGTAACCAGAACCAAAACCGTAACCAGAATCAAAACCAAGGTGCTTGTGGTAGCATGTACAACATCAATGCTAATCAAGCTCGCAACAACAACGAAGTGGTTAATGGTATGTTTCTTGTTAATAACCACTATGCTTCTATACTATTTGATTCGGGTGCTGATAAGTCGTTTGTGTCACTTAAATTTGAACCCCTACTTAACATGCCCCAAACTAATCTAGAGGAACCCCTAGTGGTAGAAGTAGCTAATGGGAAATCTATATCGATCGATTCTGTTGTATGTAACTGTGTGTTGAACCTTGATGAACATACTTTCCCTTTTGACCTCATCCCTATGCATCTTTGAAGCTTCGATGTCATAGTAGGCATGGATTGGTTGTCAACCCATCGTTCTTAAATTTTATGTTTTGAGAAAGTTATTTGCATTCCTCTTGAATCTGGTGACATTTTGAAGATCTATGGTGAGAAACCTTGTGGTGAACTTCAACCCATGTCTTGTACGACTGCTCAAAAATACTTACGAAACGGGTATATGGCTTTCTTGGCTAACATGATAGAAAAGAAAGACAAGGGCAAGAGTATCCAAGATATTCCAATCATTCGGGATTATCCTGAAGTCTTTCCAGAGGATTTACCTGGTTTACTTCCTGCTCGTCAAGTTGAATGGGGAGCCCTTGTGTTATTCGTCAAGAAGAAAGATGGATCCCTCAGGATGTGTATCGATTATCGTGAGCTTAACAAACTCACCATCAAGAATCGTTATCCCTTACCTAGGATTGACGATCTTTTCGATCAACTTCAAGGAGCAACCCACTTCTCAAAGATTGATCTTCGTTCTGGTTATCATAAACTTAGGGTTCATGAAGAAGACATTCCAAATACGGCCTTTCGTACGCGTTATGGTCATTATGAATTCATGGTCATGCCATTTGGATTGACCAACGCCCCTGTAGTGTTTATGGATCTAATGAATCGGGTTTGTAAACCCTATCTTGACAAATTCCTGATCGTCTTCATTGACGACATTTTGATTTACTCCAAATCAAAATCCGATCACGAACAACATCTTCACTTAATCTTGGATCTCCTAAAGAAAGAACAACTATATGCCAAGTTCTCAAAATGTGAATTTTGGCTTAAGGAAGTTCAATTATTGGATCACGTCATCAATGAGAATGGAATTCATGTTGGTCCCGCAAAGATCAAAGCTGTCAAAAATTGGAGCGTTCCTAAAACTCCAACATAAGTCCATTCTTTCCTTGGTTTAGCTGGTTATTATCGTCGATTCATTGCTAATTTCTCCAAGATCGCTGTTCCTCTCACTGCCTTAACTCGCAAGGGTAAACCTTATGAGTGGGGACCAAAACAAGAGGAAGCATTCGAGACTCTTAAGCAGAAACTTTGTGAAGCTCCTATTCTGTCTCTAGCTGATGGTAATGATGTTTTCGTGGTCTATTGTGATGCATCAAATCAAGGTCTTGGTTGTGTTCTTATGCAACGAGGCAAGGTCATTGCTTATGCGTCCAGACAGCTCAAGATCCACGAAAAGAATTATACCACCGATGATCTTGAATTGGGTGCAGTCGTCTTTGCTCTCAATATTTGGAGACACTAACTTTATGGCACCAAATGTGTGGTTTTCACAGACCACAAAAGTCTTCAACACATTTTCAATCAGAAAGATCTTAAGATGAGGCAACGACGTTGGGTTGAGTTACTTAACGACTATGATTGCGAGATTCGCTACTATCCTGGCAAAGCGAATGCTGTGGCAGATGCACTCAGCCGTAAAGAGCGCATCAAACTTCATTGTGCAAGGGTTCGTACTGATCTTCAGGATCGTATCCTCCAGGCTCAACATACCTCAGTCACCCAAGGTAACATGTACGAGGAAATGTCTTGTAGCGCTGAGACTCAACTTGAAACTAAACCTAATGGTCTACTTTACTTTCTCAATTGACTTTGGATTCCTGACCGTGATGATCTTCGTACCTTCCTTATGAACGAGGCTCATAAGTCTTCGTACCTTCGTACCTTCATCTTGGTGCTGACAAAATGTACCAAGATCTTCGTTAGTCGTATTGGTGGCTTGGCATGAAGAAAGATATTGCTCTTTACGTAGCAAAATGCCTCACTTGTTCCAAGGTCAAGGCTGAACATCAACGGACTTCTGGTGCTTGAACAACCAGAGATTCCGGTATGGAAATGGAGAGCATAGCAATGGACTTCATAACTAAACTCCCTCGTACACCTAAAGGTTATGACAACATTTTGGTAATCATTGATCATTTAACCAAGTCAGCCCATTTCTTACCAATTCGTGAGAAATATTATGTGGAAAGGTTGGCAAGAATGTACGTAAGTGAAATCGTATGTCGACATGGTATATGTAACACCCCAACCGATGGCGAAAACATCGAGGTGTCACGTAGTGATGATTGTTCAATAGCTCATGGTACTAAATGAAAGTTGAATATAATTAAATGATTTACAATTTGTTATACAATTAATAATTACATAAACTTGATTCATATAAACTAGGTCCAAAGCTCCTATGTGATCCAAGACTTGTACAACTTTCAATAGCAAGTAAAACCTGAAACATGTTGAGTTGGAAAGATAGGGGGTCAACTATAAATAGTTGGTGAAAATACATAGTTTTTGAATGTAATAGATAATAATAGTTCGTACAACAATCATAGTTGTATAATGTAAGAGTATGAGTCCGACATGTAACAATGCGCCTTTTGTACAATCAAACCTTGTGTCGACTGAGACCTAACTCGCAAGTTAGTAAAAGTGAAACTGTTATCGATCATCCCTGAATATGCGGGGGGGGGGGGGGGTGGGTTTGTCAGACCAATGGCACTATAATCTAAACAGGCGGCGTGATCAATGTTAATGATTGTACTATGTCTTTTTGTTACAGTCAAATTGAATAAACAAGTTTCAACAATGTAAGAATGAGTAAATGATAGTGTATAAGATGTTTAAACATGTTTCACCCCAAAATGTAAAACAGAAAAAGGGGCTATGTAAACTCACCTTAGCAAGCAAACAAGAATCCCAGATGTGCAATAGCAAGTATATTGATTCTCAAAGAAATAAACCTATATTAACCATCACAAAGTCTAAGAATAACAAGTCGAACAAGTCTACTAGATCGATTGATTAGGGCTTTCTAATTTTTGGGGAACGAGATTTAAATGTTTGATTTTGTATTTGATTCTAATAAAAGATATAATAATAACTCAAGTAAAATAAAATCATGTACTTATAAAGTTATTTAAAAACGGTTATATATGTATATTTATATATAGTAGTAATAAACATATAAAATAAAATAATAATATTGTTTGTTTGAAAAAGAACATGACAAGAAAAATTCACCCACATGGTTCTGACACAATTGTCGAACCGAGGGTCTTGATTTTATTAAGCAACCGACCAACCAGCTAATCTACAAGCTCAATTGGTTTGATTTTCTAAAAAAAAAATTAAACCAAATGTTTATGTGCCATATTCCTCAATTAAGATTACCCAACTAGTCCCGCCATTCACTCAACAATTTTACCATATAAATAGACTTGATTTCAATATTACCATAAGGTTCCTATGTGATACAAAACAAAAAAACGACCAGAATACAAAGATTAATAGCATCGTACATACTTGACACGAGAATGAAGCGACGAACGGATCGGATACGAAAAGCGACCAGGTTCGATTCCGATGATCAGCGCGAACAGAGCAAACTTGCTTGTGTTTGCGATAGAATGAGGCAATTTATAGGGGATTAACATACCAGGTTCTAGATTTAGAAGCATATATAGCAAAATGATTTTGTGTTTTTTTATACAGTGATGATCAAAACAATGTAATAACCTAAGTTATATACAAGAGGAATTTGCTCCAAGAAAGGAATAAGCGAGATTTGTGGATGACTAGTTAAATTATCGAGATGAGCGGATGACCAGTTGTTGACCGATATTGGAGAATTATTCATGTGCAGAGGGTTTCGCAAGAGGGTTATGGGTTTCGATTTATGTCCAGATGTAACTAGAAACATCGAATTGAAGGTGTTTTATGGTGAGCTTGTCATGAGTCAAAGTCCTAATTATTTAGCCTTAAAAGTTGTATGTAATTGCTCCATCAAATGCGTAATTCAGATTAGGAAAGTTATAATATGACCAAAACTCATCATTTGGGGTTTAAATTTGGTAGTCTTGACCGAAGATTGAGGCCTGAATTTGGAGGAATTATATCTTACATTATTATGAACAGTACAATACAAATACATAGTGTACAATGACTAATTACAAGACAAAAGTAAAGGAGAGACAATATGTACAATCAATACATATTATTAGAGTCAAATAGGAGAATATTATGGAGAAGACTTTGACTAGATATTATAGAAAAGACTTTGACTAGATATTATTGAGAAGACTTTGACTAGATATTATGGAGAAGGCTTTGACTCTGATTGATTTCCTTGATTTATTCTAAGTTATTTCTTGTCGGGACTTTGTTCTTTTATTTTGGTTCAAAAATTAAGCTTTGCAATTTTTTTTTGTTATTATAAGAATAAGAAGGGTTAAAATATGTCATTTTATCGAGAAAAGTTTTATATTTATTAATAAATTCGACATGTTTATTTATTAATAACTTTAACATGTCTAAAATTCATAAAAATGATAAATAATAAGGTTATAAAATTAATACAAATGGGACTAAGTGAAAAAAATGGGAATTTTATTAATTCAAAAATTAGAAAAGTTTACGTGATATTATAGTGTCCCCTACTTTTGGAAACTTCGTCCCGAAGTTATTAAGAACATAGGATTGAGGATTGTTAGGAAGATGTTAGAGCGATTGTAGTTTGGTTGAGAGAATTATATGAATAAGCTTTGAGGTTGGATGAGGATAAGAGTTGGATTATCTTGTTCTGGAATAACCAAGAGAAACAAGGATCTAGCTAAACACTATACTTAAGTTTCAGGATTGCGAAAATAGGTACATGGAATACTCCACTATGGGAAGACTAAGTGAACTACCAAATAACTAGAGCTTGTTATTGGTCCGACCCCCAGTCTCATTTTCAATGTATCATCAGTGTTTATATATAGGGTGTACCGCAGCTAATCCGCCACACCTCTGATACTTTGAAAACGTACTGGGTACCTTACCATAACCCTAATAGAATTTCACGCTACCTTAACGTACCTATAAGTTCATGATTACGTTCCGGACCGCAATCACCAATTTACCTTACGTTAGGTTTTGTGTCCTTCTATGACTCTAAACACACATGTAAAACACACAATACACAATAACCTTGTGATTAAATCTTTGTATCAATGAGTCTAATGAATCTTTGTATCAAATTGCATGTTCAATGTATCCAAAAATGAGTTCAACTGTTGAGTTGGCATGAAGACCTCTACCAGTCGGTGAGTAGGAACCTCTACCGATTGTTGAGCAGGTACGATGGCCTCTGCCAGTCGTTGAGCAGGTTATTAAAACCTCTACCGACTGTTGAGCAGGCATGATGACCTCTACCAATCGTTGAGTAGGTTATTAAGCACTCTACCAACTGTTGAGCAGGTACTTCATCCTCTACCAGTTGTCGAATAAATGTAACAATTGTTTTCAACACGTAAGTTGAAATTTGATAATACATATATGCAAGCAAGTTTGTAAATGCAACAAGTATCAAGTATCAAATATAGCATGCGAGCTGTAATTGTACTTTTTCTAGACAAGGTTAATGGATCTTGGGGTGATTATAGCAACTAGTTTATATTTAGTTATCCATGTTTTAAAGTATCATGAATAATCAAAAGTTCAAATATAGTAGATAATCAAATCCTCATGTATCATTAAGAACCAAGTTTTATGCATCAAACAATCAAGTTTTCAATAGCTTAATTATCATGGAGATCAAGTTCATGTTCAAGAAGGTAAATGATATGAATTTAGTTCTTGAGAGGATGATGAAGAACTCAAAGTAACATCAAGGTTATGAAAGATGGTGAATGTGAAGATAGTTGATAAATGGTTTAATTTATAAGTTTTCAAAGAGACAGAAGTGGCAAGGAGATTTGTGTAACAGTGTGAATCAAGAGGTTAGAATTATGCGTATGAGAAAAAATGATTATGGTAAATGCCAAAAATTGTGAAAGTTCAAAATAGTTCAAAGCAAGTATGAATCACTGAAGAATCCGAGGATTGAACTTTTCCGTAGATAGAAAAATTTTATTTTCAAAATTTGTTTTGGGGTAAAAGCAATGGTGGTTGATTTTTTTTAAGGGGGTAAATAGTACAAGTCAAATGGGTTTAGATTCGATTTTTTTTTCAATGAGTTGGAAATTTTAAACACAATTTTGAGTTTTGAAAAATCCCTTGTTACACCAATAAATTGCTACATAAATGTTTGAAATTTAGAAATTAAGTTTGAGGACATCTTTTGACAAAAATATGTATTTTCTATAGTTTATGAAATTCTCATGTGATGAAAATTTGACAAGATTTAGAAATCTTTAGTTTTGTGCTAGGGTATACTCATGGGGTTACCGTTTAAAATTATGTAACATATTGAAAAAGGAAATTATATGATTTGAGTATGATGTTGAAAATGATTAAAAATGTGGCTATGATTGAAGTATGATTGTGAAACCCTCATATGATCATGAAATTTAGGCTGACAAGTAAATTATATAAGTAATGGATTTAAACTGGAAAATTTTGAGATTTAAAACCTAAGTTTTAATGAGCGTGAAGCATTTCCAACAAGGGACTTGAAGTTGTATAAAACATGGATGATATAATGAAAAACAATAAGACACAAGGAGTGTAATCATTTATTCATTAATTAAAATAAATAAACGAGAACGTTGACTTATCAAAGTCAATAGATTCTAATAACATAGCGAAGACGTGCTTTAGCCTATAAATGAACACTCATCCCAAGAATTCCCAGGTAGGCATACGGATCCCTCGTCTGATTGGGATTTATGCGAAATTCCAGGCCTTAGACAGAAAACTCAGAATACAGGCGTTCACCCTTCCAGATTGCACATGTTCATTATTAGGATCTAGGACTTTGACGAGATTATCAAGACAGTTCAAGCTAGAACATGAGGAGTTCGTTCTATTAATCTAAAGGTAGACCAGGATTACAGTAGGTGATGAAGAGTAAACATCTTGTAGGGGCTAAGGTAGGGAAAAGAAGTAGGATGGAGATAAAGAATAGAAACAAGTAGAGTTGCAAGTAAGAAAAGTAAGTACTGGTTAAAATACTAGGGTTATAGACTAGATTATTATTCTAATAACCTAATTCCCTATAACCATGGCTCTGATACCAATCTGTAACACCCCAACCGATGGCAGAGACATCGAGGTGTCACGCAGTGATGATTGTTCAATAGCTCATGGTACTAAATTAAAGTTGAATATAATTAAATGATTTACAATTTGTTATACAATTAATAATTACATAAACTTGATTCATATAAACTAGGTCCAAAGCTCCTATGTGATCCAAGACTTGTACAACTTTCAATAGCAAGTAAAACCTGAAACATGTTGATTTGGAAAGATGGGGGGCAACTATAAATTGTTGGTGAGAATACATAGGTTTTTGAATGTAATAGTTAACAATAGTTCGTACAACAATCATAGTTGTATAATGTAAGAGTATGAGTCCGACATGTAACAATGCGTCTTTTGTACAATCAAACCTTTTGTCGACAGAGACCTAACTCGCAAGTTAGTAAAAGTGTAGCTGTTATCGATCATCCCTGAATTTATGCGGGGTATGGGTTTGTCAGACCTATAGCGCTATAATCTAAACAGGCGGCTTGATCAATGTTAATGATTGTACTGTGTCTTTTTGTTTAAGTCAAATTGAATCAACAAATTTCAACAATGTAAGAATGACTAAATGATAGTGTATAAGATGTTTAAACATGTTTCACCCCAGAATGTAAAACATAAAAAGGGGCTATGTAAACTCACCTTAGCAAG
This sequence comes from Ambrosia trifida, assembly GCA_028751855.1. Classification (NCBI taxonomy): domain Eukaryota; kingdom Viridiplantae; phylum Streptophyta; class Magnoliopsida; order Asterales; family Asteraceae; genus Ambrosia; species Ambrosia trifida. The sequence goes on from CM054128.1 coordinate 84,282,180, forward strand.
CAAACAAGAATCCCAAATGTGCAATAGCAAGTATATTGATTCTCAAAGAAATCAACCTAGATTAACCATCACAAAGTCTAAGAATAACAAGTCGAACAAGTCTACTAGATCGAATGAATAGGGCTTTCTAAATTTTGGGGAACTAGATTTAAATGTTTGATTTTGTATTTAATTCTAATAAAAGATATAATAATAATTCAAGTAAAATAAAATCAAGTACTTATAAAGTTATCTAAAAACAGTTATATATGTATATTTATATATAGTAGTAATAAACATATAAAATAAAATATTAATATTGTTTGTTTGAAAAAGAACATGACAAGAAAAAATCACCCACATGGTTCTGACACAATTGTCGAACCTAGGGTCTTGATTTTATTAAGCAACGGACCAACCAGCTAATCTACAAGCTTAGTTGGTTTGATTTTCTAAGAAAAAATTTTAACCTAATTTTTAAGTGCCATATTCCTCAATTAATATTACCCAACTAGTCCCGCCATTCACTCAACAATTTTACCATATAAACAGACTTGATTTCAATATTACTATAAGGTTCCTATATGATAAAAAAACGACCGAAATACAAAGATTAATAGCATCGTACATACTTGACACGAGAATGAAGTGACAAACGGATCGGATACGAAAAGCAACCAGGTTCGATTCCGATGATCAGCGCGAACAGAGCAAACTTGCTTGTGTTTGCGATAGAATGAGGCAATTTATAGGGGATTAACATATCAGGTTCTAGATTTAGAAGCATATATAGCAAAATGATTTTGTGTTTCTTTATACAATGATGATCAAAACAAAGTAATAACCCAAGTTATATACAAGAGGAATTTGCTCCAAGAAAGGAATAAGCGAGATTTGTGGATGACTACTTAAATTAGCGAGATTAGTGGATGACCAGTTGTTGACCGAGATTGGAGGATTATTCATGTGCAGAGGGTTTCGCAAGAGGGTTATGGGTTTCGATTTATGTCCAGGTGTAACTAGAAACATCGAATTGAAGGTGTTTTATGGTGACCTTGTCATGAGTCAAAGTCCTAATTATTTGGCCTTAAAAGTTATATGTAATTGCTCCATCAAATGCGTAATTCAGATTAGGAAAGTTATAATATGACCAAAACTCATCATTTAGGGTTTAAATTTGGTAGTCTTGACTGAAGATTGAGGCCTGAATTTGGAGGAATTATATTTTACATTATTATGAACAGTACAATTCAAATACATAGTGTACAATGACTAATTACAAGACAAAAGTAAAGGAGAGACAATATGTACAATCAATACATATTATTAGAGTCAAATAGGAGAATATTATGGAGAAGACTTTGACTAGATATTATGAAAAAGACTTTGACTAGATATTATGGAGAAGGCATTGACTATGATTGATTTCCTTCATTTATTCTAAGTTATTTTTTGTTGGGACTTTGTTCTTTTATTTTGGTTCAAAAATTAAGCTTTGCAATTTTTTTTGTTATTATAAGAATAAAGAGGGTTGAAATATGTCATTTTATTGAGAAAACTTTTATATTTATTAATAAGTTCGACTTGTCTATTTATTAATAACTTTGACAGGTCTAAAATTCATAAAAATGATAAATAATAAGGTTATAAAATTAATAGAAATGGGACTAAGTGAAAAAAATGGGAATTTTATTAATTTAAAAATTAGAAATATTTACGTGATGTTACAGTATACCTTTGGACATCATCTCTGATCGTGATGGTGGTTTCACCTCTCATTTTTGGGATTTTTTACATAACGCTTTGGGTACCAAGTTAAACCTGAGCACTGCTTATCACCCTCAAACAGATGGCCAGACTGAACGAACGATCCAAACACTTGATGATATGGTCAGGGCATGTGTCATTGTCAAGAACGTCAAACAGATGGAAGTAGAGGCGGCCCTCCGATCCGGAAAGTTGGCCAACTTTTTCAAGAATGTTTGAGCCGGCGCATGCCGGCAGGACGAACCGGTAAAAGCCATAAAGGACATAAAAACACATCATGTACGCGGCTATTATCGCCGACTTGGCAAGCACGTCGCCGCGGCCAGAGGCCGCGACGCCACAAAACTAGAAGGAGGCCCAAGTCATCCTCCCAGTAGTACCAGGAGGCGCAAGCTCAACAATCCCACTTACCATCACAGCACTTTTAGGGCACTATCGCACATACAAAATAATGTGCGGTGGTGGAAGCAGCTTCGACATCATGTACCAACAGTGCTTCGACCAGCTCAACGACGAAGACAAAGCGCGCCTGCAACCCGACGCACCCATTGCAGGCTTCTTCAACGAACTTATTCACCCCATTGGAAGGTTTGTGTAACATTTCGTATTTTTAAATTAAGTACGTTTATTATTCAATTAATAAAACATCGCATTTTATCTTTCTAGTACGTTCTAAAAATATTTTGTGACATATTCGGGTTTATACAATCATAATATATACATATAATATATTATAATTGTGTTTTAATCACCAAAAAAATAAAAGGCATGGACCGGGAGTCGAACCCGCATCCATGGCCGGCTCATTTCATGCACACACGTCCTTACCAATTCAGCTACAACCTGTTTAGTGACTTATATCAAACACAAAAATACTTAAACCCTCCCTCATTATACATAGTTGACTTGGAAAAGTCAACTGCGAGTCTAACCTTTCCAAATCAACATTCCAATCCACGTCATTAATCGTGTTTATCTATGGTATGATTATAACCGACCTACCCTGCTTATTTCTCATGCCAATTAACATTCAAAACCTTCCAAATTCATGTATTATACGCGTATAGGAGTTAAGATGGGTCAAAATTACCAAACTTACAAGAACAAACGATTTGTATAAATTGACCACGCCATTACAGGATCTAAGCACCGATAAAACTTTCCCCATACCCAATTTATCCTAAAACTCCTCCAAATCTGCGTTTTTTTACTTGGTTTGACGTTATCGTTGACCGCTTCATTGGTAGCCATTAACGCATTGTAAGTCTTGATTCTTTCTTGGTTTTGTTGTTCGGCACTGTACAAACAATAGCCCCAAAGATTCAGGGGCAATTGGTTGTTAATTTACAAGATTATATAGCTAGGGTTTATGCTCAATCGATTTGGGGATGTTATCAAACGTAGACATTACTTAAGTTTTAAACGGATTGAGTTCTATCACCAACTGATCTTGTAGATCAGTTGGTAAAACCCTATGTTCTAAAACGTGGGACCGGGTCTGAGTACAAGTTCGAGCCCCGTCCCCATCTTTTAGTTTTACAAGCAAGTTATGACATTAATCAAGGAGCCTATATAATTAATTGGAATCAAGAATAATCGTTCTCAGGGTCCAGACCAGTTGGTCTGGGCTTGTGATTTAAGACACTGACTCGGCAAAGGACTAGGGTTCAAGTCCCGGCACAGACAACTATTTTTTTTTTGTAGTTTCTTTTATACTTATACTTTCTATATTATTTTAAAAATAGTTTTTAAATACTAAAAGTGTCTTAAAAACTCTATAAAAATTATTTTATTTTAATCTAATGACAAAGTTTATTATACAATTTTTAGTTTTTCAAAAATAATTTATTTAATATATATTATAAATATTACAAGTTTATTCAATTATAATTTTAAAATTCTATAAAAATATCTAAACGACTTTATAAAATCCAACAAAAATTATTTTAAACTTGTAGATCAATAAGTATTTCAGAAATAAATTTTATTCCACAAAAACCGTTTGTTTAACATTTTTAATTGATTTTTGTTAGTTTAAATTATAAATAAATCATAATAAATTCATTTCTCAATATTTTTATACCAAAATTTTACATAAATTATTTCTGTTCATTTAGAACAGAAATATAAATTTTAATTTGAAATTTCATTAATTTTAATAATTTTAGATATCAACACTATATTTTGACAAATAAAAAAAATATATTAAATATTCAATTTTTGAAAAAATAATTTTATAAAAATTATTTTCATATTTAAAATCTTATAATATAACCATACTTAATCAAAAATCTACAAATTGCCTTTTATTTAATTATTTTCCAACGTTTCCTTTATTTATTAACTATTTATCTAATTAACGATTAATCAATTATCAATCCCCAAATTAGGAACCCTAGAACTACTTGTAGACTATAAAACTTAGACTTTTAAGTTTTCCCCTTTACTCAATTATTTCCTTATTATTATTATTTTTTTGAAAGGCGAATTTTTTGCTTCTTGTGAGACTTGAACAAAAGACTTCACACTTTTAATGTATTAAAGGACTTTGCCTTGCCATTGGACTACCAACCCCAATGGTATTATTGCCTTATAAATAGGGTGATATTTGGACACAAGAACAACAATTATACTATATCAAGGGACTAAATTCTAGCACTAATGTGAGTTTACATAGCCCCTTTTTCCTTTTCACTATTTTGGGGTGAAACATGTTACAACATCAATTTACAATTCAATCATAAGTGTCTATATGTTATTCTATCTTGCATTATATCTTAAAAATTACTAGGGTAAGCACAATTATTCTAGCATAATCATTAACATTGATCATGCGACGATATACAATGATAGATCTATTGGATTGACAACCCCACCCGGATACGTGTACCTCCTACATGGGTAGCGTGGGTGACTGTTATAGAACATATAACAAAATCGAGTGAACCATATGCGTATGGGATGGACCACAATATTCTAGTCACAAGGTTTGATTATGCACTCGATTAACCTAGTAGTTTTGTTTTCACCTATGGACTAGACTTAATATGGCACTCGAATAGTACAAGTTTTTATTCAATATTCAAACCTATGTAAATCTCACCAACTTTTTTTGACCAAAAAATATTTTCAAAATTAACATGTTTCAGGTAACAATGAAGCTGAGGCTTAGAGTATGCTTGAAGGATTATTATGAAGTTATTTGAAGTTGTTTGCTTTAATTTATGTTATGTACTAGAAGTTTTGGGATTTTTAGACAATGTTTCATTTGGATATTTATGCTATGAATAAAGTATTTAAAATTTCAATATATACCATGTGCTACTGAACAATCATTTATACGTGACACCTCGATGTTTCCGCCATCGGTTGGGGTGTTATAGCTTGACTTTACAGTTAAACTTGACGATGGGACCCATACTCGCTCCGAGGTTTGCATGTTCCACGTCATTCCAGCAAACTCCTCATACTACATCTTGCTCGGAAGACAAGGCCTTGCAAACTTCAACAACACAACGTCAACTCCACACCAAATCATGGGTTTTCCGACAACCACAGGGATTGCATATATCAGAGGCAACCAGGAATGCCTCATGACCATCAAACCAGCGGCTGCCATCCCTCCGATCACGCCAGCCGCTGCAAAAGATGAAGAATGGGTCCTTATCCCCGCCTTCCCTGAACAAACCATCACGTTGGGATCGACTCGGTCCCCCAGGTACGCATACACCTGAAACAACTGCTAGTAACAAACAAAGACATCTTTTCCTGGCAGTCATTTGACATGATCGGTTTCCCAAGACACATAGCCGAGCACCGCATGAACACATACAAAGACGCTTGCCCAGTCGCATAGAAAAAACGCCCGTTGCGCCCAGATAGAGTTAAAGCCATGAACGAGCAGGTCGATGACCTACTCGAAGCAGGCATCATTCGAAGATGCCACCACCAAACATGGGTAGCCAACCCCGTTATGGTCCTAAAAAAGAACGGGTCCTGGCGCATGTGTGTTGACTATAAGGACCTCAACAAAGCATGCCCAAAGGACCACTACCCCTTACCAGAAATAGACCTGAAGGTAGACTCTCTTGCACCATTTAAATTCAAGTGTTTCCTCGACGCCTTCCGAGGATACCACCAAATTCAAATGGCCTATGAAGATGAGGACCAAAGTGCCTTCAGGACCGATAGAGGGGTCTATTGCTACACCAAAATGCCCTTTGGTCTAAAGAACGCAGGCACAACCTATCAACGCCTGATGGACCAAGCCTTCATTAACCAGATCGGCATCAACCTCGAGGTTTATGTCGACGACGTGGTTATAAAGAGCACACAAGAAGACACCATGCTACTGGATATTCAACGCACCTTCGAATAGCTGCACGACATCAACATGAAACTGAATCCGGGCAAGTGCTCCTTCGGAGCCAAAGAAGGGAAATTTCTGGGCGTCATTGTCACCAATGGCGGCTTCAAACCAAACCCGGAGAAAGTCCAGGCCATCCAGCGCATGCCATCACCCAACTCAATCAAGGACGTGCAGACACTCATGGGGCGCCTAGTCGCCCTCAACTGATTTTTATCAAACTATGCATCCAAGTCTTTTCCTTTTGTTAATACACTGCGCAATGTATTGAAAAAGACACAATTCCGATGGACTCCAGAAGCGGAAGTGGCTTTCCGTGAAATGAAACAATGTTTGACTTACTTGCCAACTTTAACAAAACCCCTACCAGAAGAACCTTAATAATTGACACTATACCTATCCGCATCTGAAACGGCGATAGGCGCAGTATTTCTGGTAGAACGCAACAAAGTCCAAACACCAATCTACTACATCAGTCGTACATTGATAGTCGCAGAAACCAGATACTCCACAATGGAAAAACTGGTCCTGGCACTTGTACATGCATCAAGACATCTACGACGTTACTTTCAAGGACACCCAATCAATGTCCTAACAGACTACAGAATCAACACTGTTCTCTCAAAACCGGAACTATCCGGCCGCCTAGCAAAATGGGCGGTCGAACTAGGCGCGCACACCATCGTATACAAACCAAGATCGGCGATCAAAGGGCAGGTTCTCGCAGACTTCATCCCTGAAATTCCAACATAAAAAATACAAGAGTGCCAAAGCGAACAAGATCTGAAACCCGTCCAGATTCCTGCGTCACATGGTCACTGTTTACGGACGGAGCTTCTAACGATCAGGGCGCCGGCGCAGGTCTATGACTCGTCAGCCCTGACAACACATAATTCATGTACGCCGTCCGCCTTGAGTTCCCAAGCACGAACAACGAAGCAGAATACGAAGCGTTCCTCGCAGGACTGCGTCTAGCAGACAAAATGGGCGCAAGACACCTCAATGCCCATGTCGATTCAATGCTCATAGCAGGTCACATGAACGGCGTCTACGACGCTAAAGAGCCGGTTATGGCGCAATATGTCGACCAAGCCAAGCTTCTCACCAAAAAATTCACAACTTGTATAATCGTCCATATCAACCGCAGCGGTAACGAAGAAGCAGACGCTCTCAACATGATGGCATCAACAACTTGGCCACATATGGCCAAAGAGGAACGCATCGAAACTCAGGTTCAACCATCAGTACCACTTAGACAGGTCAACATAACACAAACAGGCGCCGGGTCATGGATGACCCCTATCCAGGCATTCCTAGCAACGGGCACCCTACCACCCCAAAAAGCGGAAGCCCGAAAGATCCAACACAAGTCCGAGCATTATCAACTTATGAATGGTGTTTTGTACCGACGCTCCTACCTAGGCACTCTTCAAAGATGCGTGGACTCCGCAAATGCTGCATCCTTCATCAAGGAAAACCATGAAGGCATATGTGGCATACACGCAGGCCCAGGAATAGTCGTCGCAATAATCATGAACGCTAGATACTACTGGCCAGGAATGCACCTGGACGATGTCAAAACCTTGCGCACCTGCTTCAACTGCCAGCAGCACGCAACCAACACCTTATGTCCAAAAAACGACTTGGTCCCAGTCACGGCGGCCTGGCCATTTCAAAAATGGGCCATCGACCTTGTCGGCCCATTCCCAATGGCCCCCGACAAAGTACAATACCTAATCGTCGCCGTCGACTATTTCACAAAATGGGTTGAAGCCAAGCCTTTGCAACAATCAATGCCGAACACGTCAAAAAATTCATCTGGGAATTCATCATCTGCCACTTCGGGTTACCTATGGAGATCGTCACGGATAACGGCACCCAGTTCGCCGACAACAAAATCAAGGCATGGTTAACACAAATAGGCGTCAACCAGATCTTCACGTCCGTAGCACACCCCCAAGGAAACGGACAAGTAGAACGCATCAACAGATCACTGGTCGAAGGAATCAAAACACGCCTTGGCTTGAAACGAACAGGATGGGTCGATGAACTCCCGCATGTTTTATGGATGCATCGCACCCTAACCAAGACCAGCATGGGCGAAACACCATTCAGCCTAACTTACGACTTTGAAGCCGTAATCCCCGCGGAGATAAGCTTTCCATCACCAAGGATCTTCAACGTGGCACAAACTGAAAACGATAAAGAACTGCGCCTCAAATTAGATCTCTTAGACGAAAGACGCGAAACAGTTGCGATACGCGAAGCAAATTACAAGAAACAACTTGAACGCTACTACAACTATAAAGTTAAAGCATGCGCATTCGACATCGGGGACTACGTCCTAAGGGACAATTACGCGTCTCACTCCGAGCACCGATGAAAATTGGCACCTAACTGGGAAGGTCCTTACAAGGTTCAATAAGTACTAGGAAAGGGAGCATACGCACTAGAGAGACTCGACGGCACCCCCATACCTAGATCATGGAATGTAGCACAACTGCGCCCTTATTATTTATAAAAACTTCCCATGTTTTCATCTAAACACTTGTTCAAAGCTTGCAAAGCAACACGACCGCCCAATATGAAGTTAATTAACTCTTCATATCGGATGCCCACTTGCCTTCCAAAGCGTGACTTCTCTATGTTAGCGCAACATGGCCGCCCAATATGAAGTTAATTAACTCTTCATATCGGACGCCCGCTTACCTTCTAAAACGTGACTTCTTTATGTTAGACGCAACATGGCCGACCAATATAAAGTTAATTAACTCTTCATATCGGACGCCCACTTTCCTTCTAAAGTGTGAGTTCTTTACGTTAGACGCAACATGGCCTTCCAATACAAAGTTAATTAAACCTTCGTATCAGACGCCACCCTGCCTTCTAAAAACAGGAAGTCAGTACAACTTCTCACCTCAACAAGAAGCCTAAACTACAAAATTCAAGACACGTATGAACAAAGAAAAAGCTTCACTTTCATTCAACCAAAAGGTATATTTTCAACGGTTTCAAAAAACTGTTACTAACATATAAACCCTACTGGGGAGGCTCATGCGCCGTCCCAGAGCTACCCAAACCACTCGCCTTGGCAGCTTCAGCAGCAGCCTTGTCAGCAGCCGCCTTCTCAGCCCTCTCGCGCCCCACACGATCAGATACTTGCACCCATTGCCTAAACCAGCCAATGGGATCTTCATCCGCCAAGCACTTTCCAACTGTCTGCAAAACTGGGAACTGCATCTGCCGCAACTTCTTCAGCTGATCCATTAGCACGTCCTCCGTATTAATGTCTTGAAAGGGCTCATGCTCGACAGAAACTCCATCCTTGGCCGCCAGGAAGCCTTCTAACCAACCGGCACGCAAACCAGCAACACGCGCCGACTCCTCTATCTCCACCACCTGATTACCCATCTTCGGCTCATTCCAGCATCGATTAAAGATCTGCAAAAAAAGGGAAAGTTATGAGATAAACAAAACTTCAAAATACAAAAGAAACACAACTAACAAGGAAAGAAGCTTACGGCGGCCATGCCATCAGACATCATCCATAAGGTCTTCTCATCAGAAGCATTCCTCATCTCCTACAAAGCGGCTTCCTCAATGGACCAAACCTCTTTCTCCTTCAATAAACCACCAACCTGCTCCCCCAGTTCAGACACTCGAGTAGTCACCCGCACCACATCATCAACTTTACTCTTAAGGTCATTTAGGGCGGTGACATACTTCGAGGACAACTCTTCCAACTCCTTAACCTTGGCCGCCTCAACTTTCTTCTTCTAAGCCAAGTCAGCTTCAGCTTTCTACACCGCCAGTCGATGGCGCTCAAGCTCCTTGTTAACGGTCGCAGAAGATTGCTCCCATGCCTTTTGCTTCGCGGCCGCGTCCATATCCCGCTGACGCAAGTCCGACTCCGGCTTCCGGATTTGCTCCACTAGCCGCATCTTCGCGGTCTCGAACACCCCCTTCTCACGAGCCAACCTGTCCACCTCCTGACTAACAGTCGCCTGTTCGTCAAGGAACTCATCTTCACCACGACATAGAACATAAAGGTTACCCAAGGCCTGCGTTAGGTTACAAGCCAAATTCGACAACAGTGTCGAACGGCTCTGGCTGCGGTGATGATGACGCTCCACTGGTGGAAGCGCAAAATTCACGAATTTCTCAGCCACGAAGGGGCTGACGAATCGGTAACTCTCGATTATGTGCCAATCAGGCGCATAAACCGGAGCATCTAATCTAAAACCTGGAGCACTTGATGACGCTCCACCACCTTCAATCTTTTTCAGCAGTGGCCCAACAAAACCACATTCTTCCCCCCTAACAGGCGACGTATCTTGTACGTCCCTCTCATCAACATCAATAATTAAAAGCTCTGTTTGCGAGCCAGCACCACCTTGAGTAATCACACCCTTTGCTTGCTCCTTCTTAATCAAAGACACTACAAAGGCTTACCAGTGAACTTCCTCGGGTCCTTCTTATAAAAAGGCTCACGAACCGGCGGGGGATCAAGCTCCAAACCCTCAGGCGGATCCACAGCGCCACCACCCATCGCCACCCTCTTCGGGGAAGAACCCTCAGGTTCCTCTTGTAGCACCGTCTCAGAAAACTTGCGCTTATGACCTGTAGCAAACTAACAAACTCATTTCAGAAGGTAAAGCAACACGAAAAAACATGTAGAATATAACAAGTGCTTACCTTCACCAGTCACTCCCTCAGCAATACCGGTGCCACCACCCGAACCCCCACCTTGGGTCACGGTCGAAGAAGCGCTGGATCCATCACCTACAGAGCGACGCGCATGAGGGATTAGATTAAATGATGATCCAGTAGATTCATCATCAGATAGAAAAACATAATCAACCCCCGCCGTCGTACGCACGGACAACGGCTCGGGGTTGATAAGGAAACCAATTTCAAGTTGGTTTGGAAGCGCACCTTCCATCTGCTCCAAGATCAAGAAATTGGCCTTCAGCTACTCGATCAACAAAACCCCTCCCTCGGGGACCGCAACAAAAGTCGTGCAAGACCCACGAGCAGCAAACACCTCAAACAAATGCTCACCTACAACAGAGACACATGCGTCAATACACACGGCGAGCGACATAAACAAAATAAAAGTCACAGACTTACCTTCCACTGACTGTAGCCCATCGTCGCCAACCGGAGCTACATCGTACACTTCCCTAACCGCCACGAACACCCTTGGGAAGTGTACGCTATATCATTCTATCTTAAAATGAAGCTTTTCATTTTTCCCGGATGAAGAAATTAGTACAATTATAGATATTATGGGACGTGTATGCCATATCATTCTATCTTAAAATGTGTACCTACTTTGATGTTGATTATTAGCATTTAGAGGCAATTCCTGAGGATGACTATCAGAAGAAACCACTTTTATGTGCTTCACCCTCAATGACACAAGAGATGTCACTAAAGGAAGGAAAGGTACCTCTATCCCTTTCATTTGAAAATAGTGTTTCAGTTAACTTGGTACATGGTTTAATAAATATGTTTAGTATTAGCGGTAATAAGGGTAGGGTAGGATGATAGGATAGGTTATGTAGCTTATCAAAATGCGTCACTTTTAGTACATGTTTAAAATGGGTGTCAAGATTTTTTTTTTGTGAATTTAATGCAGAACTGATGTTTTGTTCCTGTTTGTGTTTTAGTTGTTGATTGTTGTTCTTTACCGAGGAAATATAGCAGTTTTAGGTGGTTGTAGGGAATACACACGGGTGCCCCATACTTCTATGCGATTTCGACTCCCAGAAATTTGGAAGTTGTTTGGATTATAAAATGAATTTAGATAAGCTCCTTATCTCTTTTAAATACTTGCGTTTCATCAATGATAATTTTGACTGGTTGGATCATATTTGGATTATTTAGAGTGAGATCTCTTAAGTTTGATCTGATACTTTTCGAAGATAACAAAACGACAGCAGTGTAGTCGTTCTACATTGTGAACAACTACATATCATTACCTCCAAAAAAGAAATTGTCGGTTGTTTCACACCAGGCTACGCTCAGGATTGGAAAGAGAACAACCTTAGAAAACATTGACAACAACAGCATACCAGATCATTAATACAGCTTTGCATCACATACCGACCTAGAGAGCTGAGCAAGAGCACCAAGAATGCTTATGAGTAAGACACCAAAACCCTTTAAACCAACAATTTATGTATAAACCATATCTGACTTTATAACTGTCAACATATCCCATAACACATGCCTTGGAATCCTCTCTTCTTCTTGATTCCATCCTAGTCAATCTTGACTCCATCCTAGTCAATATCCCACTTTACTACCATTTAGTGTGATTTGTATGTTTTTAGTAAAGAGAGATATTCTATCCTCCTTTGTTGTAACATCTTCATGTATTTAAACTTGTACAATGATTAATAGAGATCATCAAGGTTTTACCATTATCACATGGTATCAGCCAGCCAAGATCAAACCCTTTTTCTTATCTAAATTTTGCTGACCTTCTGTCCATTTCTGCTTCTATTTTCAACCGAGACCTCTTTCTTCTGTTCCAAATGGCTACAAACAATCCATCTAACCTCTCCTCTATCCCTCTCCATTCCCTTAGCCATCTCATTAACATTAAGTTGAACTCCACCAACTATCTCCCATGGGAGAAACAAGCTACACTGGTTTTGGCCTATCTCAATTTACTCGAACATGTAAATGGTTCGACCCCTTCCCCGCCAGAAAATATAACTACTGAAAATTAAACCTCAGACAATCCCGCATACCTTTCTTGGAAAACTGATGATCAAAAGGTCCTTCTTTTGATAAATTCCACATCAACCGAAGAGGCCATGGATGAAACCATCGGCCACACCACGGCTGCTACTGTTTGGAAAGCATTAACCGATGCCTATAGCCATTGTTCGATCAAACGTATTCACAATCTAAAGGATACCCTTCGAACCCTTCAAAAAGGAGACTCATCCGTGTCTGAATTTGGTCGAAAATTCAAGTCCCTATCAGACCAACTAGCCGCTATTGGGCATCCCATAAGTTTTGAGGATAAGCGTCATTGGTTCCTTTGTGGACTAGGCGCCTCCTTTGAAAACTTCTCCACATCTCAACGAATCATCCTTCCTGCACCGTCTTTTCGTGACCTCTTAGCCAATGCCGAAAACCAGGAAATGTTTGTCCAAAAACTCCACGGGTCTCAACATTCCCAAGCCACTTTCTACGTGAATCAAACCAAAAATCGTACCGGCTCATCTCGTGGAAGAGGACGACACTCAAACAATAATCGTGGTCGCATCGGTTTTTTCCCAACCCAAACCGAACCCTCCTAACCGACCCAACACCACCTTTCATATCAAACCGAACCTTCCTCACGAGCCCACTACTCCAGCCCAACTCCATCCGCCCCTCATAGGGCACCCACACCACCTCATTCAAGCCCAATACAATCCTCAAGCCCGTCTACCACTCTTCCGCATCAACCCGACACCTCTAGTTCAGATTCTTCCAACTCATCTTCATCCCACCCGCCTCATAACACTCATCCCATGGTCACTCGAGCAAAAAATGGCCTTTTCAAACCAAAAACCTTTGAAAATCACAATTGCTTTTTCTCGTCGCATGTTCCAAAGGGAATAAAAACGGCTCTTAAACACCCCAAATGGATTAAAGCCACGAACGAGGAATTACATGCCTTGCGTACAAACAACACATGGCATCTCATTCCTCGCCCGTCACACACCAACATCATTGGCCCCAAATGGATTTATAGGATCAAATATAAATCCGACAGCTCTCTTGATCGCTACAAAGCCCGCCTTGTAGCTCAAGGCTTCACTCAAATATCGGGACTCGATTTCTCACATACCTTTGGTCCAGTAGTAAAATCCGCTACCATTCGTGTTGTTCCAAGTCTTGCCACAATCAACAAGTTTAAACTACGTCAATTAGATGTAAACAATGCTTTCCTAAATAGCCACTTAACCGAAACAGTATTTATGGAACAACCTCCTGGTTTTGAAGATCCAAATAAACCCAATCATGTGTGCAAACTCAATCGTGCTCTCTATTGTCTAAAACAAGCACCTCGTGCTTGGTTTCAACACCTAAGCAACTTCTTGCTTACTCTCGGATTTGAAAATAGTAGATCCGACCCTTCTCTATTCACCTACCAACGCCATGGTATTTTAATTTATCTCCTTGTATATGTAGACGAAATCATTATGTGCTTCAACAATGAAGCTTTTCATTTTTCCCGGATGAAGAAATTAGTACAATTATAGATATTATGGGACGTGTATGCAATATCATTCTATCTTAAAATGTGTACCTGCTTTGATGTTGATTATTAGCATTTGGAGGCAACTCCTCAGGTTGACTATCAGAGGAAACCACTTTTATGTGCTTCACCCTCAATGACAAAAGAGATGTCACTAAAGGAAGGAAAGGTACCTCTATCCCTTTCATTTGAAAATAGTGTTTCAGTTAACTTGGTACATGGTTTAATAAATATGTTTAGTATTAGCGGTAATAAGGGTAGGGTAGGATGATAGGATAGGTTATGTAGCTTATCAAAATGCGTCACTTTTAGTTCATGTTTAAAATGGGCGTCAAGATTTTTTTTTTTTTTTTTTTTGTGAATTTAATGCAGAACTGATGTTTTGTTCCCGTTTGTGTTTCAGTTGTTGATTGTTGTTCTTTACCGAGGAAATATAGCAGTTTTAGGTGGTTGTAGGGAATACACACTAGTGCACCATACTTCTCTGCGATTTCGACTCCCAGAAATTTGGAAGTTGTTTGGGTTATAAAATGAATTTAGATAAGCTCCTTATCTCTTTTAAATGTTTGCGTTTCATCAATGAAAATTTTGACTGGTTGGATCATATTTGGATTATTTAGAGTGAGATCTCTGAAGTTTGATGTGATACTTTTCGAAGATAACGAAACAATAACAGTACAGTCGTTCTACATTGTGAACAACTACATATCATTACCTCCAAAAAAGAAACTGTCGGTTGTTTCACACCAGGCTACGCTCAGGATTGGAAAGAGAACAACCTTGGAAAGCGTTGACAACAACAGCATACCAGATCATTAATACAGCTTTGCATCACATACCGACCTAGAGAGCTAAGCAAGAACACCAAGAATGCTTATGAGTAAGACACCAAAACCATTTAAACCAACACTTTATGTATAAACCATCTCTGACTCTATAACTGTCAACATATCCCATAACACATGCCTTGGAATCCTCTCTTCTCCTTGATTCCATCCTAGTCAATCTTGACTCCATCCTAGTCAATATCCCACTTTACTACCATTTAATGTGATTTGTATGTTTTTAGTAAAGAGAGATATTCTCTCCTCCTTTGTTGTAACATCTTCATGTATATAGAGATCATCAAGGTTTTACCATTATCACATGGTATCAGCCAGCCAAGATCAAACCCTTTTTCTTATCTAAATTTCGCTGACCTTCTGTCCATTTCAGCTTTTGTTTTCAACTCAAACCTCTTTCTTATGTTCCAAATGGCTACAAACAATCCATCCAACCTCTCCTCCATCCCTCTCCATTCCCTTAGCCATCTCATTAACATTAAGTTGAACTCCACCAACTATCTCCCATGGGAGAAACAAATTACACTAGTTTTGGCCTATCTCAATTTACTCGAACACGTAAATGGTTCGACCCCTTCCCCACCAGAAAAATTACTACTTAAAACAAACCTCGGACAATCCCGCATACCTTTCTTGGAAAACTGATGATCAAAAGGTCCTTCTTTTGATAAATCCCACATCAACCGAAGAGGCCATGGATGAAACCATCGTCCACACCACGGCTGCTACTGTTTGGAAAGCATTAACCGATGCCTATAGCCATTGTTCGATCAAACATATTCACAATCTAAAGGATACCCTTCGAACTCTTCAAAAAGGAGACTCATTCGTGTCCGAATTTGGTCGAAAATTCAAGTCCCTATCCGATCAACTAGCCGCTATTGGGCATCCCATAAGTGATGAGAATAAGCGTCATTGGTTCCTTTGTGGACTAGGCGCCTCCTTTGAAAACTTCTCCACATCTCAACGAACCATCCATCCCGCACCGTCTTTTCGTGACCTCTTAGCCAATGCCGAAAACCAAGAACTGTTTGTCCAAAAACTCCATGGGTCTCAACATTCCCAAGCCGCTTTCTACGTGAATCAAACCAAAAATTGTACCGGCTCATCTCGTGGAAGAGGACGACACTCAAACAATAATCGTGGTCGCATAGGTTTTTTCCCAACCCAAACCGAACCCTCCTCACCGACCCAACACCACCTTTCAAATCAAACCGAACCTTCCTCACGAGCCCACTACTCCAGCCCAACTCCATCCGCCCCTCATAGGGCACCCACACCACCTCATTCAAGCCCAATACAATCCTCAAGCCCGTCTACCACTCTTCCGCATTAACCCGACACCTCTAGTTCAGATTCTTCCAACTCATCTTCATCCCACCCGCCTCATAACACTCATCCCATGGTCACTCAAGCAAAAAATGGCATTTTCAAACCAAAAACCTTTGAAAATCACAATTGCTTTTTCTCGTCGGATGTTCCCAAGCGAATAAAAACGGCTCTTAAACACCCCAAATGGATTAAAGCCATGAACGAGGAATTACATGCCTTGCGTACAAACAACACATGGCATCTCATTCCTCGCCCGTCACACACCAACATCATTGGCCCCAAATGGATTTATAGGATCAAATATAAATCTGACAGCTCTCTTGATCGCTACAAAGCCTGTCTTGTAGCTCAAGGCTTCACTCAAATATCGGGACTCGATTTCTCACATACCTTTAGTCCGGTAATCAATTCCTCTACCATTCGTGTTGTTCCAAGTCTTGCCACAATCAACAAGTGGAAACTACGTCAATTAGATGTAAACAATGATTTCCTAAATGGCCACTTAACCGAAACAGTTTTTATGGAACAACCTCTCGGTTTTGAAGATCCAAATAAACCCAATCATGTGTGCAAACTCAATCGTGCTCTCTATGGTCTAAAATGTTGATGCGTTTTGCGACAAATGATTGGATAACTAACATATGTTAAAGATTTGTTAAAGTGGGCGAAGGTAGAAAGAAATGGGCGAAGGTAGAGTACTGATGGACGAAGGTAGACTGAAGCTGATAAGAAGACACATTCGTACCTTAGAAGTGGGCGAATGTGGAAAAGATCCACATTCGACCAGTGCAAAGGGGCGAACGTGCAGTATCTATAAATAGGTTTTGTGTTTTTGAGTATGTAATAGATTTGTCAGTTGTGTATGTGTTCAGGTCAGGTTCCAGGTCATTTTGTGAAAGTGTATGTTTGATCTAGATTAACGTGTAAGTCGTTGTAAAAGCTTATTTGACAAAGTTAATCTATGAAAAGATGTTGAAAATGATCTTGATTGTGTTTTGATTAGAGTTTTATCATTTTGTTCAGAACTAGGGTTTCCGCACCTGGTTTTGTGACTTGTATGATCATATTATCCTGTTTTAGCTAAAATCTTTCGCTCACAAAGTGGTATCAGAGCTATACGGATCATACAACAACAAATTTGATAAACTCAGAGCTGATTTGGACATGTTTTTGATCAAAATACATCTGTTTTTTACATAAACATGGTTTTTGAGTGTTTTTGATTGATTTAGAGCTGAATTTGTGGTTAAAATCAAGTTTTACAAGAATTAAAGATGCTCCAAATCAATTCCGAAGCATAACCTGATTAAGATCATTCAAATCCACAAACTTTTGAAAATCTGAGATCAAAATAACCGTTTTTCAAAGAATAACCGTTTTTCAAAGTGAGATCTGAGCAAAATGGGCGAACCTGGAACCTGAGTGGTCGAAAGTGTTTGTGGGTGGGCGAACCTGAGTAGAGTTTGGTCGAACCTGAAAATTGTTGTAGAAATTTTCACTTTCGGGTACAGAATTCCACATTCGACCGGTTTGTTTTGGGCGAAAGTGGAAAGTGTGTTAGTCTGTGTTTACATTCTGGTGATTTCTACGTTCGGGTGGTACTGTTTGGTCGAACTTAGAATCAGAAAGGACGAAAGTGTTATATTTTGGGCGAACCTAGTTTATTTTGGGCGAATCTAGGTCAATCCGGGCGAACCTAGATTTTGCTTTGGAAAATTTTCTAAGTGTTGAAGTTTTCTAAGTTCGTGATCATGTGGAATTTTCCGACTACAACGAGACCAGCAACGACACAACCACAACAGCAAGTGATGGACCCATGGACAGTGGCAGCACAAAAGACGAGCACACAGTCTTCGCAACCGATAAACTACATGGCGATGACGAGCTCGATGCCTCAAAGTGTAGCACCTCCAGCACCACAACATGACTACTGGGGAGTAGCAGCGGCGGTGGTAAACACTCAAACTACAAATGCTATTTCTACATTGATTAACGATTTGTCTTCAGGTAGCGGGAATAGGCCACCGAAGCTCATGGACATATCAGAATACAATCAGTGGCAGAACAAGTTCAAGATTCATTTAGAAGGCATGGGAGTGGAAGGAGCAGAGGCATGGAGCATGATTGCTAAAGGATACACAGCACCGATTTTGGAGAATACAGGTGAAATGATTCCTTTGGAAAGCTTAACTGAGGATGAGAAGAAGAAATATGTGGTGGAAAAGAAAGCCTTTTCCCAATTGACTCAGGCAATCACAAATGATCTGCTACATCAATTTGGGACTTGTACAACCTCTAAGCAATTGTGGGATGTGCTTAAGAGGAGGCATGATGGGAATGAGAAAACGAGAAGTTTGAGGATGGATGAACTGAAAAAGGAGTTTGAGAATTTTTCTTATATTGGAAATGAAACTTTAAAAGAATTAACTCCTAGATATAGTCATTTGCTAACCGAATTGTCTAGTTATGGTATACAGATTCCCATGAAGAATTTGGTGGATAAGTTTGCAGATGCTCTACCACCTTACTGGGATCAGCATGTGGAAGTTCTCAGGGAGAAGGATGCATATCAGTACTGGACTATTCAAGAGTTCATACAGAAGCTGGAAAACAAGGAAATGGAAGAGAAGAGGAAAGCTAGAAGAGCACAGGTTCCTCAGAATCCTAGCTTATACTTTGGAGGTACTTCAGTTCCTGTGAGCAATTCAAGTTCAGGAGGGGTAGTTGCACCACATGTTGCTTGCATTTCCAATGTTATGGAACCGCCAAAACCAACCATCAACTACATGGCACAAACTTCATCTTACTCACAACCATCATACACACAACCACCACCACAACAACAATACAACAATTCCTACATTTCACCATTCTCCCCAATGCAACAAGCAGGTTTCTATACTGCTAACCAATCTCAACTACCAATGAACCAAGTTACTCAACCTAATCAACAACAAGTGGTTTTGGAGACTTCTAACTTGGGCAACGTGACAGTGGAAATTGCTCAACAACATATTGCACTAGTCTCAGCAATGGTTTCATCCTACAATGGACTTGTTGCTAGTCAAATTGGGAATAACAACTTAACCAATGAGGACTATGCACAGATCGACAAGGAAGAGATGGAACTAATTGATATCCAATGGGCTTTTGCAAGCATCATGAGAAGAGCAACAGACTTTATTGAAAAGACAGGTCGAACAGATTTGGGAACTTCTCCTAACACAACCTACGGGTTCAACAAGGAGAAAGTTACTTGTTTTAACTGTGGAGAAAGAGGTCACTTTAAACGTGAATGCACCCAGCCACCAAAACAAGGTAATAGAAACCCATTCAATGCAACCTATCAGAATCGTCAACAACAAAACCAAAACCGAGTTTCTTACCAAAACAACAACAACTACCAAAACCGTCAAAACAACTCTAACAACAACCAAAACAGACAACCTAACACATCAAACCAGATTCAAAACCAATCTCCTAACAATTCTACCCGAACAGTTATACCAATCACTACACCAAATGAGACACAACAGAACACGAGTCAGAATCAAGCACTGATGACTCAACAAGATGAAAGGTTTGATTGGTCGGGATTGCAGATAGGAGTGGAGGAAATCACTACTGGTGGAAATGTGGCTTGCGTTGCTTGCAAGGTTGATATTGAAGAGTCAGTGATGGAGAAAGAAAAGAAAGAAACTGAGGAGTGTGATAGTGATGATTCTGAGACTAAGATGAATGTGGAGAATGAACCTGTTGAGGTTAAGGTTGAAGAAACTAATTCTGGAGTGGTGATTGATACAGTTTCAGATGTTCCTGAGGAGTGTAGATCAGTTTATTCAGACTCAGACAGTGAATCGGACACAGAGGCAAGTGTTGATTCTTTAGATGATGACATTGATCAGTTGTTAGCAGAAGCTGATTTTCTGATGACGAGGAAGTCGTGCATTGCTGATGATGCTTTTACTAAGATTGACTATTCCAAGTTTTCACTGGAAAGGAAGCTCATTTCGCATTGATGGCCATGACTGAACCGCCAAAACCTGTAAGTTCTGAATCTAGCACTGATGTTAGGAGTGATAAATATTGTGGAACATGTGATAGATTGACTGAGGAGAATAAACAACTCCGAATTCAACGTGATAGTGCTATCATAAACAGTCAATCTACTCGCAAAGAGTTGAATGCTTTCAACAAAGTATTAGATGGCTATAAAAAGGACATTTCCGACTTGAAAAATACTTTATCATTGAAACAATTGGCAATTAACAACTATATCAATGAAATTGAAAATACCAAGTTGGAAATGGCAGCCATAAAATGCTTTGCTGAGAAAGTAAACAAAAAGTTGGAAAGTTATAAGCATATTGCTTATGTGGTAGACCATATCATTGATGATAACACCACCAATTACAAGTCTGTACCATCTCCGGTTCTTTTTGAAAATCATAACTATCACCAAGTTATACCGGAGAGCTCGGTAAAATCAGACTCATCATCGGAAATGGAATCTAATACTTCAAGTATTGGTGATCCTCATTCCGATGTGAGACCGATTTTAGGCTTGAATGATGAGGGTGTTTATGCTGAAAGTGTGGATTCAGACTCAGAGAATGATGATACTGGTAGTGACAAAACTGTTAATGCATGTGAGATTCCAAAAGAAAATCACATCATTACTACTGAACCAGTGTCACCATCTCAACATGTGCATCCGATGGCAACTGTTCATCGTGAGAAAACGTCTGAAAAGAATGAGATTAGAAAGGACCTTGAGAATGAACCAAGTGACAAACCTGTCAAGGTGTTTTATCGGATGGAAGGATCCGATAAAATCATCTCTGATGAGGAATTTCAAATCAAAAATGCTAACTATGCTAAAATTGAAAAGATTTGGCAAGAAAGCACTATTTGGTTTCCAAAACATGAGAGAACAAACGAAATTCCACCAGAAATATTAAGAAATTGTTTTTGGATGTTCCTCAAGAACCAAAGGTCCATGTCACAGAGTTCATTCGACCAAATGACAAAGCAAATGGTTTTCATGAACCCTTACTCAAAAGGACCACTTCCTGAGAGTTTGAGGAATCAACAGTATAATGATCAATATCCTGTTGGATCATTTGCTCCACCAAATGCTCATTATGTTTTTGAAGAGTATCGAAAATGCTTTAAATGTGGAGAACGTGGGCATTTACTTGCTCAGTGTCCATATGTAAGGCATAAAAGACATGAGGTTGAAGTTAGAAATTCCATGAGAAAACCGATTGATCATTATGTTCCACCACATAGACGAGTTGTTCCTCAACAACAAAATTACAGGTTTGCTTGAATTTCTTTTGATTGTGTGATTCATTCCCTGTCCTTTACTGATTGTTTTGACACCAAAATTACAGGTATTGAAGCCGTTTCAAGAACAGAATCGTTGTTCTTATTAACCGGACTTAGGGTTTCAATTTTAGGGGTCTTAGGATGTTTGTTAATGTTTGATTTTGATTTACATTCAATCTTCATCAGTTTTAGGGGGAGAATGTTAAAGGAATTAGTGTTTTAACATTGTTTGATGTATTGATTGTTTAAACATAACAGTCGTGACCTAATTCCACTGAAAAACTAATGAAAATTGAATAATCAGTATAATTGATGATACACGTTTGTTGGTCGGTCATATTAGGGTATATTTAGATCAAAATGATATGTTTAAAAACAACTTTGGCAAATTTTAAATTTTGGGGATGAACATGTTTCACATTCGGGTCAATAAAACGGGCGAATGTACATTTTGTGGACGAATGTAGTTTAAAAATGGGCGAATGTGTTTTTAACCAAATATTTTTCACATTCGACCTAAAAGTTTTACTTTCGTCCAAAACAATTTCACATTCGTCCAGTTTAAAAAAGGGCGAATGTAGAATCTTTAAAACCTTAAAATTTTTAACTTTTTGTCGTTTTTGCATTTTGACGTGTTTTTCTGTTTTTGATGTGCAGATGGCTGATCAATCCGAAAACGTTGAGGCACCAGTAGAAAATGTGGAAGCTCCAGCAGAGAATGTTATTCCAGATCCGGTGCAACAGGCTGAAGCATCTGTTCCAAGCAGTTGGCCGTTCGAGCGATCTCACAACTGCTGTGCGTATCTTGGTGACGTGGAGAAGAATACAGAGTTCACCGGGATCATAGAGTTTTTGAGAAGGAGCAGAATTGTACATGCATTAGCCACACCGACGATCATATATAGAGACATTATTGAAGATTTCTACCAAAATGCGAAGTATGACTTCTGGGATAATCAGACGATTATCAAGAGCAAGATTCAAGATATGGAGATGTTTTTGACAGAGTCTGATATACGGGAAGCACTGCAGATCAAGTTTGAAGTCAGTGAAGATCCCAGAGAGTTATCATGGACTGAGCAGAAAGCTTGTTTCTTACGGATGAAGTACAAAGGTCCGATTACAGATGGATCTATGTATAAAGGGAAGCTGGGCGTGCAGTTCAAGTACTTTGCACACGTTATTATCCACGTATTTGGATGTGTGAGCGGTGGATATGACATTATGAGAAGAAGTTTGAGTTCGTTAATGGTTGCGTTGACTCTCAACAAACCATTTAACGTTTCTGGTATGATTCTAGACCATATGCTGGAGATGCTGAAAGGTATGAAGTACAAGAAGTTCATGCTATATCCGAGATTTCTGATGATGATCTTTGACCACAAGTATCCAGAGTTGAAGAAGGATCCAACTATGATCCTAGGTCAAGATTACATGAACATTCGTACTCTAGTGAGGATGAAGGGATACAAAGGTGTGCCAGATAGTGAAAAGCCACCTAATAGGAGACTCTTTGGAGCTTTGGCTCGTCAGGATTACACTGATCCTGGCAAGAACAAAGCAAGGCACGATAATAGTGATATGGATAATGATGATCCCTTAGTGTACGCTGATTCAAGCACTAAGAGGAAGAGACAAGTAGTCAATCCTGGAGCCAAAGGGAAGGGCAAGGGAAAGATTGATCAGGGAAGTTCAAAGCAACAGGCGGTTAGACATAAATCAACGGCAAAGAAAGGTTCAGGTTTGGTGGATGAAGAGTCAGTTGATTCAGAGGAGACTGAGATAGACGAGCAGTGGGATTCTGATGCTGAAAATGTTAGGGCCACCAAACGTAAGGCCACTATGGTTGGTGAGTCTGAATTTTTGAACAAGTCGATTGAAGAAGCTAAGAAAAGAAAGAAATCTGTTGAAGATGAGAGTCTAGATGTTGACTTGGCAGAGTTGAGTGTTGGAGAGACTGTGGTGGTTAATTTGCCTAAGACGAAAAAGCAAAAGACCATGGCGAAGAAGTCTAGTACGAAAGAGTTGAGAGAGAAAGAGTTAGCTCAATTGTTAAAAGGGAAAAGAGTGCCCGATGCTGGTACATCATCAAAGCTATCTTCACCTGTCGCCAAGAAGCAAAAGAAAACCAAAGAGGCAGAACCAATATCAGCTGATCAACTTAATGTTGCACTGGACAATGTACTTGACATGTTCAGAAAGCCTCAGAAAGAAAAAGAAGTTGAGTCATCCAAATCCAAATCCAAGAGAGTCACTGTAGATGATGATGTGATGAAACAGGTGAACAGGAAAATGGATGACATGATGAAAATGATTGTAGCTCAACAAGCTGAGATAACCAAGTTTAAGCAAAATGAAGAGAAAATGCTTCAGATTGTGGTTGCTTCTAAATCTAATCAAGATGAGATCAATGAGAAGGTTAAGATGCTTGAAGCTAAGAATGAAAAGCTTGAAAGAAAGTGTGCAAGAAACAAGAGCAGGATTAAGCTGATTAAAGTAGATAACAAAGAACTAAGGGCTGAGAACAAACGCCTTAGTGATTTGATTGATAATTTGTATAACACTGCACCCAAGTTGAAGGAGGGAGAAGAAGATGAAGAAGAAGAAGAAGAAGAGAAAGTTGATTATGAAGATTCTGAATCTGATAAAGAACAAGATGATGATGAGGATGATGATGAATCGGAGAAAAGTGATGATGATGATGACAAGAATGATGATGATGATGATGCAGAAGGTGCTGGGAGACAGAAAGGAGATGAGTTTAGCAGTGGAAGTGATAATGATGGAGGAGATGATACTTCCAGATTTACTTATGAGAAGAGAACACCAAAGAAGAAAGATACTGGAGAATCAAGTTCAAAGAAGAAGAAAGGTGAGAACGTTGATTCAGATGAAAGTATCTTCTGGAATGAGAAGGTGAGATCTCTATCTGATGATGCTAAACAAGTGTACAAAGATATGTTGGAAAAGAGAGAATGGACCATTGAGTTCACAGGATGTTTCGCTGAGATATTCCAAACTGATGATTTAAGATATGAATTGGAATATGAAGATCCTGATCTTGAGGAAGGAGAATTACCTGCATCTGTGGCAAAGGAAATTCTTGATGGTCTTGCACAGAGGGTAGGGAAGACTTTTGAGGAGTTTATAGTGGACGAGTCGATTCCAGATATTCCTGAAAAGGATATTGGAAGTCACTCAGATGATATGCAGACTCCTGAGAATGATGAAGTGGAGATGGAAGATATAACTCATGAAGAGTTTCCTCAGTACTTCAGACAAACTGATGAAGAAGAGGTATTTCCTGATTTTACTGAGGTACCAAACAATTCAGCGAAGCAGAAAGCTCAGCAAAGGAGTGCAGAGTTTGTGGAGAAGGTATTTGGTGCTGATAAGCAAGGACCTTCAAATCAGTCTGATGAATTGAAGAGTTATTTGAGAAAATTGAGGGAAATGGATGAGAACCGACCAAAGCCTGAAGCTCAAGGTAACTTTTATAGATTCCACAATGCCAAGTTCAAAGGCAGAGCTCTCGGGTGGACATACTTAGGCAGGCTGAAGTGCATAGCTGTTAAATGGGAAACAGGAATCTTGTACTTCAATAGATTCTGTGATTTGCTTACTCTACCGTATTGGGCGGTCAGAGATTTATGTAGATTCCCAATGTCAGGTGCAGAAGTGAATAGTTCACATGTTGGTTGGTGCGCAGATAAATTGGTTTGGGAAAGTCGTACAAGATGGAATAGATTCAAGCCTCAATATCCCCGAAGAAAAGTTCATAGGGATATTGATCCTCAAACCAATATGAAACGAGTTACTTTGATCTACAAAGCACCTGAAGTGATGAGAAAGATACCTTTGATGCCTATGCCACAGCATTTCAGTGCTGATTTTATCTTCTGGTATTATGATTGGAGAAAGGCTGAAGCGGTGATTGTGTTGAGAGATGGGAAGGATAAATACAAGCATGTTCATGTATTTGATCCTATGTGGTTGATTAATTGCACGTTTGAAGACATCATCATGCTTTTCTACAATCCGATTTACTTTGAACCAAAAGACTTTGCTCAAGCAAGAAAATATACTCAAGTGGTTGGAGTTTGTTTCGCTTATGACATCAATGCGGGAAGCAATTTGGAGAATAAGCTTGGTAAGACGGTGAAGATAGCAAATGTGTCTAAACCAGTGAAGAGAACATTTGAGCCTCCAATGACTACTGAGCAGAAGAAACAGCTCAGAATCAAGTTGATGAACAAAACGATGGACCAACAGAGAAAACTATCCAATCAATAGTCGAGGGGGAGTTTGTTGATGCGTTTTGCGACAAATGATTGGATAACTAACATATGTTAAAGATTTGTTAAAGTGGGCGAAGGTAGAAAGAAATGGGCGAAGGTAGAGTACTGATGGACGAAGGTAGACTGAAGCTGATAAGAAGACACATTCGTACCTTAGAAGTGGGCGAATGTGGAAAAGATCCACATTCGACCAGTGCAAAGGGGCGAACGTGCAGTATCTATAAATAGGTTTTGTGTTTTTGAGTATGTAATAGATTTGTCAGTTGTGTATGTGTTCAGGTCAGGTTCCAGGTCATCTTGTGAAAGTGTATGTTTGATCTAGATTAACGTGTAAGTCGTTGTAAAAGCTTATTTGACAAAGTTAATCTATGAAAAGATGTTGAAAATGATCTTGATTGTGTTTTGATTAGAGTTTTTTATCATTTTGTTCAGAACTAGGGTTTCCGCACCTGGTTTTGTGACTTGTATGATCATATTATCCTGTTTTAGCTAAAATCTTTCGCTCACATAAAACAAGCACCTCGTGCTTGGTTTCAACACCTAAGCAACTTCTTGCTTACTCTCGGATTTGAAAATAGTAGATCCGACCCTTCTCTATTCACCTACCAACGCCATGGTATTTTAATTTATCTCCTTGTTTATGTAGCCGAAATCATTATCATCGGTAATAATGACACCTTTATTACAAATTTCACCACACGACTTGACAAGGAATTCAAAATTAAAGACCTTGGATTGCTTCAATTTTTTCTCGGCTTGGAGGTGACGCACACTGACTCGGGTTTATTTTTAAATCAATCCAAATATGCCCATGACATATTAACTAGAGCCGGACTTCTTGATTCCAAACCCGTTGCTATTCCTCTCACATCTAAAGATGTGTTCCATTCACAGGGTCATCCCTTTCATGATCCTACTCTTTAGCACTCTCTTGTCGGTGCTCTTCAATACCTCACTATCACTCGACCCGACCTTTCCTATGCCGTCAACCAAGCCAGTCAATTCCTTCAACAACCCACCACCACCCATTTTCAGTTGGTCAAGCAAATTCTTAGATATCTTAAAGGGACTTTGACTCATGGTTTACATTTTGATAGACCTCCTAACACTACTTTGCTAGGTTTTTCAGATGCAGATTAGGCTCGATGTATCGACACTAGAAGATCCACCTATGGTTATTGTATCTACTTAGGTGGAAACTTGGTATCTTGGAGTGCAAAGAAGCAACCTACAGTCTCCCGATCCAGTTGTGAATCCGAATATAGAGCTATGGCAAACACGGCAGCAGAAATCATTTGGCTAACAAATCTCCTACGGGAACTTAAAGCTTTACCACCAGGACGTCCGACATTATTGTGTGATAACAAGAGTGCTTTGTTCCTAACTCAAAATCCGATCTCTCACAAAAGAGCAAAGCACATTGACATAGACTATCATTTCGTTTAGGAACTAGTTGCCGCTGGTCGTCTTCACACCAAGTTTATCTCCACCGACAAGCAAGTTGCGGATATCTTCACAAAAAGTCTTCCACAACCTTTATTTGAGCGGTTTCGCACAATGCTTCGTCTAGGCCAACCGCCATCTCGCATTGACGGGGGGTGTCAACATATCCCATAACACATGCCTTGGAATCCTCTCTTCTCCTTGATTCCATCCTAGTCAATCTTGACTCCATCCTAGTCAATCTTGACTCCATCCTAGTCAATCTCCCACTTTACTACCATTTAGTGTGATTTGTATGTTTTTAGTAAAGAGAGATATTCTCTCCTCCTTTGTTGTAACATCTTCATGTATTTATACTTGTGCAATGATTAATAGAGATCATCAAGGTTTTAACATTATCACAATAACGCATAAAACGCAGACTACATAGGCAGAATAGAAAACAACTATTTCAGGATGACCAGCATAAGAAAAAGACTTAAAAAGCTTACCATCCGGGATGAAAGGTACACAGTCCTATCTACAAAGCACACTTACCATCTGAAAAAAGACCAACTAAACTTTCTAAATTACAGTGACAAAGAGCTGGAGATAACATTTTGCCTGCAACAGTCATCAGTGCTACCTGATGACATCAACAACAGAGACATCATAGAAGTAACTTCAATCATGGTCTCCGGTTCGGCCGTAAGTTACCCCGACAAATAACCTTCGTTCTTTTTAAATTAAACTCAAAACACAACCTGTGATGCGTTAAACTAACCACTTAGAAATGACAAAAGCCAACTTATAGCTGAAATCAACCGCTAGAACAACAGTTTAAATAAACCTTACCACCCAGACACAGTAGCACACACCGGCATGTATATTCTACGCAATGCGTTAGATTCTAATGTATAAAAAATAACAAATAAAAAGGCTGCGTAATGGCATGATTGCGTCCGTGTTATTCACAAATACAAACACATTAGCCTCTACAGCAAGAAAAATAAATAACAAAAGGACCCAAAAAGTCAAAAGTAGAAAGCTACATCACTGCTTCTTATATGAAATGAGTAAGTTTCGATTTATATGACAATTCTCACTGTCGACTTGCTTCAGCTGCAGGTTACGAGGACTGAGCCCAGCGGCATCAACACCAGTCAATCTCATACAATTGCAGAACTGCAAGCCAAAAGCATAGAGGGAAAAACATCACAAAACCACTAAAGTTGTCTGGCCGAGGTAAAGAGCATACATGAAAACCATACATGGTACTACGTGATATGTTCAAAATGTAACAAAAAAATGCACGTGAAGAAAAGGCCACCAGTCAGGTACCTATGTGAGCACGACATGGACGGAACCCTACTAACGAATTATGGTGAATTCAGCCTTATCAAATAACCAACTACTACAATATTAATCCACTCCAATTGAATAGGTACTGCGTAAACACAACCATCACAGACAAAGTCGAGGACGCAAACGTGGCTTTTTTCAACAAGGCAATGATCAAACTCCTAAAGACAACGCTCAAAGAAATGGTCACAACACTCGGGTACAATGACCCACTCATAAGACCAGACAAGGTGGTCGCCGTAATTGATTATCCAAATCTTATGACACTAACCGTTAGACTATATCACACAATCGCAGTCAACGACATCTCTAAGCCGCTGGCACCTGCACCCACAGCGGAAGCCACTACAGTTCTACCACCAACCACACAAGCAAGGGTAATAAAATAAATAAAATGACTAAGTGCAGGGAAGGAGACACTGTTAGGAGCTCAGTGTGGCACATATTAGTCTAGATTAGTATAGGCTTGGCCCTATGTTGACTATAGCCGGCCCTAATAATTGTTATCTTAGTCTATATATATATCATATATGTTATCCTCTGTAATCACAATAATTATATAATCAATATACAATTATACCAAGTTTAACTTGGTATCAGAGCCTAGGGATTTTTTCTTTGCCCTACCTCTGCCGTCAGCCCACAACTTTCGGTCTGCAACCTTCTGTCCAACCTGCTGTCTGCAGCCACAACCTGCAACAGCCATTAACAACCCTACAACAACCGCAAATAACAACCCAAACAACCTCCTTTTTGTTTTCAATGGCTGCTCCAGCAATCACTGCCTTTACCACAGCAGAGAAAACTTCACATAACTCCCATAAATTCGGTTTTACCCTATCCCCCACAAATTATGGTCTTTGGAAACTTATGATACAACCTTTTTAGTCACCCACAGCTTATTTGGCTATATTGATGGCAGTATTCCCTGCCCACTACCAACCATCACGGCATCCTCTTCTGCATCTGGTAAAGATACAGAAGGCTCCGTACCTGTTCCTCAACCCAACCCTGAATATGCTGCATGGTTGTGTAACAACGCGCATGTCCAAATGCTGCTCATCTCCACAATCTCTGAAACTTCCTTTCAACATGTTCAAGGTGTCACTTCTCGTGATCTTTGGCTTGGTCTTGAACGTGCATATGCACCACACACCTCCTCTAGAGAGTTTACCTTGAAAACACAGCTTTTGAAGATCCAGATGAAACCGGATGAGACATCAGCTGCATATCTGTCTAGGGCACAGGAGTATGCCAATGCCCTTGCCAATATTGGCCAACCTATGGCTGATAAAGATATTGTGATGCTTGTTGTTGAAGGGCTCCGTGACGAATACAATGGAGTCAAACAAAATCTCTTTGCAAGACAATTTACAGCTGTGTTCAATGATCTTCATGGTCTCCTTGCAGACCACGAGTTCTTAGTCCACAAATCAGCCCCAGAACCTGATCCTGTCCAGGCTTTCACGGCTGCTACAACAGCTAATTCCTCATCAGCCTCGGCTGAAACAGTGCAAGCTATCCAACAGCTTATTTCTTGCTTGGGGTTTCAACTACAACCTGTCTCGGGTGCCCCTCAGAATACAACTCCTCAAGCTTTTTACACCAACAGGACCGGACCGCCAAACTATTCCCGTGGCTGTGGTCAACGTGGGGGCCGTGGTGGTCGCACTACCAACTACAACCGCAACCAAGGCAATCGTAATTCAGGTCAGTTCAGTTGGGCTTCTAATCAAAACACTGTCTATGGTACTTGTAACAGGTGTGGAATAGAACATGTTCCCTCCCAATGCCCAAACAGAGACCCATCCACAATCCGCAACAGACAACCCATTGCCAACTATGCGGATTTTCGGTCCCAAGCCTCCACTACTTATCATCCAGACACGGGATGCAATGGCCATGCCTCAGTAGATATGTCAGGTTTTGATTCTACTGAGCCTTACTTCGGTGATGAAAGTCTTCATGTTGGTAATGGTATGGCTCTACCCATCTTACATATTGGTTCACAAAAAATATTCTCTCCAAACAAAACCTTTTACCTAAAAGATGTCCTTCATGTTCCCGCACTCAAAAAAAATCTTCTTTCTGTTCAAAAATTCTACGAGGATAATAATGTTTATTTTGAAATTCATGCAACTTTTTTTTTCTGTGAAGGACAAGTCTACACACACTATCCTCCTCACGGGTCCAAGTGAAGGTGGACTCTACTCCATCAAACTTCCAACCAAACAACCGGTTCCAAAAGTCGCGTTTTCCACCACTCGTGCTACAACAACCACATGGCATCAACGATTGGGACATCCACACTCTCAATTGTTCAAGACTATGCTTTCTAAATACGGTTTACCTATTTCTGCAAAGAATTTTACTTCTCATTGTTCTTCTTGTTCTGTTGGAAAATCTTCCAAACTGCATTTATTATTATCTGACTATAAAAGTACTCATGTTTTGGACTTAGTATTTTGTGATGTTTGGGGTCCAGCTCCCGTAACTTCTTTTGATGGTCATAATTATTTTTTACTATGTGTTGACCATTTTTCTAAATTTATGTGGTTGTTTCCTATGAAACGTAAATATGAGGTGTTTGGAATTTTTAAACAGTTTGTAACTATGGCTGAACGCCAATTTCCACCAAACTTAAAGCTGTCCAATCCGATTGGGGAGGAGAGTTTAGAAGTCTTTCAGCTTTACTTGCCTCCCTTTGCATCATCCATCGTTTATCTTGTCCACATACAAGTGAACATAATGGTATCGTTGAACGACGTCACCGTCATGTCACGGAAACTGGCCTCACACTCATGGCACAAGCTGTGACAACCGTGACCCTCATCTTTATCAAGATGTCAATTGTAGTCCTTCATGTATTTAATGTTTCTATTTTTAGTCCCTGTAAGTTTCGTCATTTTCAAAATTTATAAAAAAATCAAAACTTTAAAATAGTAAATACTGAATCATTATGTCCATTTTGAAGCAAATTTAATACACCGTGATATACTATGTTGTATTACCAATTATTATCATACAACGATTTTTTGATAGACAAGATTTTTGCATAACTTATTTACGGAATTGGCAAAGTTCGACTTGAATGCCTTTAAAAGAAAAATAAATTAAACTAAAAGCTAAAAGAAAACAAAAATGGTTATCTTTGAAATTTATATTTATTTAATTTAGAATTAAACTCTTTACATTGAAACCTTTCAAGTGATAAAACCATTTTTAATGTAAATGAATGTATAAGTTATTATCATTAATATCCTAAAATGAGATGTGGCAATATAAAATGTCTTTTCTTTCATCCTTAAAGCCAAAACCTACTTTTCACCATCTTATTCTTTGAACAACCTTCCCGTTGAAAATAAAAGTAGCATAAATAGCAGAGAATAAGAGTGGCAAGGAGAGTCACGAGTAGCTCCAATCTGTAGGGCAATGTTTAGTACGGTCACACGTTGTGACGGTTACAAGCGGTTACACCTATACAAAGCCAACGAGTGGTAAGTTATACTCGCACAACTAAAATTATTTTTTTTTAGATGTATCATTCTTGTTAACGTATTACGCGTGTGGAACCGAGCTCTAACGACCTCACCCGATCTAATATCGAGTTATTTATGTACTTTAACTACTAAAAGGTGTTGTTCAAATTATCAATAAACCAAGTGTCTAGCTATTAAATGAATATATGTATAAATTTATTTAGATAATAAACACGGAATTCATTCATGATGGTAACATATATGTTTAGTTAACTAAATGACAAGAACTTTTGATTTACAATATGAATCTAAATTGCTAGTGTTGTTATTACCTATATCATTGTTCGAATCTTAGTGTAATTTCCTTGAAAACTATATCAACATTTTTTTTCGTTGTTGTTGGTACCATTTACATTAACAACGTTGGTAGCGAATAACAATAATAATAACTTTAAAACTTGATGGGCGACAATTATGCATTATTATTGTATTATATGAATGAAACCTATGAAAATGTAAAATATATGCATTAATCATACTTAGTTTAAAGAAAAACAAAAATTGGAAACGAATGAATGTTTTGGGCTAAGCTAATAAGAAGGTCAACAGTGAGTTTTTTTTATTATACAACTAATTATTATTTTTTTTAGTGTATTCATTATAAGATAATTTTTCTTCAATGTTTAATATTATATGGTTAAATAGTAGATCATAAAATTGAATATACTAGTTAAGTGTAACTTCAATATAAATTTTTCCAAATTCGAAACTATCTATCTTTCAACTCACAAATTAGATATTATAACGGGTTACAATGTTTAACAAATCGATAGAGCTCGATCGCGTGTGGTATAACATTTCCCCTTGTAGTAGATACATAATATATGCTACTTCTTAGGATTATCTTGGTGAACATATTACTACTGTAACAAGCTCATGTCTTTGACACATCACCTTTTCCTCGAGAACTAAGGTGAGTATATCTTTCCCCTTTTTACTGTCTTACTATTTTGGGGTGACTCATGTACTTATTATCAAGATTTTATTTCTTTTACTAAATGCAATTCTCATGTGTGTTTGCTTTATGTTAATTGGTGTGTCTATGACTTGTCAAAATCATTAACCGCTGGGCGGCCTAGCTTTTCAATGAATAGTACTATGGTATACCCCCTTGAGACTCTGTTGAGAGAATGTTGGTCATTGTCTTGTTAATTCATTATTCAGTTGGTTAGTCATGTGTTAGTCATTATTCTCAGGTTTGGTTTTGAACAGATATTACTTATTACATAATTGCAAATGGTACCGCACATGAATTGCTAAACATTTTTCCTACTATATTTATTCAAACAGGGTATGCTCACCAATGCAATTTTTGTATTGACCAAATTATTTTGTACATGTTTCAGGTTGTTTTGAGATGCATCCTTTAAGCTTTCGGATTTATATTTAGATTTTGATTCATTGTATTTCAATTTAGGTTGGCCGTTAGAATCGTTGTATTTCATTTTAATGTAATAAATTATTTAATCATTGTATTCAAATTTACACTTTAGTCCATGAGCTATTGAACAATCATCACTACGTGACACCTCGATGTTTCCGCCATCGGTTGGGGTGTTACAGATTGGTATCAGAGCCATGGTTATAGGGAATTAGGTTATTAGAATGCCTTTTAGCCTAGTCTATAACTAAGCTTACTTTCACGAGTCCTCTCGTGTATATTTCTCTTATTCTTATATTTTTTTTCAAGATATTTTAACTATGATTCTTTCTCGTTTTTCTTTTGGTATTTTGCTTGGAGTAGAAGACATTCGTATTTCACAAACGAAACGATATCACCAAGTTAGGAGTGACATCCATACCTTGGTGATTAGTTTCACTCCTCTATATGTTATTTACCTTTGGAATATATCTTTGAGATAGGAGTGACATCCACACCTCAAAGAGTATTTCTTTCAAAAAGAAACTTAACCACTAAGTTGGGAGTGATGTCCTTAACTTAGTGATTGGTTTCATTCCACAATAGTTTTCAATTTTGAAATACATTTTTGAGTTAGGAGTGAAATCCATATCTCAAGGATCTATTTTTGTATCTCGTTTTTCATCTCGCTAAAGCTTTGGAATTCACTAGTGATGGGGCACGTGCAATCTGGAAGGTTGAGCATTCACTTATAGGCTAAAGTACGCCCCCACAAGTCACTAGGAAATTTCAAATACTTGAGTTAGTCAAAGTTTCCTATGGAAACAATTCCAATGTTTTATATCATTAATATTTTTAATTGTTTATCATTTGAAGACTCAATTTAATCACTTGATGTTTCATATGCCATTATTCATTGATCATTCGCTTTTGAATTCCTTATCATCATTATTATAACTTTTTGTTCGTTTTATTATCACATTAAAGCTTATATTATATCTCCATGTTTACAAACTTACTTGATCAAAGTCACAGTATATCCTTAAATCTCTAAAACGATTAATTTGACAACTTATCCTATAAATTTTTTTCACAAAGCCTATTCGCCAATTAGAACACACTTTATATACACCTTGTGTCTTAAAACAAGTAGCCGCCATGAGCCCAAAGAGATGCCTTAACGATCCTTACAAACAAACGATCTTTTTATGTATAAATTTTCGTAGAAGTTTGACAATTAAAAGGTTTCAAGTTGACCCAATAACACTTAGATTTTCTCAACATTTCATAATAATTAAAAAAAATTCAACTTTAATGAGATTTCAACCTACAAGTTAAATAAATGTCTAAATACGAAAAATTCTATTTTCCAAAATTCATCAAGGCATCTGGGATCATTCACAACCTTCACGCCATTTTAAATTTTGGTCTTTTGAAACACATTAGAATTACACATACTTCATGAAATGGTTTCATCTTGCGTTTTATAAACTTGTATTGCATCTTTCACGAATCAAATGTAAACCATTTGTTTTCATATGACCTACCCAATATATGTTTTCGGGAGAAACTTGCAACTAATAATATGCCTTATAACACTTTTCAAACTCGACTTCTCGTAAACACATGAAAATGTGTACCTACGAAATATTTTCATGTGAACCTATTTTGAATCTAAGACACACTTCGATTTCTAAAAAGTTATTCTCATGCATTACAACTATTCCTTCAACTATATCATAAAGTTCGAGTACACTGAGAAAATTTACTTTTCACACTTGTACGCTTTCAGTCGCAAAACTTTTGGTTTAAACAATGCACATATCCTCTTATCAAAATGTTGCTAGCTGTCTTTCATCGTATAATGCATATATGTAAAATTACTAAATTTTAACTCGCATGCTAGTAGGCTATACACTGTTCTGTGCACTTTTCATTCACAGTAAATTTAATTATTAACCTTACACCATTCTATTATAGTTACGTTCGCACATTATCTTATTATTCTCGTAATTTTTTTGTTGGTTATTCTCACACTTTATTCGCAACTATTCTCGCATTAGTATTAGTAGTTATTCTTACAACACTGGTTTTCAGCATTGATTTAACTTATTTACTTTCATTTTGTGCAAATTGTGCGATTTACTCAATTTACGTTATACTATTCTTTCAATCGAAATTTTATGCTATGCTTATATACTTACATGAACGCATATTTGGTATGCATATTTTTTTTCTGTTGTGAGCAAAACCCTGTTATACTTTACAATATTTTGTTCATCATCATGGCCAACGAACATACTAGTTGATAACTTGTATGAGATCTAAGCCAGTGCCCACGTACGACTCGGATTGGAGTATATCTTTAATCCGAGGGGAACGGTGTAAATCTCGGAGTTTATCAATATGGAGTGTTTAGAGTCGTTGATGTGAACAGAAGTTACCGGTTAAGGGTGAACCCGAAAGGGAAGAACCTCTAACCATGTTTTATACTTACATGTTACTTTCATTACGGTTAAAGGGTAAAACCGAAAGGGAAGGACCTCTAACCATGTCATTATTTCATTACAGTAGCTATTACATATTGGTTGCACGCATTTGTTTCTGGCATTACTTAGGTTAGGGTTATGTAAAAGCATAACACCCTAGTGTAAGGTAAATCGATGATTACGGTCCGGAACGCAATCATGGGTTTACAGGTACATGAGGGTGGTATGTAATTCTAATTAGGCTGTTTGTAGACAATCAGTACGAATCCAAAATATCGGGAGTGTGGTGGGCCAGCTGCGGTACACCCTATATATAAGCATAAACGATACTGCGGGAGCGGACTAGGAGTGTGACCAAGAGCCTACCCATTACTACCTCTTCATTAGATAGTTGACTAATAGCTAGCATTTTCGATAAGAACGTTCTTACACAAGCTTTAATTCGTCTTCCTAGAGTCTTTCCCTTGACCACCCGCACAGAAAACACAAACCTTGTATACTCTTACACACTCGATTGTTTGGATACTTGCTGCATACTCTAATAACGTTTAGTCAGAAACTTTTCTAAAGTAGGGGAGACTGCTTCCAGAGTACCTATGCCCCTCACCAGTTACACATTCCCAAAACCATTCACATTTAAACTCTCAATTTCTTAATCTCGGGTCAACTGTCAAAGATTTTGAAACTTTTACCTTGGGTGTTAGACAATTACTTTAAATTTTGTCAAATCATGGCTAATGAAATTAAAAAAAAAAACCTACTTGGCTTTTACAACGCGTTTTGTTTCATAGAAACCCCCACTTGAAAGAAATTTCGAGACGAAATTTTCTAAAGTAGGGGAGACTGTGACAACCGTGACCCTCATCTTTATCAATATTGTCAATTGTAGTCCTTCATGTATTTAATGTTTCTAATTTTAGTCCCTGTAAGTTTCGTCATTTTCAAAATTAATAAAAAAATCAAAACTTTAAAATAGTAAATACTGAATCATTATGTCCATTTTGAAGCAAATTTAATACACCGTGATATACTATGTTGTATTACCAATTATTATCATACAACGATTTTTTGATAGACAAGATTTTTGCATAACTTATTTACGGAATTGGCAAAGTTCGACTTGAATGCCTTTAAAAGAAAAATAAATTAAACTAAAAGCTAAAAGAAAACAAAATAGTTATCTTTGAAATTTATATTTATTTAATTTAGAATTAAACTCTTTACATTGAAACCTTTCAAGTGATAAAACCATTTTTAATGTAAATGAATGTATAAGTTATTATCATTAATATCCTAAAATGAGATGTGGCAATATAAAATGTCTTTTCTTTCATCCTTAAAGCCAAAACCTACTTTTCACCATCTTATTCTTTGAACAACCTTCCCGTTGAAAATAAAAGTAGCATAAATAGCAGAGAATAAGAGTGGCAAGGAGAGTCACGAGTAGCTCCAATCTGTAGGGCAATGTTTAGTACGGTCACACGTTGTGACGGTTACAAGCGGTTTCACCTATACAAAGCCAACGAGTGGTAAGTTATACTCGCACAACTAAAATTATTTTTTTTAGATGTATCATTCCTGTTAACGTATTACGCGTGTGGAACTGAGCTCTAACGACCTCACCCGATCTAATATCGAGTTATTTATGTACTTTAACTACTAAAAGGTGTTGTTCAAATTATCAATAAACCAAGTGTCTAGCTATTAAATGAATATATGTATAAATTTATTTAGATAATAAACACGGAATTCATTCATGATGGTAACATATATGTTTAGTTAACTAAATGACAAGAACTTTTGATTTACAATATGAATCTAAATTGCTAGTGTTGTTATTACCTATATCATTGTTCGAATCTTAGTGTAATTTCCTTGAAAACTATATCAACATTTTTTTCCGTTGTTGTTGGTACCATTTACATTAACAACGTTGGTAGCGAATAACAATAATAATAACTTTAAAACTTGATGGGCGACAATTATGCATTATTATTGTATTATATGAATGAAACCTATGAAAATGTAAAATATATGCATTAATCATACTTAGTTTAAAGAAAAACAAAAATTGGAAACGAATGAAAGTTTTGGGTTAAGCTAATAAGAAGGTCAACAGTGAGTTTTTTTTATTATACAACTAATTATTATTTTTTTTAGTGTATTCATTATAAGATAATTTTTCTTCAATGTTTAATATTATATGGTTAAATAGTAGATCATAAAATTGAATATACTAGTTAAGTGTAACTTCAATATAAATTTTTCCAAATTCGAAACTATCTATCTTTCAACTCACAAATTAGATATTATAACGGGTTACAACGTTTAACAAATCGATAGAGCTCGATCGCGTGTGGTATAACATTTCCCCTTGTAGTAGATACATAATATATGCTACTTCTTAGGATTATCTTGGTGAACATATTACTACTGTAACAAGCTCATGTCTTTGACACATCACCTTTTCCTCGAGAACTAAGGTGAGTATATCTTTCCCCTTTTTACTGTCTTACTATTTTGGGGTGACTCATGTAC
Source organism: Ambrosia trifida (assembly GCA_028751855.1). Classification (NCBI taxonomy): domain Eukaryota; kingdom Viridiplantae; phylum Streptophyta; class Magnoliopsida; order Asterales; family Asteraceae; genus Ambrosia; species Ambrosia trifida. The sequence continues at coordinate 84,321,071 of CM054128.1, forward strand.
TTATTATCAAGATTTTATTTCTTTTACTAAATGCAATTCTCATGTGTGTTTGCTTTATGTTAATTGGTGTGTCTATGACTTGTCAAAATCATTAACCGCTGGGCGGCCTAGCTTTTCAATGAATAGTACTATGGTATACCCCCTTGAGACTCTGTTGAGAGAATGTTGGTCATTGTCTTGTTAATTCATTATTCAGTTGGTTAGTCATGTGTTAGTCATTATTCTCAGGTTTGGTTTTGAACGGATATTACTTATTACATAATTGCAAATGGTACCGCACATGAATTGCTAAACATTTTTCCTACTATATTTATTCAAACAGGGTATGCTCACCAATGCAATTTTTGTATTGACCAAATTATTTTGTACATGTTTCAGGTTGTTTTGAGATGCATCCTTTAAGCTTTCGGATTTATATTTAGATTTTGATTCATTGTATTTCAATTTAGGTTGGCCGTTAGAATCGTTGTATTTCATTTTAATGTAATAAATTATTTAATCATTGTATTCAAATTTACACTTTAGTCCATGAGCTATTGAACAATCGTCACTACGTGACACCTCGATGTTTCCGCCATCGGTTGGGGTGTTACACAAGCCCATGTTCCCCAACGTTTCTGGCACTATGCTTTTGAAACGGCTGTTTATTTAATCAACCGTATGCCTTCTCGTACCAACACCACAATTTCCCCTTTTGAATATTTATTCAACCGTCCACCCGACTTCTCTTTCCTTCGTGTTTTTCGTTGCCAGTGTTTTCCCCGCCTTTGACCCTACAATTCACATAAAATGGATTTTCGTTCCATACCTTGTATCTTCTTCGGTTACAGCACACCTCATTATGGTTACCGCTGTTTTGAACCTCTCACCGAGCGCATCTATATCGCTCGTCATGTTCGGTTTCACGAACATGTTTTTCCCTTCTCCTTTACTACCACCAATCAATCATCCACACCTCCACTAAACAATCCCTATGTCTCCTCTTATCCCATTCCGCCCATTCCCACACCACATGTTATACCACCAGCTCCCAGCACACCAGCATCGACACCCCAAAACACTGCATCACCTGCCCAACCAACAGCTCCGAATAACCCAGCTCCGGCCCAGCAACAATCACCGCCCAACAGCCCTGAACCTGTCCACAATACCGCACCTGAAACAGACCAAGCTCCGGCCCAGACACAAACTTAGCCCACTACTACCTATTCCCATCGGCCCACACAAACTTAGGCCACACATCAGCCCACAGCCTTTGACCGTTACAAAGAATCCACCGACCCAGCCCTGCCTCTGCCTGTTTCTCCTCGTACATCAACTACCAATACAAATCAGCCACCTCCGCCTCCCTAACCCCGTACTCGCCCACCGAACTTACGTCCTAACCCGAAACAAACAAACCCTTTTAAACCCACCGCCTACCATACATCCACTACCACACCCGAACCACCACCTGATGTTGAACCCACCTCCTTTGCCATTGCCAACAAAGCATCTCACTGGCGTCAGGCTATGGCCGATGAATACACTACACTTATTCGAAATGGTACTTGGTCATTGGTTCCTCGTGCTCCTAATACAAATATAGTTGACTGCAAATGGGTGTATAAAGTTAAAAGGGATCAACATGGGGCTGTTAAGCGTCACAAGGCGCGTTTGGTTGCTAAAGGCTTTAATCAGTAGGAGGACATTGACTATACTGATACTTTCAGTCCAGTGGTGAAATCTACCACTATACGGGTTGTTCTTTCATTGGGAGTAACACGTCATTGACCCTTATGTCAATTGGATGTTCAGAATGCATTCTTGCATGGTGACTTGAAGGAGACAGTTTATATGAAACAACCACCGGGGTTTGTTGATCCTCAAAAACCAAATCATGTGTGCCGTTTACATAAGTCCCTTTACGGGCTCAAACAAGCACCTCGGGCATGGTTTCAAAGACTTTCAGCAGCATTGACCGCTCTTGGCTTCCAGGGTTCTAAAATGGATCCCTCTCTATTTATATACTCACACAATGGAACCCTTTTGTATATGCTTGTCTATGTAGATGACATTGTTTTGACATGTAACAATAGCAGTGCGATTGATCATATTGTCAGGGGTCTCAGTCAGTCATTTGCCATACAAGACATGGGATCCTTATCTTATTTTCTGGGAATTGAAGTAGTCCGCACTGGGTCTGATATTCTCCTCTCTCAGAAGAAATATATTATTGAATTACTTGCTCGGGCAAACTTATCACATTCTAAACCGATTCCCTCACCGTACACTACCAGTGTCTCACTTTTTCTTGGTGACAGTCCCCTGTTTGCTGACACCGTTAAATACAGGCAAATGGTTGGCGCCTTACAGTATGTTAGTCTCTCTCGGCCCGAGATCACTTATGCAGTCAACAAAGTCTGCCAGTTCATGCATTCTCCTACTAAAAATCACTGGTCTGCTGTTAAATGTATTCTACGATATTTACATGGGACGTCTGATTATGGTCTTTGGATATCCAGCACCACTTCCTCTATTTTACATGCCTATACTGATGCTCACAAGTTAACTGCCTTTTCTGATGCGGACTGGGTTGGTTGTCGAGTTGACTGTCCATCCACAGGGGGATATGCCATCTATTTGGTCAGCTAGGAATCAAAAGACTGTCTCTCGGTCATCCACTGAAGCAGAATACAAGGCCTTAGCCAATATAGTTGCTGAATTAACTTGGCTTGAAACATTGTTGGGTGAACTTCATGTTTCTATGAAGATACCTCCAATTTTATGGTGTGATAATTTAGGAGCTACATATCTTTCTGCTAATCCTGTCTTCCATGCCAGAACAAAACATGTAGAAGTAGACTTTCACTTTGTTCGCGAGAAAGTTGCAAACAAGAAATTATATGTTCAATTCATTTCTACACATGATCAGATTGCGGATGTCTTCACAAAACCTTTGTCTGCAGATCGGTTCCTCTTTTTGAAGTCCAAGCTGAAAGTCCTGTCTCGGCCTTAGCTTGAGGGGAGTATTAGTCTAGATTAGTAGAGGCCCGACCCTATGTTGACTATTGCCGGCCCTAATAATTGTTATCTTAGTCTATATATATCATATATGTTATCCTCTGTAATCACAATAATTATACAATCAATATACAACTATACCAAGTTTAACTGCACATAACAAAGACAAAGGCATCCCAAGAGAGCAAACCTCTTTTGAAGACCAAATACTATATGCAGATGCCACAATACGTGATGCTCTCTTCTTTTGCAACTAAGCCCATTTTGTAAATCAAGAAATAAAAACACCCTCTTAAAGCAGTAGTCTATTCCTATGACTAAGAAACTCTCTCAACAAATAAACTATGCAATGCAAAAATTCAAGCTTTGCCGCGTAGCGCCGGTTAGATTACTAGTTTTCTATATGAAAATCAACCTATACTCATTCATTTTTAAACAATTCTCTACCCACACACTAATTTCATAAAAATACTCTCACAAAATGCCATCTTCATGTTCGTCGGATTCATCTGACCTATTCGTTTTGGAGTCCTCATCCGAAGACGGCATGGAAATAATAATATCAAGTGTTCAGAAAGTGGTTGAAGCTATAGTCGTGGATGAAGATGAAGGGACTTTCGAACCCAAATGAAGAAAATATATAATTCGCAAACGGCAAGTTGCACATGATTTATATATTGGTACGTGATTACTTCTCACCTGAAACAACATATGAAGCAAATAGTTTTAGGAGGCGTTTTCGTATGAGTCATAATTTATTTTTAAGAATATCAAATGACTTAGAAAATAAATATGAATATTTCTAACAAAGACCCGATGCGCGTGGTAGTATGGGATTTAGCCCGTTGCAAAAGGTCACAACCGCTATTAGACAGTTCGCTTATGGACAAAGTTCTGACATCATGGACGACTATCTAAAAATGTTGGCACGGACAACTAGGGAAAGTCTTCACATTTTTTGTGACTATGTCATTGAACTATATTTACAAAAATATTTGAGAAAACCTACGTTTAGTGACATGCAACAAATTTTGGAGTTTCATGAAGAACCACATGGTTTCCCCGAGATGCACGGTAGTTTAGATTGTATAAAATAGGAGTGGGAACTTTGTCCAACCGCATGGCAAGGCCAACACACGAGTGGATATCATCAAAAACTGTCAATGATTCTTGTAGCGGTTGCATCCCAAGATCGTTGGATTTGGCATGCATTCTTTGGTGTGCCTGCTTCGTTGAACGATTTAAATAATCATAATTGATCACTAGTTTTCATTGATTTAATAAATGGTGTTGTACCAAAAGGAACTTTTTTGTTTGTTAACGGGGTCGAAAACAAGTACGGGTGTTATCTAACGGATGGAATTTACCATAGGTATACTAACTTCATAAAATTCGTTAAACTGAATACTATGTTAGATGATAAGAGGTCAAAGTTTAACAAAGCTCAAATAGCGTCATGAAAGGACATTGGGTGAGCTTTTGGTGTTTTGCAAAAAAAAAAAAAAAAAGATGACGCATTTTGGCCATGCCTTGTCAATTGTGGAAAAATCCACAAATACGAAATGTGATGTACACGTGCGTTATTTTACACAACATGATTTTGACCTATCCTGACGACTTGTCTTCAGGAAAACAATTCATAATGGCGCTTGAATTTCCCTCCTTCCCGCCGAACTGTATCCCTACGACATGTTGTCGGGAAAGGTTAAAAACCCAAAAATAATAATAATAATAATAATAATAATAATAATAATAATAATAATAATAAAAATTACAGTCCTGCACCAACATGTTGCCGGGACAGGGTCCCTATACTGACGATATGGTGTCGTCAGAGAAAATTTCTTGTAGTGTTTGGGGATGAGACGCAATCATATAACACAGTCACAATTGATGAAGAGAGAACATTAAACACATATGCAATCAAGAATAGCCAAACATATCACAACGTTCGAACGGATTTGGTTGAACATATTTAGAGGGTTCCAAAATATAACGCCGATGATGATAATTAAAAATATTTGTTGTAGTAGTTTTATTTTTAATTTTATTCGAAGTATTTTTTTATTTTTAATTGATGTAGAATTGTCATTGTCTTTTTATAAATTTAATAAAATATAAGAGTCTTTTTTTATATAATGTTAATACATTTTTTTTTGAAAACGCAAAATACCATATGACAACTCATGGCTCCAACTCAAATCCAAAACTCTCCATATTCTAGGAGACATATATCTCTACTACCTTATTAAGGAGGAGAGATGGGTAAGAAGGTAATTTAACCATCATTTTAAGATGCATACAAAAGGTCCCATGCATAAATCTATAACTTTTACCATTTTCTTCCATCTATGCCCTTATGTATAAGTCACTAATACAAATCAATTGCACCATTCAATACATTTAACTCATGTATTAACTTTTTGCTACCTAGAACCATTACCAAGTAAAAGATTAATTCATGTAACTTTTTTTTAATGGATTAACTTTTTGTTACCAATGGAATTTGAATTATCACCACAAGAAAAGGCTAAGCCTTATTTATAAACACTTTGTAACCAGTAGGCTAAAGGCTCTTTGTTTCATGTGTGTAACTAAATGTTGCAAATAAAAATCAAGCACAGATCAGATTGGATAAATAACAGTATGGTGTATAAAGTTTTGGCAATTTAAAATGTGAATAAAAATACATACCCGCGGCAACGCGCGTGCATTCCACTAGTCTTTACCAATAAGACTAGACTCACCTTAAAAAAATATATAAATCACTCAACTTTAATTACCTTGGTTACAAAAGCCTTTTTTATTGTTAATCAAAATATAAAATTTAAAGTGTTTTATTAAAGTTACTTTGATTTTCTTTCCCGATTTATATCACTCAACTTTTATTTAATATTCCGATTTTGTAAATTCTTTCTATAAATGTAATACTTTAAAAAATCAAGTAATATGAATGTGACATTATTAGATAGTACTCTGAAACATAGAAAAGATTACATGATCATTATGCTATCTAACCAAACACTAGATAGAGATTTATTTTAATTTTTTTTTTTTTGAAAATCAAACTTCATTAAAACACACACGAGCCAGGCATCTCCACGGCGGAGAAACCCACTCGAACAATTACATTACATCAATACAAAACGAAATCCATCCTTTCCAATCTACCTTCCCCCATTGAACCTATTCCTATACCACAAATAACCCAACGATGTAACATCGGTCACAATCTTCGGCACCTTGATCTCCATATTGTTGAATCTTTTCTCATTCCTAGCTTTCCAGATACACCAACACGTCAAAACTATCACTCCATATACAACTTGTTTCCGGACGCTAGAACCATCCACCCTTTTAGCCATCTCTAAGATATCTCGAAAAGAAAACAAAAAACCTTTTGGGATATGACACCAAGTACAAATTGCATTCCATACACCATTAGCGATGATGCAATCCGTGAAGATGTGATCCGTGCTTTCTTCCGTATCACCACACATCGAACAAATATTATCCCCAAACATAATATTCCTCCTAGCTAACGCTACCAACGTCGGAATTCTATCTAAATTTGCCCTCCACATGAATAAGTTACATTTGTTAGGAAGCCACTTACACCATTTGTAGACATTATCATTAGACCTGGGCACCTCTTAAAGCAACCATCTTCAAGTTTCTTTTACCGAAAATTCTTTGTTATCCGTTTTGTTCCAAACCCATTCGTCCGGTCTGTTGTTAAGCCGAACATCACTAAGAACCCGATGGCAATCCAGCAATACTTGAACTTCCGCTTGCGATTCCGGATACCTACTCCAATTCCAATTAATCGGCCCACCTAGAGAATCCTCAATCCTGTCATTCACCTTGCACCATTTATCCTTATCAAGGCGAAAGATATTAGGAAACAAGTCACGTAGCGGAACATCTTTCACCCAAGGGTCAATCCAAAACTTTATATCCGTGCCCCTACCAGTAACACCCCGCACCATATTCACGAATTGAGTCCCTTGAACCTTAGTTCAATAGCCAATACTCACCACTTTTGACCACGTACCGCGGATATTAGCACTAACCTGAAATGCATCCCATTTCCTTCTTGTCAAATGAATCGCATCAATCAACCTTCTCCAAAGAGCGTTTCGCTCAACTTTATACCTTTATAACCATTTCAAAATCATAGCGTTGTTAATCACATCCAGTTTGCTTAGACCCAATCCTTCCTCTTCCTTCGGTTTTGTCACCTCTTCCCAAGCCACCCAATGAGTCTTCCTTATTTCGTCACTTCCGCCCCATAGAAATCTCTTAATGATACCTTCTAGTTTGTTAATGACCATCACCGGAGCCTCGTATAGCAAAAAATAATAAGTCGGCAGACTTTCTAAAACCGATTTAATCAACACCACCCTACCCCCCATCGAAAGAGTGTTGGCCTTACACTTGGATAGCCGTTTTTTGAACACGTTTATAACCGGCTCCCAATTATTGACGCGCCCCATATTAACACCCACAAGAATTCCCAAATACTTAAATGGAATGCTACCCGGTCTACACCCCAATGCATCTGCTTCGGGTTTAGCTTGCTCATCGATAATACCCACGCCGAAAAGAGTAGACTTGTTAATGTTAATACGTAAGCCCGAACACATGTGAAAAATACGGAGCATTCTTCTTAAAGCAGTAAAATTAAATTGAGATCATTCACCCATAACCATGGTGTCGTCCGCGTATAGTAAATGAGAAATAATTGGACCTCCATCTTTGATCTTCACACCATGAAACGCTCCAACATCACAAGCTTTTCTAAAAATACCAGAAAAGGCTTCCATGACAACAATGAATAAAAACGGAGAAATGGGATCACCTTGGCGTAAACCTTTACCACACCCAAACTTGAATGTCGGAGAACCATTAACGAGAACAGATGATCTAGCCGAAGAGAGAATACCATGAATCCATCTACACCAAAGTTCCGGAAACCGCATCTGTCTCAAGACCAAAATCAAAAACTCCCAATTGACATTATCGTAAGCTTTCTCAAAATTGATCTTGAACATGAATAATTCTTTTCCTTTCCGCTTTGCCCATGACAAAATTTCACTAATCATCAGCGGCCCGTCCAAAATATATCTCCCCGTTAAAAACGCCGATTGAATTTCATGTGTGATCTCCCCCATAACCATTCTCATCCTGTTCGCAAGCACCTTAGAAATAACCTTACTGATCATCCCAATAAGATTAATAGGCCTATACTCACCAAGAGAGACTGGATCCGAAACTTTGGGAATAAATGTGATAAAAGACGACCCCGCACCTCCACTAATAGTGGCCGTATCAGAAAAGAACTGAAAAATCTTGACAAAATCGTTAGATAATAAAGTCCAATATTTCTTAACAAAACGGAAATTAAATCCGTCCGGCCCGGGAGCTTTATCACTCCCACAGTCAAAAACCGCTTCCATTATCTCACTTTCCATGAAAATAACGAGTATTCTCGTCCCCTTCCTTTGCCCATCTCACCCTCGATTTTTGTCTAAGATCTATTTGTTTAAAGTCTTCCAACTCTTTAATTCTAGCTTTAGCCTCCTCATAAACCCACTTCTTCGCTTCCGTAAAATCCCGATCCTCTATAACTTCATCCAAATCGGCCGGGTCTTGAGCTAGATTCGCATATTCGGCAGCTTCATCCTTAGTCGATTTTTCTTTCCAAACCATAATCGTTTTCCTCAAAACTTTTAACTTATTCATTAACTGCACATCCAGAGGCCCTTTCCCAATAAACGTCGAACTAGTAGTATTAACAAGCTCATCAAAATCTTTACGTTGCAACCAAGAATTAAAAAACTTGAACAGTTTAGGACCGTAATTACGATCCTCGACCTTCAAGATAAGCGTACTATGATCCGAATAATCTCTAGCTAAGGCACGATACTCTACATTCGGCCATTCGGACATCACACACCAAGAAAAAAAATCCGATCTATTCGGCTACACTTATTTCCAACCACATAAGTGAATTTGTGCCCTCGAAGATTAAACTCATGTAAGCCCGCCTCTTGCAAGAAATCATTAAAATCATTAGTCATAGCCAAATTAAATTTAGAGTTCTGACGCTCCTCTTTATCACGAACACAGTTGAAGTCACCTCCAACTATCACCATACCATTAACACTCCCAAGAATCCTCACCAAATCAACCCATAGCGTCTTCTTGTCCAATTTTTTTTGTGGTGCATACACATTAATAACACATAAATCTTTACCGCTTTCCTTTATCACCCCACGGATAGAAAGAAAGTAGCGATTTTTTACCACCGAAATCATATCAAACTTCTTATTGTCCCATAACAAAACTAAACCACCCGATCTCCCAGTCGCTTCAACCCAAAGCACACCAAAATTATTATTACCCCAATACCTACTCAAATCCACCCCATCCATATTAGAAAATTGAGACTCTTGCAATAGAACAAACGCTGCACTATTTTGAATCCGAATACTCCGAATCCAATCTCCTTTCCGGTCATTCCCAGTCCTCTAATATTAATTGAGATCACATTCATTGAACAACCAATTGAACGCCTTCTTTCGGTACCTGCTGAACGATATAATCTTCAAAATTATCCATATTTTCAGCCCTAATACTTTATCCAAAGCTATAGTTTCCCTTACTTCACGGTTTTGTACAAAATTAGCTTGGCCTACAACAGCTTCAACATTGTCCGACCTACCTTGCACTTCATTTAGGTTTTCGAAATCACCTTCTTCATTGTTCAACTGTACTTCTCTGTTAAGATCAGGCGTCAAAAATTCCCCATCTTGTACACTAACCTCCATTACATTAGACGGTGGACTCAACTCCAGAAAAATGAACTTATCTATATCAAGAGGATCATTCCCATCTCGTACTCGCTTCTTAGGTCTATCCGGATTTGAATTCTAATTAACTCTACCCAAAGACGATTTCTTTTTGGTTCCCATTCTCCTCTTTTTCTTAGAGAATGTTGAGTGAGTTCCTTCAGCCAAGTGACTGTTGGACTCCTCATGCACATGCACATGTTATCTATTCACAGGAATACGTTCAAGATCCCCTCTACCACCTTCGTTAATACCTTGATCCTCCATGACTATCTCCCCCTCCTCCGTTCTGTTATTTGTCTCCTTGTGTACTACCGGTGTCTCCATAACCACATCACAATCGACCTCTTCCTCTAAGTCTACAATACAATCCGGAATCCAACCCGCTTCCTCCTCCTTAATTAATACATTACATTTAATCTTGTGCCATTTAATAACACAACTTTGTTTAATCTTCTCCACTTTGTTAACTAGAACCCCAACCACTGCATAAGATAAATCCCTCCCCTCCTCTTCAAACTGTGCCGAATGTATGACTCTACCAAAGTTGGAAGCAATGACATCAAACACTTGGAGTTTCGATAGCGTTAAAGGCACCCCAAAGAGTTTTAACCATGCAATCCTCTCAACATCCAAAATCTGACCATTCCAAACAACACAAGAATCCAGGAAGACCTCCCAACCCTCATTATCTGCAAGAAGAGAATCCCTCTCAATCTTGTCCTGAAATACCAATAAAGCATTAAAACCACTAACATAGTGAATCTGAATGCTATGCTGAAGCATCGCTCTCAAAAGTCTCCTCAAACTGATCAATTCCGTATACCCTTTCACCTTTACCACTAAGCCACAATCATTGATCTCATCAAAAGCACCAATGTCACCATCAATATTTAGTTCCGGCACCCCAACCCCAACCTCCTTATTAAGTAAAGTATCCATGAAAGAACGAGAACCACTTACCACATTGACATGTTGATCTACGGCTTTGCCTTTATCCCTTTCCAACTCTGTCTCTATACCGTCATCCTCCTGAACATTCCTCATCGATTGCCACACTCTATCATTCGACTTCTTCTCCACAGGATCATTCACGAATCTTGCAGGAGATATGAATAGTTTATAACTTCCTATCCATAAGTCTTTTAACCGAAACTCCAAATCGGACAAGTTTCTATCAATCTTGAACGTAACAAATCCAAACCTCATACCTAGACAATCAAGCTTTCTAGCAATGTACGTTCCTTGCACCTCTGCGTATCACTTCAAAACCCCAGCTAGATCTGCCGATGAACACCTATCTGGCAGATTTGATACAAAAAACTTCACTCCCCCTGTTGATACAATGGATCGATGACTGTTATTGTTATCCCTACCCTTCTTAGATGGAACATCGTACCACTCGTTGACCTTGTAGAGTTACCTTGCCGCCATGCATGAACTTCAAACCCTAATCGCCTCCTATTTTCTCGGATCTAAAAACTATCACTAGATAGAGATGTATTACGCGTTTCATGTTCTTTATTTTAGAATTAGCTATATATTAAACACGAATCCGTTAATAAACATTCATTATGTTATTGTATTTCTCGTTTAAGGTTTTTAATAAATTTTAAAAGCTAGGGTATATTTTTTAACAAAATAAGACTTTAATACTCCTTCCGTCCCAATTTAAAGGTCCTAAGTCCAAAAACACATATTTTAAGAAATCTTTTGTTTGTATGTGGTAAAATGACAATAATATCCTCAAAAGTGGTTATTGTGTTTTTGTCATTATGGGTAAAACTGGAAATTGCATTTCTATTTTTGAAAAATGACATTTAATTTGGGACAAACAAAAATTGAAAGAATGACATTTAAATTGAGAAAAGGGAGTATTAAAGGTTAAAACTCAAAAGAATCATGTGTTAAATCAAAGCTTTCAACCTGGACAGATGTAGGGTCCCACAAAGACATAGACACAAGAATCTGCCTCATAAATTTCCATGCCTTCGTATCAACAAAACACTAGTCACATGATTCTGCCTCCCAATATTGCAATGGATATTATGATTCACTCTCACTCTCACATTATTGTTTTTTATTATTATTTCCTATATTTAACACTTACTTCGAATATCTTTTTAAACTTAAATTTTTGTATAAAAATAGGGGAGACAACTGTTGCTGGTCACTTGGGTCGTCGTATGGTTCATTAGTGTGTATAAGTCACTTGTTGAGAAGTTCTTTGCAAACTGCCTTTGGTCTAACGGTCCGAATGTGTTAGTAAAGTGCTCTTTAAAATAAGGCCAAGACTTAAAGTCACATAGTGAACAACGATATAGATTTCAGGAGTAGTATTAAATTTCGTTAAAGAAATACAAAAAAAAAAAAAAAAAAGAATTCCATGTACGCTATGAAAGTTTAAATGTTCCTACGCACAATATACGTTATATGGTTCGGTGACATGACGTTTTGCATGTGTAAATCTATAAGTCCCAAATCAAAAGATCTTTAACAATGATGTCAAACTAACACAATCAATTAGGGGAAACTAATGATTATGTGATTTTAGAATAATAACAAGATGGATCTCAATGCATGCAATTTCAATATTAAAGGAACCTTTGAATACAAGGAGAGTACCCACTTAGAACCACTAACCCTATAGGTGGTTCTCGGCTATACAATCAAAACCCGTAAGCTAACTATTTGATACGTAAACCTCTATGCTAGGACTTTATAAAATCGATATCTTAATTGCATCTCAATTACTTTTACGTAATGGAGACCATGCTATAAAATGATTCGGTTGAAGCAAGATCATATCATAGGTTTTGTTATATTATGACATATTAGGGTGTACTATTGTAACTTACATAGTCTTTAAGAAGTTAAGTGTAGTTTGTACATCTATATATTGTAACTCTATTATCATTAGAAGGTATTCAATCTCAACATTATCATGGTATCAGCCATAACACCTAGAAATTAAGTTTCCCTTCCATCTTTCTTCCTCTTTCCTTTGGCTTTTGCATCTTTTCTTCTTCCTTCTTTATTTCTTCTTTCTGTTTGATTCTCTTTCATCCAAGTTTGTGGTTTCATTGGCTTCTTCTTCCACAAATTCTTCTCCTTTGAATGGTCTTGCACCTATGATTGCTATCAAGCTTAATGGCTCAAATTATATATATTGGAGGGCTCAAATGCTACCCTTGTTAGCCTACCAAGAAATTGAATCCCACGTTGATGGGTCTCTATCGGCTCCCTCTCCCACTATAACAACCGATGCTAAGGAATCGCCCAATCCTGAATATGGTACTTGGTTACGCCATGAGCAACAAGCAATTATTTTGCTTCATGTGTCCTTAACTGAAGAAGCTCTTGCGGTTACTGTTGGTTTGCCTACCGCTCGAGACATATGGGTTGCACTTGAAAATGCCTTTTGTAATACATATGTGGAGCGTGTTCAAAACTTGCGTGATAATCTTCGTCTCATTCAAAAAGGGGACAAGTCTGTCTCAGAATTTGGTCGTCTCTTCAAAGGTGTATGTGAACAACTTCTTGCTGCCGGTCATCCCGTTGATCCTATGGATCTGTTACATTGGTTTCTATGTGGTCTCGGACCGACATTTGAGGGGTTCTCTACTCATATGCGTACTGTGCGTCCTATACCAAATCTCACAGATCTTTTAGCCAAGGCTGAAAGTCATGAAATATTTGTCAAGCATTACATGGACCCTCATCTCATTCGGTGGCTTTTTCGGCTCACACTCAAACCTCACCGTCTGGTCGCTTTGGTCAGTTTCGGCACAATTTAGACCAGGATGGTCGGGTCAACATCGTCAAAAAAGGCCCGCGCAATCAGGTTCCTGGTCCAGTCGTGATTCTGGATAGTTTAGGCCTAAGCGGCCTCCTACTTGTCAGCTTTGTCGCAAGCAGGGTCATTATGCAACTCAGTGCTATCAGTTGCAATCTTTTGCTGCCTCTGGAAATCTATCTGAAGCGAACCTAGCGCAAGATTTTCATGCGCAATGCGCTATTCCTGACTGGACAGGTGACACGGGTGCGTCTGACCATATGGTTCCAAACAACAATTCTTTACCTGGTTCCACTCCTACTCAAGGTAATCAGCGTGTTTTCTTTGGAAATGGTCAATCTTTACCCATCACACATACGGGTAACACCAAACTTCTCGATTCTCTTGATCTTAAAAATGATTTGGTTGTTCCTAATCTTACGAAAAATCTTTTGTCTATCAGTAAGTTAACTGAGGACAATCCTATTAATGTTGTGTTTTCTTATCCTCATTTTTTTATTCAGGATCGACACAACAAGAAAATTCTGGCTCGCAGGTGCCGTGAAGATGGCCTTTACATTCTCCACAACACCCCTCAATCATTCGTTGCTTCGTTAAAATGTCCCTCAACGTCTTTTGAGTCCAGGCATTCTCGTTTAGGACATGTTGGTTTTGAGGTTATTACAATATTGAAAAATAATGGTTTAATTTCTTTTACATCTGTTTTGCCTAAACCGGGTGTTTGTACCCCGTGCGAACTTGCCAAATCAAAACGGCTTCCTTTTAGTTTGAATAATAAACGTTCAACATTTCCTCTTGAATTAATACATTGTGATTTGTGGGGTCCTTCCCCAGTTAGATCGGTTGGAAATTATCGTTATTATGTGGCTTTTGTGGATGATTTTTCTCGCTTTACTTGGTTATATCTATTGAAATCAAAATCTGAATTTATTGATGTGTTATCTATATTTATACCTTTTGTTCAAAATCAATATCATCTCAAATCAAGACGTTTCAAAGTGATGGAGGTACCGAGTTTACCAATCATAAAGTCCGTCGCTTATTTGAACAAAATGGGACTTTTCATCGTATGTCATACCCATACACCCGCAACAAAATGGTCAGGTTGAACGCAAACATCGCCACATTGTTGAAAGAGGCTTGGCGATGTTATTTCATGCTAAATTACCCACTACATTTTGGGTTGATGCGTTCTCTTCGGCAGTTTACATTATTAATCGTTTACCATCTACTATCCTAGGTGGTAAATCTCCATTTGAACTTTTATATAATCGAACTCCCGATTATTCCATTTTTCGGTCATTTGGTTGTGGAGTGTTTCCATGTTTACGTGATTATGCGGATAATAAACTTTCTCCAAGAAGCATACCATGTATTTTCCTTGGATATAGTTTCAAATACAAAGGTTTTCGTTGTTTAGATCCATCTACTAATCGCACATATGTGACCCGTCATGCGCGTTTTGATGAAACATGTTTTCCTAATGACACTACCACCTCGTCAAAGTCAATTAAAGATCTTGAAATTTCAATTTTTTTTGGACCCTTCGGATGCTACCTTAAACAACGCCCCACTTACGGTGTGCGCATATAATGTATATATGTGTGGCCATCGGGGGGCAAAAGTAAAGTTGCACTAGTTTTAACGTTATTTTACTTATTTCGTGAAAATAACGTTAAAAACGACGGACGGTTAATCATGCATCATGTGGTGGCGTTGATAGCCAAACGACAAAGGGGTACATGCACCGATCGGGTTTGTCCCGATTGCTAAGTGTTATGTCCCTTATGTCCAATGCTTGATACCAAACCACATCGAGCCGGGGGTCTCACTGGAAGCAACCTCTCTATTCTTAGGGGTAGAGGTAAGGCTGTCTACATCTTACCCTCCTCAGACCCTACCTTAGCTTTGCTATAGGTGGGATTAAATGAGTATGATGATGATGGATGCTACCTTAAACCATCATCAAGTCCCCTTTGCTCCATTAAATCCACAAATAAATCACACATTAACTCTAACCTTAACTCCCACCTTTACTTCACACCATAACCAAAATTGTTCAACTTCTAATTCCTCAACGGCAAATTCTTTTAATCCATTAAATCAATCATCAAGTCCCACAATAAATAACTCATCAAGTCCCACTTTTCCTCCACCCACTAACACTAATCGTAACCCACCCTTCACTTCTCATTTAAATCCCACTTTAACTCCAATTAATAACACAAACCATAATCATTCCAACAATTCTAGTGCACATCTTCCCACGAAACATATTTCCTCAATTAATGAACCTCCGTTTTCCAATTGTTTGCCACACACCACAAGTTTAACTCAACCTTCTTCTTTCGGTACCTTGTCCTCAACTCATCCAACCTCAAACAATCCAACCGAACCTATAACCGTACCATTTTTTCTGTTTCATCATCCCATTAACCCAACATCTAATATTCCTACGACCCTGTCCCCTAACACCACACCTTCTCATACCCCGACCTCTACACCTCCATCCTTGCCTATCTCCTCTTCTCTTCCATTCACTATTGGTGCTATCGAGACACCTCTTGCCTCGATCGCACCTCCTCAACCCCCGCCATCCCCGCCTTTACCAACTCATCCTATGATTACTCGTGCAATGGCTGGTATATTCAAGCCTCGTCATCAACTCGATTTGGCTCACACCACTCATATTGCTTTTCACCATTCTCTCTTTGCCTCCACCGATCCATCGATCTTTACATCCGCTTCAAAAGACGAAAAATGTGTTTGTGCCATGCAGGCCGAATATGATGCTTTAATTCGAAATCAAACATGGACACTTGTTCCGCTGCCTTCTAATGCTAATGTGGTTGGTTCCAAATGTCTCTTCAGGACTAAATTTCATTCGGATGGCTCTATTGAACGTCACAAGGCTCGTCTTGTTGCACAAGGATTTACTCAAGTGCCTGGCCTTGATATATCTCATACATTTAGTCCTGTTGTTAAAGCTACCACAGTTTGCACTGTTCTTGCTCTTGCTGTCACTAATGGTTGGCCATTGCATCAATTGGATGTTAATAATGCTTTTCTTCATGGTCATCTAGTGAAAGTGTTTACATGGAACAACCTAAGGGTTTTGTAGACATTCGTTTTCCTTCATATGTGTGCAAATTGAACAAAGCCATTTATGGTCTCATGCAAGCACCCAGGGCTGGTTTCATCGACTAAGTATTTTTTTTAACCAAATATGGCTTTGTTTGTAGTCGTGCAGACCCTTCATTGTTTGTGTTTAATAATAACTCCTGCCTCATGTATCTTCTTGTGTATGTTGATGATCTTATTCTGACTGGGAATCAGTCGTCTTCACTTCGGTCCTTCATTTCAAGTCTTAATACTGCATTTGCGATCAAAGATCTGGGAAACTTAATTATTTTCTAGGTTTGGAGGTTACCTACACAGAGAGTGGTTTATTTTTAAATCAATCTAAGTATACTAAGGATATTCTTGCTCGTGCCAAAATGTTGGAGGCCAAACCTACCCCGACACCTTTAAGCACTAATGTTTCGTTTGTCTCTACAGGTGATCCTTATCCAGACGTTACTCATTATCGGTCCATTGTTGGAGCGCTGCAATATTTGACAATTACAAGACCAGACATTTCTTATGCTGTGAATCAAGTCAGTCAGTTTTTACAGTTTCCGAAAAATGATCATTTTTCAGGAAGTGAAACGCATTCTGAGGTACTTAAAGGGAACAATTGCTTAAGGTCTTCACTACACTCGTCCATCTCCTACAGATTTGCTTGGGTATTCTGATGCTAATTGGGCTCCTTGCTTTGAAACTCGTCGTTCAACATATGGATACTCTATCTTTTTAGGTGGTAATCTCATTTCTTGGAGTGCTAAAAAGCAACCGACCGTTGCTAGATCAAGTTGTGAATCAGAGTATCGGGCTATGGCGAATACCGCTGCAGAAATTGTGTGGTTAACACATCTCTTACGGGAACTTCATGCTTTACCTCCTGATAGGCCTACTATTCTTTGTGATAACCAAAGTGCTATTTTTCTCACACAAAATCCTGTTTCTCATAAAAGGGCAAAACATATCGACCTAGACTATCATTTTTTGCGGGAGCTTGACAGTGCTGGAAAACTTGTCACAAAATTTGTTCCAACCAGCTTCAGGTGGCGGATATTTTCACAAAGAGTCTTCCTTCTCATCAGTTTACTACATTTCGTAAAATGCTCCGCATTGGTCCACCACCATTCAGCTTGCGGGGGATGTTATATTATGACATGTTAGGGTGTACTATTGTAACTTACATAGTCTTTAAGTAGTTAAGTGTAGTTTGTACATCTATATATTGTAACTCTATTATCATTAGAAGGTATTCAATCTCAACATTATTAGGTTTGATTGCTTTCGTGGCAATGATGGTGTCGTAAGGTTAAGTTTCCTAATTAAATGTGATACATTCTTTCATATGTGGTGCAGTACTTAAATTAAATGCCAATTAAAATTCAGATTCAATTAAAAACTAAAGTTTAAAATAGAGAAAAATGAATTACAATAGCTTATAACAATAGACGCCACAAACTTGGGTTATCATGGATTTAGAGGGTGTTTGGGATTGCTTATTTAACTCCAAAAGTGCTTTTTATTAAAAGTGCTTATTAACATATGACTTTTGTCAAAATCAGTTTAAAAAAAAAGTGTTTGGATTAGCTTTTGGTGAGAAAAGTCAATAAGCTGTTTATAAAAACCGTTTGGCTTAGCTTATTAATGTAAAACGACAAAAAAAGACATTCATATATATAGTATAAGGATAAAAGGAAAACCCTCCTAAACTGGAAAACTCTGGAAACTCTAACTTCCCGAGCTTTTTCTTTATATGAAAATTGTAGGGTATATAATATACATGATTTTAAGCATTTTGAGCCAAAAAATCAAAAAAAGCGCCGAGTATTTTTTTTAAAAAAAAATAAATAAGTTTTTGGGTAACACATTGTTAACACATGTTAATTTCGCTTAACATGTGTTACCCGAAAACTTAAATTTTTTTTTTTAAAAAGTGTTCAGCGCTTTTTTGATTTTTTTGGCTCAAAATGCTTAAAATCATGTATATTACATGCCCTAAAATTTTCATACCCTAAAAAGCTCGGGAAGTCATTCTAGAGTTTTCCAGTTTAGCAGGGTTTTCCATGGATCCTTACCCTATATAGTATATATATATATATATATTTATAACTATTTACTAGTTTTACACATAATACTTGAAGGTAAAGTCACCGATACCGAAAACATCAAAAAGTAGATACGAAATTGGCACTGATAAAGATTAAATACTGAAAACTAATTTGATACCGGTATCAGTTCAATACCGGAATATCATTTTCTTATCTCCAATAAAATAATCATGGCATTGAGTTTCATCCTAATAACTTGGATGACCGAATAATAATAATATTGATGACGGAATAATAATCAACAATGAAAATTCGAAAACCAACCTATATTTCAAACTAGGTATTAGTTGCCCGCGCTCCTGTTACGTTGAGTGTTTGGCGGACGTTAAAGATCGTGCGTCGCTGTGGGAGCTCCTATTGCGTGGAGGGTTTCGTGGACATAAAAGATAATATTAAGTGACTGTTACTCTTGCGTGAGCTTCAAAAAAATAATCGCGGCTAAAAGCTAAAAGTTTGGTGGTTAAAGTTTGAAGTCCTAAAAGCTAAAATGTTGGCCAAAGTGCAATGCAAGTTTAAAAAAATTGAGTGGTCAAAGTTTGAAATCTTAAAAGCTAAAAGTTTGGTGGTCAAAGTTTGAAATCCCAAAAGCTAAAAGTTTGGTGGGCAAATTGGAAGAAAATAAAGTTAAGCTAAAAGTTAGGGACCAAAGTTTTAAATCATAAAAGCTCAAAGTTTGTTCGTCTAAGTTTGGTGGTCAAATTAGAAGAAAATAAAGTTAACGTAAAAGTTAGTGGCAGAAATAAACTTAACGTAAAAGTTAGTGGCCAATATATATATTAGGTGGTCAAATTGGAAGAAATAAAGTTAAGCTAAAAGTTAGTGGCCAAAGTTTTAAATCTTAAATGCTAAAAGTTTGTTAATCTAAGTTTGGTGGTCAAATTAAAAGAAAATAAAGTTAACCTAAAAGTTAGTGGCAGAAATAAAGTTAATGTAAAAGTTAGTGGCCAATATATATATTAAAACAAAAACACCGGTTACAGTGTCTTTGTATTAACTAGGGTGCTTTTCGCGCGCTTCGCAACGCGTTCTTCGTTTACACCTCTACTTACTTTGTCCTTCTTCACCGTCGCTCTCGTCAGTCACCCAACAAAAATAACATCCAACAATATCAAACTAATGCCACCATCTTTTCCAGCAGCTGATCCGTGACTGTAATCAGCATTAGCAGCAATTTAATTGTAATAGAAGTCAACATATGCAAACTATACATGACACAAATTATACATCAGTCACTATACAAAAATAAAGTAATAATTTAGTGTTGTATAACATGTAATGATCACATTTTGGTAACAAAACTAACGGCTAATAGCTTTAATATGCTTCAAATTACATAACTTTCGTTATCTGAAATACCACACAACATTTTTTTGACTCATTTGCTGAAGGTGCCAGAGTGTCGGTATAATTATAAAATTTCAAAATATTAATAATCGAACCAATTAATATAAACTATCAACCTGGGAGTGCCTTGGGAGAGATCGAGTTGTGCATCATGAGGACCGAACTCTTCACTGTCCACTAACGCCTGACCCACCCGTCCGAACTCTTTGAAGGTCTCCGGCGTTGCTTCGATCAGATTCAACTTCACCACCACTGCTTCCATGGATTTGTACTAACAGAAATTGACCAACATAATTACTTTATGATGTAATTCAAACCAACATGTGTATTTATGGAAAAACCCCTTCCCACCAAAAGCATAACAACGACCCGTTCGCTATGCTTCATTTTACACACCAGTAAACAACATCGACCCGTTCAAAATGAAGCAAACAACAGATATATACACAAACACACAACACCACCGAAAACGGAGACCCAAAATTCAAGCATAGCAAAACATTTAATCGAAAGCATATATAAACGAAAAAAATATTTGATTATATAATATATGTCATATACAGACATACACAATGCCAACGAACAAAAGATATAGTAAACGATACCTGAAATTAGCATGTGAGGCGCAAGCATTGCCGAATAAAGTTGACCCGGTTGAATTAGCATTGTACAACAATTGAAAGTTTTCGACATGCGCTATTATTAAAGTTAACCCATTTGAATCAGTATTACAACAATATACAAACATACCAACATCATTAAGTAGTTAAATGACACCAAATATAAAGACAAAATGACAGCATTTGGTCGAGCGTGTGGAGTGAATGAATCATGATTAAAGAAAAACAAATAGAAGACATAATACGGTGAATGTAGACTCATACCTCACATATTAAGCCCCATTGAGAAACATAAAACAGCTTGTGAACAAACTTTTCCATGCATTACCTACAACAATCATCCAAGATTAGCAACCCGCCTTAAAAAATTCAAGGTATAAGAGGCTCTGAATTCCAAAAAGACATGGGTATGAGGATGTTTAAACCATGAATATCTAAAAAAATCTCTTCGAAGGACCATATATAGGTACAAATAAATTAACATCTTGAAGTGAGACATAGCTTACAATTAAAAAATATTTTGTGAATATCAGTACAAATGCATATATGTATGCAAAGGATTTCAAAGTTTATATATGTATGCAAAGGATTTAAAACTTTAAATTGTATTCCAATTTCTACAAAAGGTAAACAACTTCTTGCTTATATATGTTGCCTCAAATGTCATACACACACAGTCAAGATCCCATATTAAGTTGACCATAGGAAGTCACTGGTAAGTTAGCAAAGATAATTTAAATTACAACACGCTTAAAACAAAATCAATCATTGCCGGAATTGATAATAATAATCATAACACAATTTTGAGAATTGTTGAAAGATAGGTTTCTTAAAACCCCAAAAAACCCAAACGGGTGTTGTTTGAAATTGGTTGATAGACTCCCAAAAGTACTGAAACACACCAAACCACACTCTTACCGGATCTTGTTCCATCTCCATGAGTTCTAATCATCGCTGCACTTTCTCTAACTTTTCTTAACAGCTCCCCTAACCTCCTGCAACCACACCAAGACACCATAATTGTTGTTATAATTTAATAATATAGAAATCCCAAATTCAAAACCATTCGTAAAAGTGCATGCAACATATTAAATCAGAATCAACACAATCAGGAACGATTACCTTTGTTGGCGGCGGAGGAAGCGAGTTCGAGTTTCTGGGGCAGCGGAGGTGGGTTCCGACATCACATGGACCAAAAACAAAGGCGATGATGAGGCAGTGGTGATGAACATAACGGTGAGCAGTTGAGGATGGCGATGGTGCTGTGGATGAGGCGGGAAGGGACGATGATGATGATGATGACGGTGGTGATGAACGAAGAGGCACCGCTTCAGAAAGCATATCTCGATCAAATGAGAGAGAGGGAGGCAGTGATGTACATATATGGACGCAAATTGACTCAAATACCCCTGGAAAACCCCTAAATAACGAAAGTGCGATGTTCTGTTCATCTTCAGTTTCCAATTATACATAGTATAATATATATAGATAATAGATAATTTTATATTCTTACCGGTGGCCCTCTGAATATTATCGATTAATACCCCCAAAGAAATAATTGATTTTTCAAGGAAATGAAATGGGTCTTCTGACGAATTATCACATGTTATATGTAAGATCGGTGATGAAAAACTAAAGGGTGGGTTTCCCACTCCATTTTTAGCCAACCCGCATGGTGCCTCCCGTGTTAAAAAGTTATGTATCCGCCACTGGGTGGGTAGATTAGTAATTTAATAATTAAAAGAGTTAATAGCCAATTTCGTCCCTGAGGTTTGGTCTAGTTTGCCACTTCAGTACAAAAGTGGGTTTTTTTTTTTTGTTTTTTTTTTTTTTTTTTTTGCAAATCAACACATGTGGTTTGGATTTTTTTTTTTGCCAAATTCATCCTTTTCACTAACCCAGTTAAAAAATGTCGTTAATGTCAGGGGTAGTGTTGTCATTTCACAAACCTCAGGGACGAAATTGGCTATTAACTCAATTTTTTTTTATTTTTCCTACCAATAGCTTTGATATTTGTGGAATTTACTAAGTTTGGTTGTTGTTGTTGTTTGTTGTCATCCTCTGTGTTAATAATCAAACTTTTTGTAAAGTTAGTAACATATGGATAAGTGTTCTTTAAAGATAAAACAAGGAGCATGATGATCTTATTATCAAAACAAAACAAGGAACACATGATTTATATAATATGGAAAGCATCTAGTGATCGCTCAAAGACTTATGCCAACCGTTGAAATTTTATAAGTTTTAATATAAACAACTAACTTTTACAAGAGAAACTTCAAGTTTATTATTCTAATATATATGTTAAAACTCATGATGATGTTCTTATTAAAAAATAAGTCAACTATATCCATATTCAAGTTCATGGGTTTAGATTGCTGAACTTTGTATTTTAAAGTCCACACTTTGAGTGTTTGCATTACATCAAAATAAATTGTGCGTTATGTGTATAGGTCGTGGGGTGATGGTGATAATGTTAGTATTGTTGTTTCATGTTGATAAAACTTGATCCTTGTATGAGTAAACTTAAAAGACTAAAAGGATAAACTTAAGTTTAAGAGTTTATCTAAACATAAAAGTGTGTATTTTGTTAGAGCCATGAAGGGGGGTTATGATGTTTATAAACTCGTGTTTTACCTTTTTATCATAAAACAACTTGCATCTATAAACACTAAACATAAACAAGATCAAAAGAACAAGAGTTTAGATTCATTAGTACTAGCTTAAAAGCTAGGGAAAACACCAATCCTTGAAGTGTTTGAGGGTGTATTACTTCTATATTAAACTCCAACACCCAAAGCTTTATGATTAACACTTAAATGTGAGTTTGTTTTTGTGTGTTGATGATCAAAATGAGATGATGCTGGTGTGGTGGTGGTCACGGCTAAAAGGCTTCAAAGAGGGGTTTGGTTTGAGTTTGAGCAATTTCTTATCTCATAAGCAATGTTTTCATAACCGGACCGGACATTAAACCGGACAACCTATTGGTTCACTGGTCGAACCGGTCGGACCGGTTGAACCGGATTTAAGAACCGGATAAAGTCATAAATATATTAAAAATATAGAAAATGCTTGATATTGTTAAAATGCTATAAATTTTCGTTACATTTAAATTCCACACATATTTTTAGTTTAAATAAAGCTTGTTATAATTATGTAAGTTTGTCATCATCATAGTTCAAACACATTCAAGTCTTTTGCAATTAAACAAAGGTGCCGTTAAAGAATTTAAGTTGTAATATTAAAAACCATAAGATTGGTATGTGTTAAATCCACATTTGTGAAGGGGTTTATCAAAACTCCTATTAACCCTAATATATTAAGTTATTAACCATTGAGAGAGGCACAATCTTTTGCAGCCCCCATCTCCCCATATTTCTTTTGTTTCTTTATCTTCTTCCATCTAGATCTACTGTGCAACTCATTTTCTGAACTAAATCCTTTTATTGTTTCTTCTAACTATCATATTCTTTATGTATAAAACTTCGATACAAAACGAAAAAGAGGGATGATAAAGAAGATCTGCAATTCTTGAATGACAGAAGCAAACTTGCATTTGTTCGATGGCCGTTTGTAAAATCCTTTTAATACTACAAAAGCCCGGTCCGATCCTCTCTTCACCGGTTTCCCGGTCCGACCCCCGACCCACGGCCAAACCGGCCGGTTCTGTGCAATAGCGGTCTTATACCCTTAGCCGGACCGGTTGATGCCACGGTTGCCGGTTCGACCGGTTCGGTCGGCCGGTCCGGTCCGGCCATGAAAACACTGCTCATAAGCATGTTTATATAACATAATTTCACATGTGCTTAATCTCCATTCTTAATATCATGGAGACAAGAGCACTTCCCCATGCCACATGGGAATGAGGATGGCGGCATGTGGCACCCGTCAATTTCCCAGGTCAAGATCCATACACACACTTAAACATTATTCCATTTTTATTCCTGCATTAGACATTATTTTATTAACTATGTCATCCCGAGTCTAGCAAAGCCCAAACTATTTCAAGGATTTCGTTTAACGTCCATTTATACATACAACACCCGATTAACTTGAACGTTGGCGGTGAACATCCAAGCCAATGGCATGCTAAACAGAGAGCAACAAACATTCAATTGATACGTACAAACGACACAAGTATACACGTGACATTATCCAAGTGAAAGACTATATATTCTCACATTAATACGAACATTTATAAAACAATATTTATAAAGATCAAACTGTTTTGGTCAAAAATTATCTATTAAAAATAACTTTGTATTCCAAATTAGTTAAAGTGAGTTAGAATGCTAAATTTGTAGAAATATGTTAGTAAATCAATAATATTCTAAACATGGTATATCAGGATGTTAAGGAAGCAGAATTATGATAACTATGATCGGGATGGCTGAGGTTAGTTTCGGGATGGACAGTAATATCCTCGGGATGGAACTGCTAGTGGTGAACAAATAAAGTAATAAACAAAAAGAACAACACACGATCTACGAGGAAAGCGCTTGATCAGTTGTAGATCGCCGGCATAAAACCTCGGGAGGAGTCTAGGCCCCTGCCTTGTTTGTTAATATTAATCTGATAAAAAGATACAACTTTGGATGAATATTTGGACGAGTGTACTATGATTACAATGATTGTGCATGTGTTTTTTGATAAGCTAAGTGTATGTGTGTAGCTATAGTGTTAGCAATGTGTCCTATACTCGTCCAATACCCCCATTTATATAGTACATGAAATAAACAAACAATCCCATGAAACTCGCTAACTAGTTAAGTTCTTTGAAGTCTTCTCATGACCGTTGTGGTTGTTTCATCCTAGGTGAACGTTGCAACAACGGTTTTTCCTTAGCCAGTTTAATGTTTCAGTTGTTTCCTCATTTGTCGCCGATATTAAATGTATATGGGTTACAACTTTGACTATATCTTCAATTTTGACCATATCTTCCATCTTGACCACGAGTTATACTTCTATCCTTGAATTCTTTAATTGAGGATGATAATACAGACTTTGCTAAGCATGTAAATCCATATTATAACTTATTTGTACCTGCAATCATACATAGGAGAGTCAACTCGTTAGTTCATTCTTAGGATGTGCATATGTTGAAATACTGTCACATCCTGAAGTTAGTTAAATCCTTCAGCATCCTGGGGATGGTACATTAGGGATGTGATGTAACACCCGAACCGATGGCGGAAACATCAAGGTGTCACGTATGAATGATTGTTCAGTAGCTCATGGTAATACATATGTTTAAATAATCATTTATTCCATTACAATATTGAGTTACATTAAAGTCTTGAATGGAATCTAATACGTCAAACAAACAACGAAACTTCAAATAACTCCTCATGCTAGCTCTAGACTTCAAGCATCAATATTTCGTGTTGAGTTTGGAAAAATGGGGGGGGGGGGGGGTCAACTAGAAGTTGGTGAGAATACATAAGCCATGTCAAGCAAATAGTTTAAGTATAAAAGTTTAGCAATTCATATGTCTATCGTAAGTTTAAGTCTACATGTATAAACATGGAATGTTGAATCGACATAATCAAACCTCTGACTAGTTTAGGTCCATCCCGTCATCCACGGTTCACCTTAATAATATGTTGGAACGATAACAATCACCCGCGCTCCCCATAAAAGATGGTCAACGAATCTAGGTGGGATGGTCAATCCAATAGATCTATTATTGAGTATCGCCGGCTTGGCCATAGCTAATGATTATGTATTGTTGAAACTTGTTGAAACTGTTGTTGTTGTCTAAATCATGAGGCATTAAAGTTTACAACTAGACATGTATGTAGAATTGCTCAAGTATAATGTTGCAAGTATAAAGAATTGCATAAACATGGTTACGTAAACTCACATTGGCAAAGGTGAATTATCCTCTAAGTGTTGTGAATGTATGCGAGGCGAATCCCAAAGACTCAACAACGTAGCTAGTCCAAATTGAAGAAAACGAAAAAGAAAGAATATCAAGCTTCCAATTCGCCAATTACAAGAGCTTATAATCAAAGCTTCAATTGTAGAAGTAATAGACTATAGAAGAAAGGTATGAGGGAAAGTTTAATCGGATTGAAACAATCGATTTAGAGGTGCAAAGTATAATGGGTCATAGGTGGGTTTTTATACTAGTTTTGGAGTCAATTAGCCATTAAAATTGGTCAACACCATAAATTAAGGTTTTATGATGAATTGACTATTTGACCAAGACTTTGACTGTTTCACTAAGACTTTGACTGTTTGACTAAGACTTTTAAGGAATGTGTTAAGTTTATTTTCTTCTGAAATACTACACAAGATGATAGTTGGCTCAGTTGGTTGTCACTGTGAGTTGGTTGGCTGTGGACGCGGGTTCGAGTCCCGGTCCACACAAATCATTTTTTGGTAATTATTTCCCTAAAACTATATTATTCTAAATTCATAATATGATTATATAAGCCCGAAAGTGACTCGAAATATTTTTAAAACGTACAAAAGTGTCGAGATACAAATAATTATTAGTTTAAGGTATTTAAAACATATATTGTTTAAAACAATATATTCTTTTTATCAAAAAAAAAAAATTACGGAAAATTCGCGATGTTACAGTCTCCCCTACTTTTGGAAACTTTGTCCCGAAGTTATTAAAAACATAGGTCTGAGGTTGATTAGGTAGAAATTAAGGTAGTTGTGGTTTGGGTTAAGGCACGACATGAATTTATAGGTAATAGAATAATTTGTTTCGAATAATTTGGATAAGAGGTTTGAGATGTGAGTTTTAAGGATTGGATTAGGTTCGTCTGAAGTAGCAAGAAGCATAAGAATCTAGCAAAATACTAAACTTATGTTTTAGGAATCTTATAAGAAATGCATGAATTAATTGGCTATATGAAAACCAAATGAACTACTAAAACCTTATTAGAATTTCACACTACCTTAATGTACCTGTAAATTCATGATTACGTTCCGGACCGCAATCACCAATTTACCTTACATTAGGGTTTTGTGTCCTTCTATGACTCTAAACACACATGTAAGTAATGCAAAATAACCTTGTGATTGAATCGTTTACAATGTATCCAAAAATGAGTCCAACTGTTGAGTAGGAAAAAGACTTCTACCAGTCAGTGAGTAAGAACCTCTACCGATTGTTGAGCAGGTGCGATAGCCTCTACCAGTTGTTGAGCAGGTTGTAGGGCCTCTACCGACTGTTGAGCAGGCATGATGACCTCTACCAATCGTTGAGTAGGTTATTTGGTACTCAACTAACTGTTGAGCAAGTACTTCATCCTCTACCAGTTGTTTGATTAAGTGTACCAATTATTTCACACATAAATTGCAAATTGATAATATGTACATATAAACAATCAAGTATCAAGCATAGCATACGAGTTGTAATAGAGTTGCCCTAGACAAGGTTAATGACTCTAGGTGTGTCTATAGCAAATAGTTTATATTCCATGAATTCTAGTTTCAAATGTTCAAATATGGTAGATAGTCGAATCCTCATGTATAACTAAGGATTATGTTTGATGCAACACACAATCAAGTTTCAATAGTTTGGTTATCATGGGTAACTAGCTCATGTGTGAGAAGGTGAAGGATATGAATTTAGTTCTTGAGAGGATGATGAAAAATCTTGAAGCAGAATCAAGGTTGTGAGAGATAGTAAATGTGAAGATAGTTTATAAAGAGTTTATTTTATAGTAAGGAGATTATGTAGCAGTGTAAATTTTGGGGTTTGGATCAAAGGTTATAATCAAGTGTATAAGAAAACATGATTGTGGTATATGCCAAATATTGTAAAAATTTGAACAAGTTGAAAATGAGTGAGTGTCGATGGAGAATTTAGAGACTAGATATTATTCCTTTGAAAAAAAAAATCTTATTTTCAAAATTGGTTTTATACATAAAGCAAAAGTTGTTAAATAGTACAAGCTAAGTGGGCTTTGATTAAAATATTCCCGTTAGTTGGAGATTTCAAACATGACATTAGGTTTTGAAGATCAAGGTTCTATTAAGTGATTTTTAATAGTTTAAAGCATTATATAGAAAATTGTTTGTTACGTCAATAAATAAACAATTGAATTTAAGTTCGAGGACATCTTTTGACAAAAATATGTACTTTGTAAAGTTACTAGGTAATGAAAATACAACAAGATTTAGAAATATTTAGTTTGTGCTAAGGTATGAGGTTATAGTTTTTAAAAAATAAGCAACATGTGGAGAAATGAAATAATATGATTTGGGTAGGGTGTTGAATATTTAAAAAGTGGCTAAGATGGTAAGTGAGTGTAATCATTTATTCATTAATTAAAACGAATAAACGAAAACGTTGACTTATCAAAGTTTCTAAATTCTAATAACATAGTGAAGACATGCTTTAGCCTATAAGTGAACAATCATCCCAAGAATTCCCAGGTAAGCATCCGGGTCCCTCGTCTGATTGGGATTTATGCGCAATGCCAGTCCTAGACAGAAAACTCATAATACAGGCGTTCACCCTTCCAGATTGCACGTTTTCGTTATTAAAATCTAGAACTTCGACGAGATCTTCAGGGTGGTTCAGGCTAAACCTGAGGATTTGTCCTATTAGTCTAAGAGTAGATCTTGTGATGGAGAACAATCTTCTTGTAGGGACTAATGTAGGGATAAGAAGTAGGATGAAGATAGAGAATAGAAACAAGTAGGGTTGCAAGTAAAAGGAGCAAGTACTGATTATAATCCTATGGTTATAGACTAGATTATTTTTTTTTCTAATAACCTAATTCCCTATAACCATGGCTCTGATACCAATTTGTAACACCCGAACCGATGGTGGAAACATCAAGGTGTGACGTATGAATGATTGTTCAGTAGCTCATGGTAATACATATGTTTAAATAATCATTTATTGCATTACAATATTGAGTTACATTAAAGTCTTGAATGGAATCTAATACGTCAAACAAACAACGAAACTTCCAATAACTCCTCATGCTAGCTCTAGACTTCAAGCATCAAAATTTCCTGTTGAGTTTGGAAAAATGGGGGGGGGGGGGTCAACTAGAAGTTGGTGAGAATACATAAGCCATGTCAAGCAAATAGTTTAAGTATAAAAGTTTAGCAATTCATATGTCTATCGTAAGTTTAAGTCTACATGAATAAACATGGAATGTTGAATCGACATAATCAAACCTCTGACTAGTTTAGGTCCATCCCGTCATCCACGGTTCACCTTAATAATATGTTGGAACGATAACAATCACTCGTGCTCCCCATAAAAGATGGTCAACGAATCTAGGTGGGATTGTCAATCCAATAGATCTATTATTGAGTATCGCCGGCTTGGCCATAGCTAATGATTATGTATTGTTGAAACTTGTTGAAACTGTTGTTTTTGTCTAAATCATGAGGCATTAAAGTTTACAACTAGACATGTATGTAGAATTTCTCAAGTATAATGTTGCATGTATAAAGAATTGCATAAACATGGTTACGTAAACTCACATTGGTTAAGGTGAATTATCCTCTAAGTGTTGTGAATGTATGCGAGGCGAACCCAAAGACTCAACAACGTAGCTAGTCCAAATTGAAGAAAACGAAAAAGAAAGAATATCAAGCTTCCAATTCGCCAATTACAAGAGCTTATAATCAAAGCTTCAATTGTAGAAGTAATAGACTATAGAAGAAAGGTATGAGGGAAAGTTTACTAGGATTGAAACAATCGATTTAGAGGTGCAAAGAATAATGGGTCATAGGTGGGTTTTTATACTAGTTTTGGAGTCAATTAGCCATTAAAACTGGTCAACACCATAAAGTAAGGTTTTATGATGAATTGACTATTTGACCAAGACTTTGACTGTTTGACTAAGACTTTGACTGTTCGACTAAGACTTTTAAGGAATGTGTTAAGTTTATTTTCTTCTGAAATACTACACAATATGATAGTTGGCTCAGTTGGTTGTCACTGTGTGTTGGTTGGCTGTGGACGCGGGTTCGAGTCCCGGTCCACACAAATCTTTTTTTGGAAATTATTTCCCTAAAACTATATTATTCTAAATTCATAATATGATTATATAAGCCCGAAAGTGACTCGAAATATTTTTAAAACGTACAAAAGTGTCGAGATACAAATAATTATTAGTTTAAGGTATTTAAAACATATATTGTTTAAAACAATACATTCTTTTTATCAAAAAAAAATTAGGGGAAATTTGCGATGTTACATGTGAGGTAAAATCATCCTGAGGATTTTCACCCTCAACAATTGTCCCCAAAAATATGTTACCCTTAATATCTTTTGAGGTAAAAATATTTTTTTAATCCAAATATCTCTTCTGATGACTGATGGGATGTCTTATCAAGATGACAACGGCTACTTTCTCGGCGATAATTATGTGATGACCGTTACAAGCATCATCTTCTACCCCCTATATCTAGAGCTTATCCCTTCATTTATAATCACATCTGATTTTTTAAGAAGATAATTTCTCTCTTCTTTCTTCTACTTTTCTCTTAATACCTGCAAAAAATTAACACTATTCCGAAGATGGCAAAAAGATCCACAAGAACTTCTGGGAATGTGGGGACTTCTAGTGATTTCATTCCCCAAAACCTCTTGAGTCATCCTGAACAGAAGATTTGTTCTTTTGATGACAAAGAGATTCGAGACCTAAAAGACTCGAAAATCTTCCCAAGTTTTGTAGAGTTTCGTCCTTACGATCCTCATGCAAGATCAGATTTTGCATCTTCTATCTGGGTCTGCTTCCTGTACTTACCATTCCTTCTAGGGTTGAGGCCTTTTCCCAAGTTTATCAAAGATTTCTTTCATATGACTGGGATGGCTTATTCTCAAGCCATGCCTGAACTTTGGAAGATTCTGATGGTTTGCAGCAAGCTCGTTGAGGATCATGGTGTCCATCTGAAAGTGGGGGACCTGGCTTATATTTATAACTTGAGGACACATGGTTCTCACCGTTATATTCTTCAAGTCATAAAGAAGGATCCACCCTTTCTTTTTAATGTGATAAAATCCGAGAAAAATTGGAAAACCAAGTTTTTCTTTGTTTAGAGGAGTTCTATTCCCCAGGGGGATGAGATCCCTCTTGATTGGTTAAAGAGTGGTAAAATTATTTTTAGCGTTTTTATGAAAAACTTTTTAGTTACATCTCGAAGATACTAACATCTTGAAAAAATTTTGTTTGACAGGTGCTTCCCTTGCTAAGTTTGCTACTCCTGTGAATGACGCTTCTCTCTGGTGTGAAGTTATTTACAAGTTACCTGAATCAGAAAGGACTTTTGGAGTGGAAGATAGTCATACCACCAGCCAAGAGGGGAAGATAGTCATACCACCAGCCAAGCTTCTAAGATGTCTGGTGAGCACGTCATGTTACATCCCGGGAATGTTTATTAATTTATTCACTAACTCTGTTATTATCTTAGCCTCAGCCAATAAAGCTGCTTCTTTTGATTTGGATGATATTGACATCATGGATGTCAAGGCAGTCAAAGTTGCCTCTCCTTCTCCCTCAAGCTCCAAGATGGCTACCCCTTCTACTAACCTTCCCAAGTCTAGGGCTGTTGCTGCTTCAAAGAAGAAGAAGGGGAATACCACTGTTGTCATTGCTCAGGAGGTCATTCCCTTTGAGGGTTTGAGTTGTCAAGAAATTCTGAGTAAGATCTCCCAATTCACTCTCTAGGCATGATCTTAATCTAAAAATATCACTGTTATGTTAGTAAGAAAAAGTTAAGAATACTCACCTTTTCTTCTCCTTGTTAGGGCCATGAGCATCTGTCAAAGTCTCTGGATATTGTTGTTCAAGAACTTCATGAGGCACAGGCTAAGCTTGAAGATGTCCAGAAGATTTCTCATGATAAGGGCAAATATCTTGAGAGCAAGCTGGCAGAGACTAAAGCAGAGTTGAAGAGAGTGAAGGCTGAGCATGCTAAGGCCATATTAGATCAGGAGAAGGAAGCACAGGATCACAGGAATGGGCTCATCAAGGATGATACACTTCATATTCAGTCGCACTATCTGTGGGTGAAAGGACAGTTCGGGGAAATGTCCTACTCTTGACCTATTATTTGTATCATTTATCTACAGGTAACCCCCTGAACTTGGCAGCACGAATGGCCGAGTTCTTTTGCACAGCAGGATGGAAGACTGAAGGAAGCGAGATTCATGGAGGTGAGTACATTACACTACTCGCCGAGGAGTTGGGAGTCTTGACCGATGAGGTGAAGCCCACATTGACTTTGGTGACACACGAGGCAGCCCTCGATCTACGATCTCTGAGGGCCCAGGGCCTCATTGCAGACACAGCGGATGGGCCACACCTCAAGGGCCATGGAGTAGAGATTTGGGATCCTGAGCCAGCAGCAAAGAACGAGGAGATGCATTACCATGGAGGTAGAGGCGGTGGAGGTACACCACCCCATACACCACCTCACCCAGGCCCCCACCATGATCCACACCAACAGTTTCATTGGCCACCTGATATCCCTTCATACCCCGAGTTCTATAGTCAGTTCCCGGCCATTGAGTTGAATGTGCGGAACCAGGGAAGGCAGCAGGAGATCATTCAGCAGGAGTAGAGGTACATGCGCTAGGAGATGCACAGGGGCTTCAAGTATATTTTTGGCAGTCTTGAGTGAGCTCACCCGGGTTACTTAGGTAACCCACCTACGTTCCCATTCAGACCACCACCTAGCGACCAGCCGGGCGGCTCCGGTACTCATCACGCGGAAGGGGGCGACCAGTAGCCCCTTAGACCACATTGCAGCTCTATGTTTGTTGTTTTTTTTTCATTATATTCGTACTATATTTTGGGTGCTTGCACCCAAGACATCTTTGGTTTGTACTTGTACTTTATTTATTTCCTTTCAATACTTTAATTTTAATTTAGTTTGTTTTATTTGGTGGATGATGATGGATGTGTTTGTTGTTGTCAAGAATGTTGATTATGCAGGAAACTGGCGAGCACCGTTTCGGATGCTCTATGCCGTTTATTTGTCCGGATATTTCTTCGACACCAGGGGAGTAATTTTCTCCTTTTTCACACAATAGTTAGCTAATTCATAAACGCTATCTATTTTCACATTGGGGACAATTTGACGTTTAAGTGTGGGTAGGGATTATATCTTTTTCTTGTTTGTCCTTTTGTGTGTGTGTATATATATATATATATATATATATATATATATATATATATATATATATATATATATAGGATCTGGATCAAATGAGAACTCCATTGAGTTGCAAGAACTTGAGAACTCCAATGGACCGATCAACAAGTGCCACATCATCATATTTGTATTTTTTGGTATTTTTTTAATCAAGGGCAAAAGAGACTTTATACACAAGTACTTAGGGGTAGTTTAGTAATAATAACACCCAACCCCACCCAACTACCCTTTTAAATAATAGTAATAATAATAATAATAATAATAATAACAATAATAATAACAATATAAGAATCTGATCTCTCTCACCTCTTTCACACACAAACACACACGTTTCTCTCTCTCTCTCTCTAAAACAAAGAAGAGATCGATGGTGGTGCGGTTTAGAGGGTTAGGTGGTGGTCGATGGGAGGAGCTGTGGTGGTCGATGATGGTGGTGGTGGATGTGGTGGGTTTTTTCAGAGGTTTCAAGGGTGTGGTGATTCGATGGTCGACGGTGGTGGTTGTTAGAGGTGGGGCTGTGACGGCGTCTGGCGGTGTTTTTCAGGTGGGGTTGGTGGTTTGATGGATGGCGTCTGACGGTGGTTTTGGGGGCTGTGGTGAATCAACGGACGGGAGGGGGTGGGACAGGAAGACGATGGATTTTGCAGGTGGTTCGAATGGTGGTTTGGGTGGATCTGAATGAAGGTTTTGGTGGTGGTTGATGGTTCTACGGTGGGGGAGGTGTTGTTGGTCCAGCGATGGTTTTGATGGTGGTGACTGTACAGGTAATTTTTATTATTATTATTATTGTTGTTGTTGTTGTTATTATTGTTTCTGTTTTATTATTATTATTATTATTATTATTATTATTATTATTATTATTATTATTTGTGAAAAAGTTAGATTTTTTTATGTTGGAGTTTTGGTTTGGTCAGGAAATGATGCTGTGAAGATGATGATGATGATGTTAAAACCAGTGTAAAATATACGATTTTTTTTATGTTTGAAAATTTGTTTTTTTTGTTTCTTTTACACTGATGTAATACATTTTTGTTGATGTTTTGTGGGGGAATTTACAGTGGTGTAATACGATTGTACGATTGCAATACGATTTTTGTGATGTTTGTTTGGTTTTACATTGGTGTAATATGAATGTAGTAGTTTTGTGTATGGCAGATTTACATTTGTGTAAATAATTATGTCAGTAAATCAACCTCATCAGATTTATCTTATTATTTTGTTTTAAAAAAGCAAAAAAAAAATAAAATAAAAAAAATATAGTTTAAAAAAATATGATATATTGAATTATTGAAAAAAAATTAGTATGATATTATGTTAATTATTTTCTCTCACAGGGTGTATTTACCTTAATACCTTAATGTACTTTATTACATTAAAATAATACTTAGTAATGAAGTCAAGACAAAAAAGTCTATCATTTGATCTCAACCATTAGATCATTAAGATCAACGGTCCACAAGAGTTCTCGAGTTCTTGCAACTCGGTACAGTTCTCATTTGATCCTAACCCTATATATATATATATATATATATATATATATATATATATATATATATATATATATATATAAACATCAAGCTTAACCAATTTTTGATAAAGATAACTTGAGGCACGACAAACAGACGTGATACTAGCATGCTAAATTCGTACACTTGCACCCATTTCCTTCAGGTTAGGTGAGCATTTAAGCCTATTAGTGTAGATTTCATTTCTTTGATATGCTTATCGAGTGAGCCGGATGTTTTGTGCAATTTAGAACTTGTCATTAGTATGCTTGTTTAGATCAGATTCGTGTGATATTGTATGAAAATGATTGAGGCATTTAGAATACTGTTTTGATTTAGCCTTTCTTTTCCTTCTATCTGTTACCCGCCCCTAAATGTTATCCACTAGTTAACCATGTTGAGCCTAATCTCGTGTTTTTTCTTATTTACCGCACCATTTCACCACTTAACCAAATTTAGCCTTTTTGTTTTTAACCTTTTGTGTTGAAACTCGGTTTAGGTTATTGTTTAACTCGTTTATGTGTTGTAAATAGTTCATGTTCGGGTTTATATATTTAGAGCCTGTGTGTTGTTTATATTCGTCTTATATTCGATATGTATAAAAAATAAAAAAATCCAGAAAAATAGAATACCCTAAAATAGGGTGAATTAGCAGTGTTCGAGCAGTTTTCAGGACTTTACAGTTATAATTTGTGTGTTTAGTTCTATTTG
The DNA here is from genome assembly GCA_028751855.1 of Ambrosia trifida. Lineage (NCBI taxonomy): Eukaryota > Viridiplantae > Streptophyta > Magnoliopsida > Asterales > Asteraceae > Ambrosia > Ambrosia trifida. Next base: position 84,357,278 of record CM054128.1, read on the forward strand.
AATAAAAATCGCCTATATTCGCGTGTGTTTTGTATAGTTGTGTTTATTTCTGATAGTTAGACATAACCGCCGAGTTTTAGCCGATTCGTCACTGTAAATATCCATTCCGCACCCTTACCTTTGCCTAACATTACAACCCTTATAAGACCTCTTGATTTGTGCTTTTTCACACGTTAGTTGGTGTAGATTAGATCCTTTGACAAGCTTATGATATTGCACGATTCATTGTATTGGCAATGGAGCGACTTACACATACACATTACATGTATGTATCATAAATAAAACCGAGTGTGTGTGAACATTGTGAGTCGTGTACGGGTTTACGTGCTATGTTGATCGGAAGTGAAAAGTCGCCTTTTAGTTGTCTTGTCACTTGTTTTTATATATTTGTTCGCTTGATTATTATTATCTGTACAGGTTATTTTTTCTTTGTTGCCATTTGGCGAGTTTTTCGTTATTTTTGTTCAGCTGTTTGCTTGAGGACAAGCAAAGTTCAAGTGTGGGGAGGTTTGATATACGTTAAATTATACATATATAAATCCCCGATTAAACTCCCAAATTACGCGTTTTCGACCATAATTGCACGAATTCGGTACTTAATAGCTTTGTATTGTTATTGCAGGTCTTAAACGACGCCCCAAAGACGAAGTTGAAGAAAACAGACGAAAACTGGACTGAACAGACAGTTGTTGCACAATAAGAAGAAACTGACACACCTGCACCAAGCGAACAGGTTGGGTCGATGAAGTTCCACTTGTTCTATGGGCTCATCGCACTCTAAAAAAAACGAGCAACTATGAAACTCCGTTCAGCCTCACGTACGATTCTGAGGCCGTCATATTCGCTGAAATTGGATGCCCTTTCACAAGGGTCCTCATGGCGGAAAAGGGAACTCACGAAATCGAGCTAAGCTCAAACCTTGACTTGCTAGAAGAACGGCGTGAACTCGCTGCAATCACAGAATCCATGTACAAGAAACAACTAGAGCGCTACTACAACCAACGAGTAAAGTTGTGCAAATTCAATGTTGGGGACTATGTCTTCCGCAGAAACGAAGCCTCTAACGCAGAAAAGAAAGGAAAGTTGGCTCCTAACTGGGAAGGTCAAAACAAGATTCAAGAAATCTTGGGAAAGGGTGCCTTTGCGCTGGAAAAAAGTAGATGGCATGCCTATCCCACGTTCTTGGAGTGCTACACAACTTCGTACTTGTTTTATTAATTTCTTTGTACAGTATGGGCTACTCACGCCTACTTTAAATTTCAATGAAAGTGCTTTCATACTTATGTTATTGTGTTCACTACTTAGCGCATTAGACTTTTGTAACATCGCAAAAATTTTTCCTAAATATTTTTGGTAAAAAAAAACCGCTACTTTATTTGTATTAAACAACTTTCGTAACCATGTCAAAACATTTCTTTTTATATATACATAATAATAATGATAATAATAATAATAATAATAATAATAACAATAATAAAAAAACAAAAATCTGGATTGTTTTTGTCAAAACCCAATGGCTAGCCCAATCTAGCAGCTACCCATCCAGTCAAGCCCACTAAACCGGCCCATTGGCTCTCCCCTCCTCCTTTTCTGTTTTCTTAAAAAAAAAAAAAAAAGGAAGTGTCCCACCCGGGTATCGAACCCGAGTAGTAAGCGGCCCACGCACACACCCACACGCTAACACCACCTGGGCTACACCCCTTAGTTGATTTAAACCCAGTTTAAATTGTATAAAACACCACTTGAACCTATCTTTTCTTCTTCCTTGTAACAGATGCGACATCAGACCCAAAAGAGACTTTTCAAAAATCGCGAATTTGCTATAATTATGGTTAGTAACCTTGTAAATAGGCCATGTTTAATGACCATTGACCATTGATACGCGTCAATTATGATTTAATTACTCCTAATTTAGCCAATTAACCGTGGTGAACGTTCAAGGTCGAGTCAAACCTTCCAAATCAACAACCTGGACCCTATACTATAAATTGAACATCACAATAGCTCCTACAAACGCCGAATACCCACCCTCCATCTCCAATTCCACTTTATAATCTTCTGTTCTGGTGATTTGATCGCATTGTTGACTTTAAGCATTGACCGATCGTTCGTGCTCAATACGTGTTTGTAAGTGACATTTTTTCTGTGGGATTTAGTGTTCGGCACAAACACAACATTAACCCTAAGGTTAATTGGGTTAATGTTGTGTAAATCATTCAATTGGAGAATCTAGGGCTCGTGTAATCAAATTGGGGAAGAACACTGATTTCTCATACGTGTTATATTTTAAACAAACTGAAATCAAACACAACCACAGGACTAGACCAAGTGGTTATGTCTGGTGTTCTTGGACCAACCCACACGGGTTCAAACCTTGGCACCAACATTTTTTTTCCCCTTCTTTTTTGTTTTGCTTACAAACTTAAATATAATTATTTATGTTTTATAAATTCATTTTAAAATACTAAAACACTTTTAAAAATTCTACAAAAATTATTTTGTATTAATCTGATGAAAAAGTTTAACTTACAATTTTTAGTTTTCAAAAATTTATTTAATATATATAATAATTAAATCAAGTTTATTCTATTATATTTATAAAATTCTATTAAAATATCAAAACAATTTTATAAATTTCCACAAAAATTATTCTGAGTTTATATAATGATAAACTTTTCTGAAATGATTTTTAATTCTGAAAAATCATTTATTTAATATTTTTAATCAATTTTTGTTAGTTTTAATCATAATTAAATCATAATAAATCCAATTTTTAATATTTTTGCACCAAAATTTTATACAAATTATTTCTGATTATTTGAAACAGAAATATGATTTTTAAACTAATATTTCTTTAATTTTAGTATTTTTAAATATTAAAGTTATATTTTGACAAATTGTTATAAATAGAATTAATATTCTATTTTAAAGAAAATAATTTTGTAAAAATTATTTTTATACTTTAAACACATTATTGTGACCATATTAAATTTAAATTTTATAAAAAGATTTTTGTCTATTTAAATACTAAATTTCTCTCGATTATCAAACATTTTTATTATTAATCAAACGAGCATTTATCCCCAATTCAAAGCCCTAGAACACATACATTTGTAGACTAGATAGACTTAGACATATTTATTACCTTTATAGGGTGATATTTGGCATTATTTGGGCAACACACTATTCAATTTTCAAGAAGTATAACATTTTGCTAAGGTGAGTTTACATAGCCCCTTTTCTCTATTTTCACTATTTTTGGGGTGAAACATGTTTAAACATTTTATACTATCATTTACTCATATTTACTTGTGATTCAATTACATCATCATTCTATCATTTGACTGTAACAAAAAGACACAGTACAATCATTAACAATGATCAAGCCGCCTGATTAGATTATAGCGCTATAGGTCTGACAAACCCGTCCCCCCGCATAAATTCAGGGATGATCGATAACAGTAACAACATTTAACTAACTTGCGAGTTAGTCATCAGTCGACACAAGGTTTGATTGTACAAAGACGCATTGTTACATGTCTGCATCATATCCTATCATCATACAACTGGGAATGTTGTACAAACTATTATTATCAAGTATTTACAAATAAAACCTATGTATTCTCACCAACTTTTGTTGACCCAAAATATTTTCAAACTTAACATGTTTCAGGTTCTACTTACTTGAAGATTCGAGTTAATACTTGTAGATGTGTGCTTAGTGTTAGTCAATTTGATGTACGAATTCTTGTAGAACAATTGTATGTAATTTATTTAAATCAATTAATGAAATTTATTATTCACCATGAGCTACTGAGCAATCATCAATACGTGACATCCCGATGTTTCCGCCATCGGATGGGGTGTTACAGATTGGTATAAGAGCCATGGTTATAGGGAATTAGGTTATTAGAAAAATAATCTAGACTATAACCATAGGATTTAACCAGTACCTGCTTCTTTTATTTACTATTCTCTATCTCCCTCCTACTTCTTATCCTTACTTTCATCCTTACAAGAAGGTTACTCTCCATAACTGGATCTACTCTCAGACTAATAGGACAAAAATCCTCAGGTTTAACCTGAACCACCTTGAGATCTCGTCGAAGTTCTAGATTTTAATAACGAACACGTGCAATCTGGAAGGGTGAACGCCTGTATTCTGAGTCTTCTGTCTAGGCTGGCATTGCGCATATATCCCAATCAGACGAGGGACCCGGATGCCTACCTGGGAATTCTCGGGATGAGTGTTCACTTATAGGCTAAAGCATGTCTTCATATGTTATTAGAATTTAGAATCTTTGATAAGTCAATGTTTTCGTTTATTCGTTTTAATTAATGAATAAATGATTACATTCCTTATAACCTCATTCATTTCATTGTGTCCCTTACAGATCATGCCTCCACGTCGCAGCACTCGCAATAACAGTGGTGGAAACCAAGAGGAAAGTAGCAACAACCACAACACTAACCACAACAACAACAACAACAATAACAACAACAACAACGGCATTGATGCCCAACTGGCTGCGATCATTTCCCAACAAATGGCACAGCAGATCGCGACTCTGGTTCCTAACTTATTGGCTCAAGTCATATAGATGAACGGTAATGGAAACGGCAACGGCAACGGCAACAGAAACGGTAATGGAAACCACCATGGAAATGGGAATGGAAATGGGAATGGTCTCCCAGCTTGCACTCTTAAGCACTTTAATTCCTGTAATCCCCCTAAGTTCAGTGGAGATGAAGGAGCTACTGGTCTTCTACAATGGTTCGAGGGTATTGAGAATACCTTCATCAACAGTGAGTGTCCCGATAACTTTAAGGTCCGTTATGCTATGAGTGTTCTTCACAAACGAGCACTCACTTGGTGGAATGAGGAAAAGAGCACCCGAGGAGCTGAAGTTGCACTTACTATGACCTGGGATCAAGTCAAGGAGATAATGAAAGATGAATTTTGCCCACGTAACGAGGTCAAGAAATTAGAGGACGAGTTCCACACCCTTGCTCAGGATAGTGGGGAAAACCTTGCTTATAATACCCGCTTCCATGAGCTCAGTCTGTTATTGCCCCATAAGGTCACTCCGTTACCTGTAGCCATCGAGAAGTATATCGGTGGTTTACCCATGCAGATTCAGGACACGGTATGGGGAAGGAACCCTGCTACCCTAGAAGAGGCTAAGCGTCTAGCAGCTACCTTAACTGATAATCACGTATAGAACGGGACCTTAGTTCGGAAAGGCAATAAAGCAAGTGTTGTAGCCGCGGTAACTACTGAGAACCAGAAGCGTAAGGCCAGGGATCCTGATGTCAACCTCACAACACAAACTTCTAACAAGAAACCCTACATAGGAATCTATCCATTGTGTAACACATGCAACCGACATCATCCGACTGCTTCAGCATGTCGCCTGTGCACCAATTGTAGAAAGTATGGCCATCTGGTCAACACGTGTCGTGAGACCCCAAATCCTAATGCCAACCAACCCACCAACCCTGCTCAGGCTGCTAATCCTAATCGATACAACTATGGGCAATGCTATGAATGTGGAGACCCAAATCACTTCCGTAATCGATGCCCTAAATTAAACAGAGATCAAGACCCTCCAGCTACTTAACAACATGTTCCACCATTCGAACGTGTTTGCTTTTATTCTATGTATTGACACTATTTGATTCAAGTAATAAATTCTAGTATTGAAATTTTTGTCTGAAAGTTGTTTACATGGTGCATGATTGTCTGAATATGAACTAATTATATAAATCTATACAACTACAACTCATATACTGTGCTTGTTATAAACGTGTTATCAATTTGCAATCTATGTGTTGTACTTAAATAGAGGTCATCATGCCTTTTCAACAGTCGGGAGAGGCCCTACAACCTGCTCCACGACTGGTGAAGGCTATCGAACCTACTCAACGATTGGTAGAGGTCATTATGCCTTTTCAACAGTCGGGAGAGGCCCTACAACCTACTCCACGACTGGTGGAGGCTATCGGACCTGCTCAACAATCGGTGGAGACATAGAAGGACGCAAAACTTTAATGTAAGGTAAATTGGTGATTGCGGTCTGGAACGTAATCATGAATTTACAGGTACGTTAGGGTAGTGTGAAATTCTATCAAGGTTATAAACTCTAGTTGTCTGGTAGTTCATTAACCCATACAAAACACGAGACAGATTATTTTATTCATGTCGTGCCTTAACACATGATTTTCCAGGTCACATTTGTCCTAATCCCCTTCTACCCTGTGTTTTCAATAAACTTCGGGACGAAGTTTCTAAAAGTAGGGGAGACTGTAACATCGCAAAAAATTTTCCTAAATATTTTTGGTAAAAAAAACCGCTACTTTATTTGTATTAAACAACTTTCGTAACCATGTCAAAACATTTCTTTTTATATATACATAATAATAATGATACTAATAATAATAATAATAATAATAATAACAATAATAAAAAAAACAAAATCTGGATTGTTTTTGTCAAAACCCAATGGCTAGCCCAATCTAGCAGCTAGCCCATCCAGTCAAGCCCACTAAACCGGCCCATTGGCTCTCCCCTCCTCCTTTTATGTTTTCTTAAAAAAAAAAAAAAAGGAAGTGTCCCACCCGGGTATCGAACCCGAGTAGCAAGCGGCCCACGCTAACACCACCTGGGCTACACCCCTTAGTTGATTTAAACCCAGTTTAAATTGTATAAAACACCACTTGAACCTATCTTTTCTTCTTCCTTGTAACAGATGCGACATCAGACCCAAAAGAGACTTTTCAAAAATCGCGAATTTGCTATAATTATGGTTAGTAACCTTGTAATTAGGCCATGTTTAATGACCATTGACCATTGATACGCGTCAATTATGATTTAATTACTCATAATTTAGCCAATTAACCGTGTGAACGTTCAAGGTCGAGTCAAACCTTCCAAATCAACAACCTGGACCCTATACTATAAATTGAACATCACAATAGCTCCTACAAACGCCGAATACCCACCCTCCATCACCAATTCCACTTTATAATCTTCTGTTCTGGTGATTTGATCGCATTGTTGACTTTAAGCATTGACCGATCGTTCATGCTCAATACGTGTTTGTAAGTGACATTTTTTCTGTGGGATTTAGTGCTCGGCACATACACAACATTAACCCTAAGGTTAATTGGGCTAATGTTGTGTAAATCATTCAATTGGAGAATCTAGGGCTCGTGTAATCAAATTGGGGAAGAACACTGATTTCTCATACGTGTTATATTTTAAACAAACTGAAACCAAACACAACCACAGGTCTAGACCAAGTGGTTGTGTCTGGTGTTCTTGGACCAACCCACACGGGTTCAAACCTTGGCACCAACCTTTTTTTTCCCCTTCTTTTTTGTTATGCTTACAAACTTAAATATAATTATTTATGTTTTATAAATTCATTTTAAAATACTAAAACACTTTTAAAAGGTCTACAAAAATTATTTTGTATTAATCTGATGAAAAAGTTTAACTTACAATTTTTAGTTTTCAAAAATTTATTTATTTAATATATATAATAATTAAATCAAGTTTATTCTATTATATTTATAAAATTCTATTAAAATATCAAAACAATTTTATAAATTTCCACAAAAATTATTCTGAGTTTATATAATGATAAACTTTTCTGAAATGATTATTAATTCTGAAAAATCATTTATTTAATATTTTTAATCAATTTTTGTTATTTTTAATCATAATTAAATCATAATAAATCCAATTTTTAATATTTTTGCACCAAAATTTTATACAAATTATTTCTGATTATTTGAAACAGAAATATGATTTTTAAACTAATATTTCTTTAATTTTAGTATTTTTAAATATTAAAGTTAAATTTTGACAAATTGTTATAAATAGAATTAATATTCTATTTTAAAGAAAATAATTTTGTAAAACTTATTTTTATACTTTAAACACATTATTGTGACCATATTAAATTTAAATTTTATAAAAAGATTTTTGTCTATTTAAATACTAAATTTCTCTCGATTATCAAACATTTTTATTATTAATCAAACGAGCATTTATCTCCAATTCAAAGCCCTAGAACACATACATTTGTAGACTAGATAGACCTTAGACATATTCATTACCTTTATAGGGTGATATTTGGCATTATTTGGGCAACACACTATTCAATTTTCAAGAAGTATAACATTTTGCTAAGGTGAGTTTACATAGCCCATTTTCTCTATTTTCACTATTTTTGGGGTGAAACATGTTTAAACATTTTATACTATCATTTACTCATATTTACTTGTGATTCAATTACATCATCATTCTATCATTTGACTGTAACAAAAAGACACAGCACAATCATTAACAATGATCAAGCCGCCTGTTTAGATTATAGCGCTATAGGTCTGACAAACCCGTCCCCCCACATAAATTCAGGGATGATCGATAACAGTTACAACATTTAACTAACTTGCGAGTTAGTCATCAGTCGACACAACGTTTGATTGTACAAAGACGCATTGTTACATGTCTGCATCATACTCTATCATCATACAACTGGGAATGTTGTACAAACTATTATTATCAAGTATTTACAAATAAAACCTATGTATTCTCACCAACTTTTGTTGACCCAAAATATTTTCAAACTTAACATGTTTCAGGTTCTACTTGCTTGAAGATTCGAGTTAATACTTGGAGATGTGTGCTTAGTGTTAGTCAATTTGATGTACGAATTCTTGTAGAACAATTGTATGTAATTTATTTAAATCAATTAATGAAATTTATTATTTACCATGAGCTACTGAGCAATCATCAATACGTGACATCCCGATGTTTCCGCCATCGGTTGGGGTGTTACAACTTCGAGGCGCGGGGTCTCTAAACACCGGACGCCAGACTACATACTCATGAGAAAAAGTCTAGGTTAAAAGACAAGACTCCCGATAAGTATTCAACTTATAAGGATGAAAATGGCGCACAACATAAGGATAAGAACGGAACTTCATTTCATTAATGAGGCAATAAAGGCCTTAGAATATTTACAAGGAAATTCAAAAACATATACAAACAAGACACCAGTGCTACCTAATTAGACCCATCGAAATCTACGAGTTGTTCATTGTCATCATGATAGTTGTTTATGTCCTAGCACACCCGCCGCCAGACGCTCCGCCTCCAGGCGATGCGCCTCTTCCTGCTCTGCCGTCTTCGCCTCTTTTGCACCTAAATGGTCGGATTCTTCTATGAAGAAACGGTGGGTGCCAGCTGGGTCCGTGTATTAGTTACATTCTTCAACAACCTTGAGGATACGATACTGAAAATGCTCAAACTTAGCAAGGTCAGCCTCATACTCCTTCTCTAGGGGCTTCCCATAATGCCTCGCTTCATCTATGTTCCTTTGATCCAGCGCATGATGGTAGCCACTGTCAAACCTATCCGCATAACTAGCAGCGCAGGTAGCAGCAACAGCAATGGTAGCAACCTGGTCCCCCAGCTTGGGCTAGTTCTAGAACCACTTGAAGTTATGAAAAAGAAGATCATGTGTTAGAAATTTTTTTATACAATTTATGAAAGAAGAAAGAGCGTCAAAGTTAACTTACCCCAAAGACGCTCTCTGTCATCACCCAGCGCATTGCCTTTTAGGCCTTCTCCTGTGTAAGTGAGGCTTCATCAAGAAATGCCTTGGAGTTCTCAGCCTCCAATGTAGCGACGGTCTGTGCTTCTTCCAGAGAAGCCCTCTCCGTGTCCAGCTCCTCCTCCTTTACCCAGGCATCCTTCTCGGACTCCAAGAGGGACACGCGGTAGGTCAGAGCCATGAGCTCCTTATATTTATTCTGGATTTCAGACTGCGCGACCGCAGCCTTGGAATCTCGTTCTTCCAAAGCCTTGGAATGATTGTCGGCGGAAACAAGAAGTTGAAAGTTCTCTTTTTGCAGTATTTGAATCGGCTCCCTAATCTTCATCATTTCAGCGTTGGCGGACTTGCAGGAGTCAATCCACCTTATTGATATCGTGCATCCTGTCCACTTGGTGCACTACCGCAGCTTGGGCATCTTTAAGCTCAGCAATGTTGCGTTAAATCTCTAGGTCTCGACGTTTTAAAGAATTCATCGTAGCAACATTGACGACGGCATTGACACAAAGGTCAGAAATAAGGTCTGGCCGTTCCAGCCCGTCCTGATACTCCATTTCCTTTGGAGGGATGACGGTCTCCATAAATTCCTTCACCAGAAGGGGGTTGGCAAAGTGGGTATTCACCACCTTCATAATCCCCTTCTGCGAAGAAATATGATGCTTGCCTTGAGACTTAAGCAAGAAGCGGCCAACCCCAGCATTCTACACCAAATCCTTCTCAAGACATAGCCTCAATGCTTCCGCCTTCTGCTCCATAGCTTTTTTGGCGGCGACATCGTCTTTGGCTTTTGCTATAGCCTCCGTCTCAAGCCCCTTGGCCTCGGCCTTCTTCTCAACGGCTTCGACCTTCGCCTTAGCCTCGGCCGACTCCTCCTCCTTCCTTAACCCCTCTTCCTTTTCCTTCTTCTCATTCAACCCATGTACCAGCTTCTCAGACATGAGTTGCTACATAATCTCCTCTTCAGTAGGAGTTAGAGCAGAAGAAGGAATAATCTTCGAACCAGAAGCTACAAAAACAACATAAGTTAAAATAAGGACAAGATATTATATGGGCGCGAAACAAACGCGATAAAGCAAAATTACTTACAAGTGGTCTTCTTCTAAGTTTCTTGAAGGATTAGTTCACGGTGAGGGGGAGGGATGATGCAGAGGGAGAATTGTGGTCGCGGCTCCTTCAACGTTGTCTCACTACTCAGGGTGGGGTTAGACTTTTTAGTCTCCCTAACCCCTCGCCCCCCTTCATCGCCTGAAGGTCCTGACCAGGGACCTTCTTTGGGTGGACGCCAGCTCCTCAAGGCGCTGGATCACCAACTCTGAACTGACCCCGGCCTGGTCAGACACCTTTTTCAACTTCCTCCTCTTTGCCTGCTTCTCTGGCAGCCCAACATCTTCACAGCGGAAGAGGAGGATTCCTTACACTTATCTTCTCGCGACACACAGAAAAGCTACGATGACCGAAGGCGTAAGCCATTGGAATTTCAAGTTGGTGACAAAGTGCTCTTGAAATTCTAACCTTGGAAGTTGTACCCTGTTTTGGAAAACGTGGCAAGCTTAACCCGAGATACATAGGCCTGTTTGAGATTCTAGCCAGAATTGGTCCAGTTACCTACAAGATCAAATTGCCATAAGAGCTAAGTAGTGTTCATGACACTTTTAATGTGTCTAATCTCAAGAAGTGTTTTTCTAAGAGTCACTAATCATACCTCCCGAGGAAATACACATCGATGATAAACTCCACTTTATTGAAGAGCCAATCGAGGTGACGGATTGGAAAGTCTAGAAACTAAGACAGAGTAAAATCAAGCTTGTCAAAGTCAGATGGAATTCCAAGCACGGACCTGAGTTCACATGGGAACGCGAGGACCAGATGAAATGCAAGTATCCTTCTCTTTTTCCAGAGGCTTCTAAACTCGGTGACTCAACTCAATTTTGAGGACGAAATTCCAAAAATAAGGGGCTTACCATTTGCTAGCATACTCACATGAACATAAGGTGAGTTTCACGGCTCCTTTTACTGTTTTCATATTTTTGGGGGAAAAACATGCTACTTTATTCAAGTTACAATTTGTTTGGAGTGAATTCTATCATGACTACCATGTAAAACATAAGACAATTGGTTCATGAGATCTCAATAGTCCTCGTACATATATTTAACAGTAACCTTTAACTATGGAATTAGCCATGGAACACTTAAATAGATCTATTGTATTTGAAACCCCCACTCTTGGTTAGTCGCGTTAACATGTTACGTACAAAAGAGTGCTAGTCTCTTACGATTCTTACATTTTCTTTAATGTACAATGCGCGAGGCACAACCGTCAGAGGTTTAGTTCTGGGCTCATGTTGGCACATTAGTTAGAATCTTAGCTAGGCTTTGATTGGTCACACACGAATTTCACTAATTTACTTTGTGAACTCTTACGCCTATAAACTCACCAGCTTTATGTTGACAAAACATTTATGCATGTTTTTTAGGTAATTGATTTGTACTTCATGGGACTTGAGAAACGTTTGAGCACGCACGTTTTGCTGCCATCATTTGCCGGGAAACTTCTTAATTTCAAACATTAACATGTGTTTTATGGTTAAGTTGCCCCGAATCTAAGACAAATAACTTTTGTTATGTAAAACTTTAACATTTGGGTATCAATTTCAATTATTGTTTTTGCGTGTTTTCTTGAACATTGTAAAACCTTTCGACGTTACATCCCGTGTTTCCGCCTAGGCGGGGTGTGACATGGCTGTGGGGGGTGTTCTGGGGAGATTTTTGTCCGTTGCACAATAGCACAGTATCCTTCTAGAAGCCCTCCTTTACCGGGTATCGTTTTACGGTTTTATTAGGCCTTTTAACACGAGCATTCGGGACACTAAATAATCCCAATAAAATCCCCCAAATAATATTAGTTTTCTTGCTGATAATTATTTTAGGCTTTAAGTGATTTAAACTCTAAGTTATACTTAGGTTTCGAGCTTCCAATTATGGTTTTGGAACTCCAAAAAACTTATTATGAAGTGAAAATACTATATTCTTAATATTTTAGAGCTCCGAGACAGTTTCAGTTATTAATTGTGTACCTGGTATCACCTTAGTTACGATACCAAACTAATTATTATTCCTCAACTAAGGCATTTTTCTAATAAAACTAATGCAATAACATGCATCATATAGGGACTTTACTATTCTTTGAAGATCATTCCAAAATAATTAAATCCAAACTGTAGTTTTTTAGTTAATTACGTATATTAATATTGTACGGATTTACCTCAATTTTTGCTAAATGTCACAAACATACCCTAAAAGCTTGTAGTTTTTTTAAACGCTAGTAGTAGGAACGTTCCACTATGGAGCTTTTTCTCCTAACCTAAAAGCTTGAAGCTTCTTCAACCAAACAAGACTTTTTATTAAGTAGGAGCTTTATCTTAAAAGTTTGAATTCAGAACTAATTATGTATCGGATTTCATACGCCCCATGGCTGGGAATTGATGATTGGCTTTGTATAGAAGGATTTTGAATTTGTTCATAATGATAAAAAAAACATACCCATAATGTTATGTACTTTTTTTCATAAAAAGAAATTAGGTCATTAAAAAACTTATATATTACACTCATTGAATAAAATTATGTATTATACACGTTGCATAGAATATAATATCATACGTTGCAGACAAATCGACAAAAATGTTTTTTAATTAATTTTGCTATGATATGTATTAATTATGTTAAATTGACGTTTAAGACTTTTTACTTTTTCAAATGTGCGTTAGCTTTTTTATGTATTTATTCGAAACCCCTTGGTTCTTCACTCCACACCTCCAAAAACTCTCTAACACTCACAATTAAAAAAGAAACCAACTCCCTCTCTTTTCCCCTTGCTCTCGGCTCGACACCAACCCCCACCCCACCCTTTTTACAACTGAAACCACCACCAAGATCACAACTAAGGAGATCCAAGGAGCTAGGTAGTCGTGGATTGGAGGTAAGTATCAAGAACTCACCATACTCTCTTGTTTTCGGTTTTCATCCAAGTGGTATGAGCCATAACTAAACTTGTTACATATATTATCTTTTACAAACTTTGATGTTCACCCGAAAGATAAAAATTTAACATCACTAATTAAACAATTAAAAATTGTAGGTTAACTAAAATACAAATATATATATATATATATATATATATATGTGTGTGTGTGTGTGTGTGTATAAATACCCACGTATGTATGTGTGTGTTATGCATACATGCAAGTGTATGCATATACTCCTAAATACACACATACGAGTGTGTGTATATATATATATGTGTGTGTGAGAGAGTATTGTTAAGTATTGTACATAAACATGACAATAGAACCTTGGACATAAAAAGACTCGTAAGTTTAATTTTTATGCGGGAACATGTGCTAAAATAAACATGTGTAAACAAGTTCATGAAACATATGGACTATAAATATGTGTAAATTATAGTAATATATGTTACTAAAATACATGAGCAAGCCTAGATCTAACTAAAATAGTTTTTGATACAACTAAAAAGGATAAATCTAACAAGGAGATCCAAGGTTTGCAAGTTGGAAGCAAAACGATATATTTTTAGTAGGAAAAGTGATTTAATACAATAATACAACATACGTAAAAATGAGAAGATGTATTCCAAAGACATAATCGGTGAACAACTTGCATGGTAAATGATCGAGTACAAGACCTAAGTTGTCCTTTAATTTTAGGGCACGCTAGGTCGGGTTCTAGTTTTCTTTCGGGCTTACCATTTGCTAGCATACTCACATGAACATAAGGTGAACGACCCTTTTTATTGTTTTCATATTTTTTGGGGGAAAACATGCTACTTTATTGAAGTTACAATTTGTTCAGAGTGAATTTTATCATGACTACCATGTGAAATATGAGACAATTGGTTCATGAGATCTGAATAGTCCTCGTATATACGTTTCACCGTAACCATTAGCTTTGGAATTAGCCATGGAACACTTAAATAGATCTATTTTGTTTGAAACCCCCACTCTTGGTTAGTCGCGCTTTCATGTTACATACAAAAGAGTGCTAGTCTTCTACGATTCTTACATTGTCTTTAATGTAAAATGCGCGAGGCACAATTGTCAGAGGCTTGGTTATGGGCTCATGTTGGCACATTAGTTAGTGTCTTAGCTAGGCTTTGATTAGTCACACGTGAATTTCACTAACTTTACTTTGTGAACTCTTACACCTGTGAATTCACCAGCTTTATGTTGACAAATATTTTATGCATGTTTTTTAGGTAATTCATTTGCAGTTCATGGGACTTGAGAAACGTTTGAGCACGCATGTTTTGATGCCTTCTTTTGCGGGGAAACTATTTAATTTCAAACATTAACTTTTGTTTTATGGGTACTTTGCCCTGAAACTAGGACAATTTACATTTTTTATGTAAAACTTTAATAATTGGGTATCTATTTCAATTATTGTTTTTGTGTGTTTGCTAGAACATTATGCTTAAAAACCTTTCGATGTTATATCTCGTGTTTCCGCCTAGGGGGGGTGTCTAGGTAGATTATTATCCGTTGGACAATAGCACAATATCCTTCTAGAAGCCCTCCTTTACCGGGTATCGTTTTACGGGTATTATTAGGACTTTTAACGCAAGCATTTGGGACACTAAATTATCCTTATAAAATCCCCCAAATAATATTAGTTTGCTTGTTGATAATTATTTTAGGCTTTCATTGATTTAAATTCTAAGTTTTACGCATACCGAGGGCGATACGCGAACTTTACACACCACTGGGAGATTTAGGTTTCGAGCTACCAATTATGGTTTTCGAACTCCAAAAAACTTATTATAATGTGAAACTATTATAATTTTAATATTTTAGAGCTCCAGGACTGTTTCGGTTATTATATGTGTACCTGGTATCACCTTGGTTACGATACCGGACTAATTTGTATTCCTCAACTAAGGCATTTTTCTAATCAAACTAATGCAATAACATGTGATCATATAAGGACTTTAAAATTCTTTGAAGATCATTCCAACATAATTAAATTCAGAATGTAGTTATTTAGTTAATTATGTATATTAATATTGTATGGATTTTCCTCAATTTAAAACGCTAGTAGTAGGAACGTTTCACTGTGTAGCTTTTTCTTATAGCCTAAAAGCTTGAAGCTTCTTCGAAAAAACAAGACTTTTTATTAAGTTGGAACTTTATCTTAAAATTTTGAATTTAGAACTAATTATATATCGGAATTCATTCGCCCCATGGTTGGGAATTAATTATTGGCTTTGTTAACAAGGATTTTGGATTTGTTTATAATGATAAAAAATACTCATAATGTTATGTACTTTTTCCATAAAAAAATTAGGTCATTAAAAACTTATGTAATACACGGGTTGGATAATATTATATATTATACACGTTGCATATAATTTAATATCATACGTTAACAGACAAATCGACAAAAATGTTTTTTTAACTACTTTTGTTGTGATACGTATTAATTATGCTAAATTGATTTTTAAAACTTTTTACTTTTTCAAACATTCATTCAATAACCTCACCCACCTCCATCTCTCCACCGGCAATCAATCCCCTCACCACTCACCGTCCACTACAACAACATCAACAACGATGTCGTTTCCTGTTTCCTCCCATTCCTTCTCCGCCAATTCACGTCTTTTCCGTTAATAATAATAATAATCTGAACCTGCTCCTAAAATCACCGTACATCACCACCCACGAAGCTTCCATCGCCCTTTCCCCCTCCTAAAACCACCGTACCTTACCTTCTTTTCCACCGAGCTTACATCTGAACCGTAACATCACCACCCACGAAGCTTCCATCTGAACCGTAATATCTCTACTCCCTGCAACGGTCAGAATTCAAATCCTATTCGCCCCCTCCATTCCACCCTCCATCCCAATCGCCCCATTCCAAGCCCTCTCTAAGCCTAATCGCCCCTCCTGACCATCATCTCTGGCCAATCGCCCCTAACCCCACACCCTACTCGCCTTCCTTTCCTTAATCGCTCACCCACCCTTCTTCTCCCAATCGCCCCTGGTTGAGTTGCAGAATTATAATATATTAATGTAATAATAATAATTACGATAATAATAATACTAATATTGTGTATGCTTGACTTTCTATTGACTGGAAAAAAAAGTTTACTAACACACTAATAGCCCATTAAAATAATAATAATAATAATAATAATAATAATAATAATAATAATAATAATAATAATAATAATAATGGGGTAAGGAATTAGGTGGGGTTTCATGTTGAGGGCGGGTAACTTGTGGTTGCTACCCTTAACGCCCTGTAAAGGGTTTTTGCTCGCCGTTTCCTTTGCCCCCAACTCATCTCGAGTTCGGCATTTTACATTTCGCACATGGCCCCTACCAGGAGGGCCCGGAACGCCAAGTCGCGTAGTTCTGCGCAGGGCTCTGTTAGTGGTCTAAGGGCCTGCCCCTTTAAACTATCTCTGAAGGAGGCTATCTCGAAGGATCGGGACCTTTTTTTAGATGTCGGGGAAGTTCTCAGGGAAGGAGATAAGTGGTTATGTGGGAGGTGCATGGTGATGCATGCTCTCGGTAGAGGATGCAAGCATGACGATGAGGTTGTATCGTTCGCCGTGGTCTCCGAAGATGTCGAAGATTTCATTGTTGGGATACGGAAACCATGTCCAACGGTAGACGACGCAAACCCACGTCACCCAACCGGGATGATTGGGGATCTTTCCCTCCTCGAGCGTGTCTTTTCACTCCCTATTCAGACTGTTAAAAGTGTAACATCGCAAAATGTGACAACCGGCAAATTTCGTACAACGATTAACGTGATGCTAATCATGTTTTAGAAATAATTAACATGGTTTAAGGTTAATTATGGTTAGTTGAGCTAATATGAGTCCTACGATGTCCTTTTTAAAGTTCGTTGAAGTCTTGATGCCTTTAAAGAAAGACTTCGCGTGTTTAACGTAACGAACTGACATCAGCAAAAATTTGTCAAACTGGAATAACATAAGCTTATCCTATGAAAATACGACACGTATTTACTGCTGATGCGATCGAATGTGAAATCGGCGCGGTAAACGGTCAAAAACGCAGCGTTTTGGAGAAACGCGGAGAGGAACTGACGTGGGATTCGAACGTCAAGACGCGTGGCTTTAACCGTTATCGAACTTTCGGAATAATTATTTATTATAAATAATTTCATTTATTTAGTTTCGAAAGTGAACAGGTCGCCTAAATGAAGTATAGCTCGACCGGATCGATTAACGCGATTTTTAACGCGTGTTCCGTTTTCACGCGTCGAGCTACGAGAATAATAACTAAATTGCTCGGTTTAGTTGTGTTTTTATTTACGAACAAAACCGAATGATTTTGATAACATATTCTCGAGCCTAAACACAAACCGAGCCTTAAGACGTTAAACGGGTTCGATACGCGGTACACACCCCACCTAACCCCAAGCCCTAGCTATAAAAGGGATAAGTCTTCTTCTTCCCTTCATTTTCAGCAGCCGCTGCTGCCCACTCTCTCTCTACTTTCTCTCTCTAAAACTCTCCCTCTCTCTCTCTACTCGCGTCCCTCTCTCTCTCCTCTAAAGAAACCGGCCGGCCACCACCCCTCTGGTGGCGGCGGCGTCGTGCTCCAAGCTCAAGGCAGGAGCAGATCGGGTGGAGGGTGGTTGCGAGGGTTGGGTCCGGCGAGGAGGGAAAGGGGTACGACGGTGGTGGTTATGGCGATGGGTTAGGCCGGAAAACAAGCAGAAGCAGCAACGAGAGGTAGGTTTTGGTCAGGGTTTTTGGTTGTGACGTGATGGCCGAAGAGGGTGGGTACGGTGGCGATGGTTCTGGTTCGAAGTGTGCAGCAGGTGGTTGTTGCAGGTGGTTGGTGGTCTGTGGGTGATGGTTCACGAGGGTTCAGCTTCGGGTCTGGTTGGTAACGATCTGTGCAGATCTGGTCACGTGGGCTGCTCGGGCCGGGTCTGGGTCGGGGTCAGCAAAGCAAGATCTGGTCAGCCTGAGTCAGACTCAGTATTGGTTCGGGTTTGTTGGGCGACGGGTTCTGCAGACCTGGTGGGTTACGGGTCAGGTGTCGATGGTGATGAATCGTTGTTTTGGCCGGGTTTCGAGTCATGGTGGCGGATTTCAGCGGGTTTAAGTCCCGGGTCAGATCTGACCCGGTTTTGGTCGAGGCTCGTGTTCGTTTTGCGAGTCAGGTTCGGCTCGGAATCTCAGTTGCGGGTCAGATCTAGCCAAAGCATGAGCCTGGTCAACACGCGGGCAAGCTCGGTCAGCTGGTCAACGGGTCAGGCCGAGTCAACTCGGTCAAACATGTCGACTCGGTTGAACACGTCGTTCTAGACGCATCAAGTCGCGCGCGCACGTTTTGGTATAATTATTTGTGTTTACTTTGCATTGCATATTATAATTATAAACACAAATAAAACCGGAGTTTAACTCGCGAACGGACCGAAAATAATAAATAGAAAGTATAAGTCGGATGTTCGGTTTCGTATATTAGCGTGACATGGCTAATTATCGGACTTAAATTGCGTATATTTTTATAAATAGTAAAATTTATATAATTGTCGAAACGTATAAAGTCTCGTGGATTGAGATTGCGGATAAATGAATTTGACGCCTTGTGATTTGAAATTGATTTTGGGAAATTGTAGACAACTTGTATTGTCTGGTTTATACAAAAACAGAGGGAACTCTGCCAAAATTTTTATAAAATCCGAAGCGCAAAGGCGTTATTGTGGTGCGTCTTTATTAACTAATTTCAAGTGTTTGACAAGACTAATTTGATACAAAATCGTGATATTTTAACGAAGAGTATTGGAAAACAATAATAGTCGATCACGAACAATATTCGCAAAACAAATATATATAGTTTGTCGAGCGTCAATTGTGTCAACTTCAATGGTTTTTGGTAACCAAAACATTGTTAAATGTACGGATTTGAAATACGCAGACGCTTAACTTATTGGGGGAAAATTATTGGAAAATAATGTTTCGAAAGCACTTAAAACACTCGGATTTGGTGAAAAGAAATAACAAATGTTATTAAAAGGATTTTAATAACTATATTATATTTCCGCAAGGTGTATTATCCAAAAATAATTATACAAGACAATCATATTATCCGATTTACGAGACAAGCTACTACTCGGGATGAGTTGTGCGTTTCATGGTAGTAGTCCAACATGGTTTACACACGAATAGTAACAGGTGCGCGACTTGGGTACTATGTCGTATGTGAACTCATGGATTATGATAAGTCACGATCGGTTCGTCGAGTTAAAACACTTAAGGACTCGGGTTAGTACACACGAGTCAAGATAGTTGAATAAACTATCTTTTAAACGGAAATTAAACTAGGTTTATATATGATAGACTTTAAGGTGTCCTTCATTGGTAATTAGGGCACGAGGAAGTCGGTCAAAGCTTTGGATTGTATTTGCTAGCTAAGCATGGAAATTAAGGTGAGTTTCACGGCCCCATTTTACTGTTTTTAACTGGGGGAAAGATATGTTTGTCAAAAATTATCACATATTGAAATGTTTTCAAAGGTTAAAATGTGGTAAGTGGCATGATGAGTACTTGAGTTTTTGGTCGCCACTCGGGGTTGGGTCCTCGCTACTGTAACCATTAATTCAGGTAAAATGAAACCAAAGGAATATTTGGATAGTACTATTGGTGCCTGACGAGGCCCACCTCTGGTTGATAGCGTCAACCCGGTAAAGACAAGAGGTGCACGTATTCTGAACTTAAGTCGTTGGGTTCCGAGAAACGACTTGGAGCGGGGCATATTTATTAGTCTTGGTTTGGTTATGGGACTCAGGGGATTGCTTATCATCATAGTTTGTAGGAGCTAGCTACTCCGTACAAAGGCCACAAAATGTGCTGGATTGCACAGGATGTAAAAATGTGCTGGATTGCACAGGATGTAAAAATGTGCTGGATTTGCACAGGAAGTAAAAACGTGCTGGATTTGCACAGAATGTAAAAATGTCGTATTTACGAAACTAAAACCTGTGAACTCACCAATATTTTATATATTGACGTCTTTTTAAACATATCTTTCAGGTAACTAAGTGCTGAACAGGTATGCGGCTAGTACGGTGGAATTTGGGATGTCGGACAATGGTTGGGGGTTTCATCTATTGTTACCTTCGGGTTGGGACATATACGGAAACGCCCCACTTTAAAACTTAATGTTTGTGGTTTTAAGTAATGTTTGAAACCAGGTACTCCTTCCCGACATCTTAATATAATGATCTTTTCTAATTAAATATAGTTTGTGTTAATCTTGTCTTTGATATGCTTTCGAGCGTCGCGCCACGTGTTTCCGCCATTGGCGTGGTGTGACAGAAGTGGTATCAGAGCCAAGGTTATAGCGAACTAGTATTTTTGAAAAATCTAGACTATAACCGGTTTTGGCTCGAAAACGAAGTTTTCAAAAATAAAATACAACGAAATATTTTTAGAAAAGAAAGAGAATTGTACATGGCTTGTACAAGGGGAAATTCCGACCGACTAGCCATGTGTGTCAATATATAAAATGTTAGAAAATAAGGATATGAATGTTTAAATTGTGTAGAGATCCGATTTTCTAACTAGTGCTAGTTAATGCATATAAGTAGTACAGATAGCTTGCCTATAAGGAAATCGTCTCACACTTCACTTTAGTCCGCACTTTTGCATCGGTTACCGACATCGACAAGCGGGAAGGACAAGCGGTGGTCTACGACGAACTCACCCGCTTACCTGCGGACGGGATGATCGGAAGGGCTAACCTTTATCGTGCTAGTGGACGTTGTCGTGTTGCTGATGTTGTGATTGGCGAAGCTAGTCTGGGTCTTTTATTGTGTGAAATCTTTGTTTTGGATCAGGAAGCTCGGAACTAGCGGGCACCAAAATTACCTGGCAACACCGATTATCATTGCGGGTGCACACGTAATAATAACTTGTGGTGCACGGTAACCTAGGTGGGCGCTAGGGCTGGGGTTGGTGATCACTTCTTGCCTTGTCTATTCTTGTACTGTAGGGTCAGTCTTAGAGTTTGATTGGCCAACGGGCTAAAAGGGAGGTCTTGTTGATATCCCTTGATTTTGATCCTCGCAAACTGAATGAGCTTTCTTCAGCATTACCTCTAAGGTACGAACACGGAAGAGCTCGGACGTCTACTTCATATGAGTAATCTGACGTAAACCCTCGCATCGGATAAGGACAGGAGACGAAAACTTCCTTGTATAGGAGTTTCATGCCTCCGCACGAAGTTCTTCGATGGAGCGGACATACGAGGATGCACTGCCTACCGAAGAGATGAATGCATGGTACGATGCGTGGAATGCTAAACCTGGAACCCAGTGAAGACTGAGGGTGCGTCCCTGCAAAACCAGTGCGTTTTGAGCACGGGACCCTGTGTGGATCGGTATTGAGATTAGTTGCCCGTGTGCTGCTATATTATTACTGTGAGTAAGTCATTCTTGATCTAACACATGCCCAAGTTGTCTTCGAGGGTCAGGCGTTCCTTCCCCTATCGGAGGGCAAGATCGTCCTTACGGAGTTAATAGGCTTGATCATCTTTATCTAGAAGGCATGATAGCCCGCGTCTAAATCAACAATGTCGAATCGGCAAGATCATAGTATATTTATTTAAATGGGAAAATAAATATATGGTAAAGTGAGCCGAGTCGGGTGTTGAAGACGAAATATCGATCGGCAAGATCCTAGTATATTTATTTAAATGGGAAAATAAATATATGGTAAAGTGAGCCGAGTCGGGTGTTGAAAATGAATTGTCGAATCGGCAAGATCCTAATATATTTATTTAATGGGAAAATAAATATATGGTAAAGTGAGCCGAGTCGGGTGTTGAAAATGAAATATCGATCGGCAAGATCCTAGTATATTTATTTAATGGGAAAATAAATATATGGTAAGGTGAGCCGGGTCGGGTGCCGAAAACGAAATATCGACCGACAAGACCCTAGTATAATTATTTAATGGGAAAATAATTATACGGTAAAGTGAGTCGAGTCGATGGTCGTAAAATACAATGTCGAATCGACAAGACCCTAGTATAATTATTTAATGGGAAAATAATTATACGGTAAAGTGAGTCGAGTCGATGATTGTAAAATGTAGTGTCGAGTCGACAAGATCCTAGTATAATTATTTAATGGGAAAATAATTATGCGGTAAAGTGAGTCGAGTCGATGGTGGTAAAACGAAATGTCAAATCGGCAAGATCCTAGTATAATTATTTAATGGGAAAATAATTATACGGTAAGGTGAGTCGAGTTGATGGTTGAGAAATGTAATATCGAATCGACTAAATCGTAGTATATTTATTTAATGGGAAAATAAATATATGGAAAGGTGAGTCGAGTCGATTACGGGAAAAATGGAATCTCGACTGACAAGATCCTAGTATGACTACTTAATGGGAAAGTAGTTATATGGTAAAGTGAGTCGAGTCGGAGATAATTTTATCCAAGTCAGTTAAAATATATGGAGACATACATATATATTGAATATAGGATCACGACGTGCGTTTTGCGTCTGAATCCGTCATAATACTCGGGGAGTGAAACCACATTTCGGGAGCCGAAATCGTAAAGCGTGTGACTCGTAATTGTCAAGTGTCACGGAACGCTCTGGCTGACATCGAAATTCCCCTCGAAAATCAAATAACGGACTACTGGAAGTGGTCACGTTATTCTGTCAACTAAACTTACCCATGGGACGGCAATTCCATTGCTCATGTTGCAATGTTGAACGTCCGCTACCCTCGTCAGGACGACGAGACTGGTTGTTTATTTGGGGTGGCAATTGATGCGAAGTGTTTTCCATCAATCCCCATAGATATTGGGACGTTGCGTCCCTTTGTCACGGTGTTTTATAAACTAAGGTTGCGAGATCCATTCGTCATGGACAACGTGACTTGTCCGATCTCTTGTCATATTTCGAAACTCTCACTGCGTGGCCTATCAGGAAGGAAGTTCGCTGGCCTTGCTTAAGTGTCGGAGAGGCATTTCGGTTGATGACTATCGGTGCTAGGACCAAAATAACATGCAAGAGGACCCTAATGGGAAGGATGACTCGGCTGAATTGCCAGAGTCTGTATCGTTTTTTTTTATTTTATCGTGGTGACTCGATAAATCATGATCCTTCTACCTCTACTATTCTCGTTGTGACCGATATTTTTGATACTGGAGAAGATGTAGCTTGGTTTCTAGGTCCTATGGATACTACTTACCACACATCTAATAGCTACGACGGGTCTAAGGTTTCTGCTGAGCCTGCTGTTGTTGCTGCCCTCGTTGTTCTATGGCCCAAGCGAATCATGTCATCGTTGCTGAGAGTGTAGCTCATACTGAGCGTGTTAAGGATGTTTCTATGGCTTTTATCAAGTTTGATGTTGCTGTTGTTTCGAAGGCACCTACTAAGATCACTGTCATCGACATGGACATCTATAAGACCCTTGCCAAGCCGCTATGATCATGTTTGTGTCACGATGGAGTTCGTTGCCATTAACTCCATTTTCTTTGAGGTTTTCGTTGAACCGCTCGTTATCATTCCCTGGCTCCTGCCAAGACTAATGTTGGCGATGGCTCTCAGGTATGGTTGAGCCTGTCAATGCTACAGTTGCTATTATTCGAGTGACTTATATCGAGTATACAATCATTCTCCCTAGGAACGATATTGGCCTAATAAGTCTACTAAATTATGTGGAACCCATCGTTCCCATTTCTTTTATGATGACGAATGCCCTTAATAACCCAATTGTTCCCACTGATGAGCCTATGGAGTATAGGTTGCTGCTGGGATTACGAATAAGGATTCCGTCGCCATAGGTGAGCTGAAGCGCACCGGGATGCGTGCTCACCGGAATGGAGCTTCTTGTAGTTATGTATAGTGGACTCGCTAGGTTGTGTGTCGTCCTGCTGTCGTGAATTCATGTTGTGGTGTTACCCCCAACGATTGTGCATCCTTGTAGTTGCACAGTTTTGCCGACTGCATATCCATGCGGGTGCGTTTCGCTGTCGACGGTGCATTCCTGTTGTTGTGCTGCTCCTGCAGTGGTGTAGCCTTGTTGTCGTATTTCGCTGTGTCATGCGGTCCATGTTGCGGTGTTGCCTTGTTGTCATGTTTCTTCGTCGACGTGTTGTTCCAGTGCGGTGTTCCCTAGTTGATGTGTTCGTGGATGTGTTGTTGTCATGTCGTGTTATTTCTACTATCGTATTGCACCGTGAACGTATTGCTACAATTGTTGGATTGACTTGATGATGTGATAACTTGTCGTTTGATTCACTCTTGGTTCCCTTGGAATAAAGACACTACCCCAAACCCACGTAACCGTTGTTATGTTGCTGAATGGTTGTGTAGTGACGCCATCGATAATGTGGGAATCCGGGTGTCTAACAGACTTTCCAGTAGTCATACTAAGACACTCTAATCCTAGTATTAGCGCATGTATCTCTCTAAAGCTCGAATCTCATAGTTTGAGTAATTGACCGAATCATGTGTCGACCTCTTTATATGCCCGTGAGTTTCGTGAGCATTACCTCTTCAAAATCTAAGGCATCAGTGACGCCATGTTCAGCCTTAACCTTTTACGTGCATTGCGGTCGACTAACCACTCTCGAATCATGTCGAAAGGAAATCCCATGATCCACACACGACGGGGTGAGGCTCGTCTTCGTGATAAGGGATTTCGAGTACATCTCGAACTTGAAGGTATCGAGTAAATGTGAGCGATATTATAACCCATACCTTTGGGCTAGTAAGAGTTGAAAGACTCAATTTATTATTGCTCATCCCAGTGGATTGTTTAACATCATACCCGCCAACGTGTCATGCCGATGGCTACAGGAATAACAGTGTGGACCCACCCACAGCGTGTGCATTGGTGGAGTCCCTGGTACATGATTCAGAGGTCATATGAAACCCTGAGTCTGGAAGGGCGTGTAACATTGTCTACTCTATAAGGGTACTACCCTACCGTGTTGAGATGGATGATCGATTCAACCGTTCGGGAAATGTTGCTATTCTTCAGATAATAGGTCTATCTTGTCTTGGTGTCGTGCGTAGATTCTTGGGATAGTGGAACCCTTTCGACCTTGGGTCGATACGGGTGTTCCCAGTTATTTTTCAGTAGCATTGCTCGCGCTAGAGCAAAATCCCCTGTCCTTGACAGACACTGTTGGAGACACCAAAGTAATATGAGCTGCCAGGTCAGTGCGTTTAGTACCTGACTAACCAAGATGAGCTCGAAAGCTTACATGTTGCACCCATGCGTGTGACTACCTGAGTCGTTGAATGGGATGCCTTATTGGAAGGCTCAAGACTACTTCTTGTAGGGCGATCTCGGTCGTTTGTTGTTTTAAGTAACGAATTTGGCGCATGAAGCCGTCAAGCCCAAACGTGAGATCTATGCCAGATGCATTCATCTATGACTCAATTTCACCTCTTACCTCGAAAGATCCCGAAAGATGGAATATTCGGCGAGTGAGGAATTCCAGTTTTAGGACTCCTTTCACCCAGATCACTGCATAGGATCGGATAGTCAATTCGAGGGAAAGTGCCCTGTGTTGTTCAGAATTGACTTTCTAGGTTGCTAATAACGATAGGACACCAGTGCTCGTGAGGCACATATAGCAGGACAAGCACCGGGTACCCTTGTTTTGGGTAGTTACCAATGCTCTGCTTACCGTCTCGAGGAAAGCCAACGTGTTGAGATGTTGTCAAGACCCTATCTTCTATTTATTACGGCAACCATATTATGATGGTTCATGTACATCAATCCTATGTTGACCAATGTGATGAGGTGATGCGAGCCTCTAGACATTCGTGTTTAAGTCAGCTTAAATCCTCGCGTATTGTGGAATTGTACGGCTGTGTGTTGAATATACACTGTCTACTGCCTGGGGAACTGAGGGGTGAAAGTGACGCAAAAACTTTCGACCACCATCAGTCCATATTAGGCGTCCTAGTACCACTAACCACAATCGCGCATACGAAAAGGTTGTAAGTTGGTGCATAGTGGATGTCAGTCCATGTGAGGACACAGGATTACCATCCGCTACTATAAACAACCTTGAGCGTCCTCAAGAATGTTGACCGCTTTGTGTTCTGGTAAGATCACCCGATTAGTGAAATTCAACGAGCAAACCTAATGGTCATGTCGCCTGAGGTGTCCGGTGGCTGTGATGGGACACGGGTAATGATCGATTGCTGTTTGGAACCTTCTCATCCCATACTCGCTTGTGGTCATAATATGAGGCATACGGGTAGCCATCTATACTCTTGGAGAGTCGTGGCTAGACACTAGATGCCAACGTTCACAATATCGGATTTTAGTAGTTATCCTGCCCCAGGGTGTGCCAAACCTTGAACGCAGGTCTGGGATACTCAATTTGAGATGAGTATGGATTACCATTCTCGAACGAGTGAATTATTGTCCTAGACGGAAGTGTCCTGTGTGATACGATTAGTGTCGGTGGCAAGTCAAATTCGTGTACTTCATCGCCAGAATTTCCTATGTGATAGGAATTATCACCCTAGTATTCGGGATGTACTGCTCGAAGTCCTCCGGAGTGCATACGTGTACGTCTCTAGTACATTGAATGTCAGATAGAGATATACACATGATCTGGCGTGAGTTCAAGAGGTGACCAACGAATCCGGTAGATTCAAATCTTCTTGAATAAGTGGCCAAACCGATCGGGAAGTTGTGCTAACAAGGAGTTAGCCTTAGGAACTTCAAATCGGTAAAGGACTTAGCTGAGTGCTATACTCTGAAAGGGTGTTGTTAAGCACGAGAACGGTAATGGAGTGACTTCGCTTAGTACTCCAGTGACTCGGATATGTCAGTTAAAATTGGCCTTGCAACGAACAAGCTCGAACTATCGCAAGAGCTTAGTGGGACTCTTGATGAATCCCGCAGGTCTGGCTTGAGGAAGCATTGTCAATTCCTCAACCGACAGGATTCAGGTTGACGCAAGGCTCTACTATTTCGGGAAAACCGATATTTGTGCCGGATTGCGATACCCAAGAGCTCGGCCGTAGCCGACTCATGACATTGTGTTCGTTAGGACGCTAAGCGTGAACTGGAGTTCACGAAGAAAAGGGGTAATCGTGTGAGTTGCAAACATCCCGCCCTGTTCAAGGATACTAACGTATCGGATGACTTGAACTGAATTCCGGGACGGAATTCTCTTAACGGGAGGAGAATGTGACAACCGGCAAATTTCGTACAACGATTAACGTGATGCTAATCATGTTTTAGAAATAATTAACATGGTTTAAGGTTAATTATGGTTAGTTGAGCTAATATGAGTCCTACGATGTCCTTTTTAAAGTTCGTTGAAGTCTTGATGCCTTTAAAGAAAGACTTCGCGTGTTTAACGTAACGAACTGACATCAGCAAAAATTTGTCAAACTGGAATAACATAAGCTTATCCTATGAAAATACGACACGTATTTACTGCTGATGCGATCGAATGTGAAATCGGCGCGGTAAACGGTCAAAAACGCAGCGTTTTGGAGAAACGCGGAGAGGAACTGACGTGGGATTCGAACGTCAAGACGCGTGGCTTTAACCGTTATCGAACTTTCGGAATAATTATTTATTATAAATAATTTCATTTATTTAGTTTCGAAAGTGAACAGGTCGCCTAAATGAAGTATAGCTCGACCGGATCGATTAACGCGATTTTTAACGCGTGTTCCGTTTTCACGCGTCGAGCTACGAGAATAATAACTAAATTGCTCGGTTTAGTTGTGTTTTTATTTACGAACAAAACCGAATGATTTTGATAACATATTCTCGAGCCTAAACACAAACCGAGCCTTAAGACGTTAAACGGGTTCGATACGCGGTACACACCCCACCTAACCCCAAGCCCTAGCTATAAAAGGGATAAGTCTTCTTCTTCCCTTCATTTTCAGCAGCCGCTGCTGCCCACTCTCTCTCTACTTTCTCTCTCTAAAACTCTCCCTCTCTCTCTCTACTCGCGTCCCTCTCTCTCTCCTCTAAAGAAACCGGCCGGCCACCACCCCTCTGGTGGCGGCGGCGTCGTGCTCCAAGCTCAAGGCAGGAGCAGATCGGGTGGAGGGTGGTTGCGAGGGTTGGGTCCGGCGAGGAGGGAAAGGGGTACGGCGGTGGTGGTTATGGCGATGGGTTAGGCCGGAAAACAAGCAGAAGCAGCAACGAGAGGTAGGTTTTGGTCAGGGTTTTTGGTTGTGACGTGATGGCCGAAGAGGGTGGGTACGGTGGCGATGGTTCTGGTTCGAAGTGTGCAGCAGGTGGTTATTGCAGGTGGTTGGTGGTCTGTGGGTGATGGTTCACGAGGGTTCAGCTTCGGGTCTGGTTGGTAACGATCTGTGCAGATCTGGTCACGTGGGCTGCTCGGGCCGGGTGTGGGTCGGGGTCAGCAAAGCAAGATCTGGTCAGCCTGAGTCAGACTCAGTTTTGGTTCGGGTTTGTTGGGCGACGGGTTCTGCAGACCTGGTGGGTTACGGGTCAGGTGTCGATGGTGATGAATCGTTGTTTTGGCCGGGTTTCGAGTCATGGTGGCGGATTTCAGCGGGTTTAAGTCCCGGGTCAGATCTGACCCGGTTTTGGTCGAGGCTCGTGTTCGTTTTGCGAGTCAGGTTCGGCTCGGAATCTCAGTTGCGGGTCAGATCTAGCCAAAGCATGAGCCTGGTCAACACGCGGGCAAGCTCGGTCAGCTGGTCAACGGGTCAGGCCGAGTCAACTCGGTCAAACATGTCGACTCGGTTGAACACGTCGTTCTAGACGCATCAAGTCGCGCGCGCACGTTTTGGTATAATTATTTGTGTTTACTTTGCATTGCATATTATAATTATAAACACAAATAAAACCGGAGTTTAACTCGCGAACGGACCGAAAATAATAAATAGAAAGTATAAGTCGGATGTTCGGTTTCGTATATTAGCGTGACATGGCTAATTATCGGACTTAAATTGCGTATATTTTTATAAATAGTAAAATTTATATAATTGTCGAAACGTATAAAGTCTCGTGGATTGAGATTGCGGATAAATGAATTTGACGCCTTGTGATTTGAAATTGATTTTGGGAAATTGTAGACAACTTGTATTGTCTGGTTTATACAAAAACAGAGGGAACTCTGCCAAAATTTTTATAAAATCCGAAGCGCAAAGGCGTTATTGTGGTGCGTCTTTATTAACTAATTTCAAGTGTTTGACAAGACTAATTTGATACAAAATCGTGATATTTTAACGAAGAGTATTGGAAAACAATAATAGTCGATCACGAACAATATTCGCAAAACAAATATATATAGTTTGTCGAGCGTCAATTGTGTCAACTTCAATGGTTTTTGGTTTCCAAAACATTGTTAAATGTACGGATTTGAAATACGCAGACGCTTAACTTATTGGGGGAAAATTATTGGAAAATAATGTTTCGAAAGCACTTAAAACACTCGGATTTGGTGAAAAGAAATAACAAATGTTATTAAAAGGATTTTAATAACTATATTATATTTCCGCAAGGTGTATTATCCAAAAATAATTATACAAGACAATCATATTATCCGATTTACGAGACAAGCTACTACTCGGGATGAGTTGTGCGTTTCATGGTAGTAGTCCAACATGGTTTACACACGAATAGTAACAGGTGCGCGACTTGGGTACTATGTCGTATGTGAACTCATGGATTATGATAAGTCACGATCGGTTCGTCGAGTTAAAACACTTAAGGACTCGGGTTAGTACACACGAGTCAAGATAGTTGAATAAACTATCTTTTAAACGGAAATTAAACTAGGTTTATATATGATAGACTTTAAGGTGTCCTTCATTGGTAATTAGGGCACGAGGAAGTCGGTCAAAGCTTTGGATTGTATTTGCTAGCTAAGCATGGAAATTAAGGTGAGTTTCACGGCCCCATTTTACTGTTTTTAACTGGGGGAAAGATATGTTTGTCAAAAATTATCACATATTGAAATGTTTTCAAAGGTTAAAATGTGGTAAGTGGCATGATGAGTACTTGAGTTTTTGGTCGCCACTCGGGGTTGGGTCCTCGCTACTGTAACCATTAATTCAGGTAAAATGAAACCAAAGGAATATTTGGATAGTACTATTGGTGCCTGACGAGGCCCACCTCTGGTTGATAGCGTCAACCCGGTAAAGACAAGAGGTGCACGTATTCTGAACTTAAGTCGTTGGGTTCCGAGAAACGACTTGGAGCGGGGCATATTTATTAGTCTTGGTTTGGTTATGGGACTCAGGGGATTGCTTATCATCATAGTTTGTAGGAGCTAGCTACTCCGTACAAAGGCCACAAAATGTGCTGGATTGCACAGGATGTAAAAATGTGCTGGATTGCACAGGATGTAAAAATGTGCTGGATTTGCACAGGAAGTAAAAACGTGCTAGATTTGCACAGAATGTAAAAATGTCGTATTTACGAAACTAAAACCTGTGAACTCACCAATATTTTATATATTGACGTCTTTTTAAACATATCTTTCAGGTAACTAAGTGCTGAACAGGTATGCGGCTAGTACGGTGGAATTTGGGATGTCGGACAATGGTTGGGGGTTTCATCTATTGTTACCTTCGGGTTGGGACATATACGGAAACGCCCCACTTTAAAACTTAATGTTTGTGGTTTTAAGTAATGTTTGAAACCAGGTACTCCTTCCCGACATCTTAATATAATGATCTTTTCTAATTAAATATAGTTTGTGTTAATCTTGACTTTGATATGCTTTCGAGCGTCGCGCCACGTGTTTCCGCCATTGGCGTGGTGTGACACAAAATTTTCCCCAAAATTTTAATTCATAAAAAGCCCTTATATATATATATATATTATTACACCTTTATCATTAATATTATACAAATGTGCCTAAGTCTTTATTTATCCTAACTCACAACTTATATACATACATAAATGTATATAAATAATAATAATAATATGATTCTAAATTCTTTTTTTTTTCACATACAAGATTTTTTTTTTAATAAAGCCTTAAGTCAAATAGTCAAAGTCCTAGTCAAAGTCTTAGTCAAAAAGTCAATTCATCATAAAACCTTACTTTATGATGTTGACCAATTTTAATGGCTAATTGACTCCAAAACTAGTATAAAAACCCACCTATGACCCATTATACTTTGCACCTCTAAATCGATTGTTTCAATCCGATTAAACTTTCCCTCATACCTTTTCTTCTATAGTCTATTACTTCTACAATTGAAGCTTTGATTATAAGCTCTTGTAAATGGCAACTTTGGGGCTACACATATTCTATTTCCCGAGACTTAATACTATACTAAGGTGAGTTTACGTAACCATGTTTATGCAATTCTTTATACTTGCAACATTATACTTAAGCAATTCTACATGCATGTCTAGTTGTAAACTTTAATGCCTCATGAATTAGACAACAACAACAGTTTTAACGAGTTTCAACATTACATAATCATTAGCTATGGCCAAGCCGGCGATACTCAATAATAGATCTATTGGATTGACAATCCCACCCGGATACGTGTACCTCCTACATAGGTAGTGTGGGTGATTGTTATCGTTCCAACATATTATTAAGGTGAACCGTGGATGACGGGATGGACCTAAACTAGTCGGAGGTTTGATTATGTCGATTCAACATATTATGTTTATTCATGTAGACTTAAACTTACGATAGACATATGAATTGCTAAACTTTTATACTTAAACTATTTGCTTGACATGGCTTATGTATTCTCACCAACTTCTAGTTGACCCCCATTTTTACAACTCAAGAGGAAATAATGATGCATGAAGACTAGAGTATTTACATGAGAAGGCAAACTAAAGTCTATGCTTGTTTGGTTTTTGTGATGTATTAGATTTCCACTTAAAACTCATTATGTATTTCCATTTTTGGATATTTGCACTTTAAATTAATTTCAATTAAAATTTGGTTACCATGTGCTACTGTATACTCATTCTTACGTGACACCTCGATGTTTCCGCCATCGGTTGGGGTGTTACAGATTGGTATCAGAGCCAGGTTATAGGGAATTAGGTTATTAGAAAAAAAATAATAATCTAGCCTATAACCATAGGAATATAACCAGTATTTGCTCCTTTTACTTGCTATTCTCTATCTCACTCCTACTTCTTATCCCTACTTCAACCCCTACAAGAAGATTGCTCTCCATCACAAGATCTACTCTTAGACTAATAGGACAATCCTCAGGTTTAGCCTGAACCACCTTGAGATCTCGTCGAAGTTCTAGATTTTAATAACGAACACATGCAATCTGGAAGGGTGAACGCCTGTATTCTGAGTTTTCTGTCTAGGACTGGCATTGTGCATATATCCCAATCAGACGAGGGACCTGGATGCCTACCTGGGAATTCTCGGGATGAGTGTTCACTTATAGGCTAAAGCATGTCTTCACTATGTTATTAGAATCTAGAAGTTTTGATAAGTCAACGTTTTCGTTTATTCGTTTTAATTAATGAATAAATGATTACACTCACTTTCCTTAAACTAAGCTCTAAAATCTCAAAATTTTATATCTTAAATCAATCTCATTTCATAACCATCCATGGATTTCACAATCACACTTCACCTTACCATCTTAGCCACTTTTTAAATATTCAACACCCTACCCAAATCATATAATCTCCATACTATAAAATAAACTCTTTATCAACTATCTTCACATTCACTATCTCTCACAACTTTGATTCTGCTTCAAGAATTTTTCATCATCCTCTCAAGAACTAAATTCATATCCTTCACCTTCTCACACATGAGCTAGTTACCCATGATAACCAAACTATTGAAACTTGATTGTGTGTTGCATCAAACATAATCCTTAGTTATACATGAGGATTCGACTATTTGCCTTATTTGAACATTTGAAACTAGAATTCATGGAATATAAACTATTTACTATAGACACACCTAGAGTCATTAACCTTATCTAGGGCAACTCTATTACAACTCGTATGCTATACTTGATACTTGATTGCTTACATGTACATATTATCAATTTGCAATTCATGTGTGTAATAATTGGTACACTTAATCAAACAACTGATAGAGGATGAAGTACTTGCTCAACAGTTAGTAGAGTACAAAATAACCTACTCAACGATTGGTAGAGGTCATCATGCCTGCTCAACAGTCGGTAGAGGCCCTACAACCTGCTCAACGACTGGTAGAGGCTATCATACCTGCTCAACAATCGGTAGAGGTTCCTACTCACTAACTGGTAGAAGTCTTTTTCCTGCTCAACAGTTGGACTCATTTTTGGATACATGGTTAATCATATTATTTTACATGTGTGTCTAGAGTTATAGAAGGACACAAAACCCTAATGTAAGGTAAATTGGTGATTGCGGTCCGGAACGTAATCATGAATTTACAGGTACGTTAGGGTAGTGTGAAATTCTATCAAGGTTTTCGGTAGTTGACCAATTATAAACCTTAGTTATCTGGTAGTTCATTTAGTCTTTCAATAGTCTATCAACTCATTCCTTTTAGGACTCCTAAAACTTAAGATTCTTATTCTCTTTGCTATTTCAGATGAACCTAATCCAACCCTTAAAACTCACACATATCAAAACCTTAACTCGAAACTTCCCAAACCACCCTTGTCCTAATTTCTACCCAATCACCTTCAACCCTGTGTTTTCAATAAACTTCGGGACGAAGTTTCCAAAAGTAGGGGAGACTGTAACATCGCAAAATTTTCCCCAAAATTTTAATACATAAAAAGCCCTTATATATATATATATATATATATATTTTATTACACCTTTATCATTAATATTATACAAATGTGCCTAAGTCTTTATTTATCCTAACTCACAACTTATATACATACATAAATGTATATAAATAATAATAATAATAATAATAATAATAATAATAATATGATTCTAAATTCTTTTGTTTTTCACATACAAGATTTTTTTTTTAATAAAGCCTTAAGTCAAATAGTCAAAGTCCTAGTCAAAGTCTTAGTCAAAAAGTCAATTCATCATAAAACCTTAGTTTATGATGTTGACCAATTTTAATGGCTAATTGACTCCAAAACTAGTATAAAAACCGACCTATGACCCATTATACTTTGCACCTCTAAATCGATTGTTTCAATCCGATTAAACTTTCCCTCATACCTTTTCTTCTATAGTCTATTACTTCTACAATTGAAGCTTTGATTATAAGCTCTTGTAAATGGCAACTTTGGGGCTACACATATTCTATTTCTCGAGACTTAATACTATACTAAGGTGAGTTTATGTGACACCCGGCAATTTTCGGTAACTAACTTTTGAATATCTAGTAAGTCTACCTTAGCAAGAAACGCTTATAAACAAACTTAACTAGGTTAGTTGAGTCGGGTCAGGTTAGGATTGTCCAGGGTCCAATGATCTGGAGGATCATTGGGAGTCGTTTTGAGAATACATTAGTACCGGGTCCCGTTGTTGGTGACATTACATGAATTAATTTAGTATATGTGTAGATTATGGGTCGTGTGGTGGATTGTATGCTTATACTTGCTTAAATGATTTACGAATGATTATACGTGCCTAAACATGCTAAGTATAGACTATGGATGCATGCTTATGTGTTAAGATGTGTTAGAATGCGTTAAACACGACAAACTGGACAAAAGTTAACATGTGTTAAAAGTGCTGTTAACATGTATTAAAAATGTGCTGATGACCTGAATGTGGAACTTTTGGGCGAATGTGGAAATGGGATTTGAAAAATGGGCGAACGTGGAAACAAAGTGGGCGAATGTGGAAAAGTTCCACATTCGACCACTAAAAAGGGGCGAACGTGGAAACAAAGTGGGCGAATGTGGAAAAGTTCCACATTCGACCACTAAAAAGGGGCGAACGTGGAAAAATTCCACATTCGACCACTTAAACTGGGCGAACGTGCAGACAGTATAAATACCATCCTTAGCCATTTTTCACCATTTCACAAACCCTAAACGCCTCCAAACACTCTCTATCAGCTATTATCATTGGGGAAGGAGTTTTTGAGCTTGTTTTTCATAACCTAACTCTCTAAATCATTACAAGTGAAAATCTAAGGTGTGTTCTTCATTACAGTTCCTTTTTAAACAATTTTGACTTGTTTTAATCTAAACCCCAAGGGTCCAGATCTGATATCAACATGTTTTATGGGTAAAAACCTTCCTAATATCTTTCTAAATAAAACCTATTCATAAACAATGAGTTTTCATACAATTTAACATGTGTTTATGTGGTATTAAGCATTGTTTGATGATTATTTGTTATATAGATGAGATAACAACAACCTAGGGCTGTTATTAATGATGGGTTATGATTGAAACGTGTTACCTTTGATTGTTGATGGTGTTTTGATGATTAAAGGAGTTTTAGTTAGATTTAGGGTTGTTTTTGGGATGATTATGATAAGGTTATGATAGGGGTTTCTTGTTCATGATGATCCGAGTATGATAAACTGATTATTAATCGATTTCAGAAAGTTTCCTAATTGGGTAATATTTGCATGCATGATGATGTGACATCTCCATAATTTGCTATTTTAGGAAACTTGTAAAACGGATAAATTTTGGGGTAAAATTGGTAGGGTTTCGTAGGAATATGTTAATGATGCTTGACTACTGTAACTCATGATGTTTCGTGATGTTTTCGGATGTTTTTGGATGCGTTTTTGAGTAAACAACACAACAGGGTCGAACCTGGAACACCTTCGGCCAGTCGAACGGGCGAAGGTGGAATCCAGGGGTCGAACCTGGAAGAAAAAGGGGCGAAGGTACCACAAGGGGGCGAAGGTGGAAGAAAAAGGGGCGAAGGTGGAAGTTTGAACCCACCTTCGACCAGTTCAAGTCACCTTCGACCACTTACAACTACATTCGACCCTGTGTTAACAAAAATGAGATTTTTGATACAAACTAAGTGTTTTATGCATGAACCTTGCATGTAACCTATGTGTACTTGACTAGTTAGGGTAATGGGTCACCAACGGGATGTCGGGTCGGTCTAGTGTGTCGGTTAAACATTTAAACACGTTTTAAAACATACTTGGTTATGATCTGGACAATCGGGGACTAGATAACCTTATGGTTATTAGTCGGAATACTTATGTGAACATTTTGATAGATCTTCGGTAGAGGGATTGTCACGGGCTAAACATCTTTACACATATTCGAGGAACGTTATCTAAGGTGAGTTCACGGCCCCACATTTTACAGTTTTTACTTTCGGGGTGAGAAACATGCTTACAAACTCTTTTATGACTTATGACTTGTTAAACTCTTATGACTTATGACTTGTTATCACGTTATACTATGGCTTACTTATCTTACTATACGGTTCATCGAAAATCCCTTGAAACCACTAACATGGGTATATGGCGGGGAAATATGGATAGCGCTATTGGGAACTGACAAACCCCACTCGACGGTCGGACCGGGCGGGTGCATATTGTCTCTAACAAAACAAGGTCTACCGGCGATGACGGTAGCCCATAGGAACTAAGGGTAACACACGGCTTAGTCAGTAATGGTTTCACCCGTATGAGTATCTCATTCTGCGCCTGGTTTGGCGTTCTCACAAGCATAGTAGTAATTGTGATGGTAACATTTTTGAAGGATCACTGTAAACGTTTAATTAAAACCTGTGAACTCACCAGCATTATATGTTGACTCTTTTAGCATGTTTTCTCAGGTCGCTAAGGTAGCAGCATATGGATAGGCGCACGTGGTCGCACTGGAGTCGTCTCGTGTCTAGGGTTTCATCTGCACGTTTTGGGATTATGAACTTTTGAACTTATGTTTATTTATGCATGACTTTTGTAAACTTTAAAATGCTTCCGCACTATTGAATGTTGGTTTTAAACTTATGCATGGTTTTGTTTACGTATGTTTTTACATTTAGACGTCGTTTATTGTGACCGTTGACTTGGATCCTGGTATGTCACACGCCTCGCGGTAGAACTCCGCAGGTGGAAATTTGAGGGTGTGACAGATTGGTATCAGAGCCAATGGTTATAGTGAACTAGGACTGCATGTAGAGTCTAGACTATAGCCGAGTCTCACACACTAGACGGTCACATACATTTGAGTCGTGTCTTTTGGGTAAACATACTAACTTTGTCGGGGTGTCGGTATCCTTACCACACAGTGTCACATTCCTTACCTCATCCTTGGTTACTCCTAGCTTGACTTTATCTTCTTCTTCGGGTTTACAGCCGAGGGAACTTGGTTGTGATATTTCGAATTAGTTGTATCATTCTGGGATGTGGTTATCGGGTGACTTGAAGTTCTAGCTCGAAGCACGCCTTGGGGACCATGTAGAGCGATTTGTTATTTCGGGTGCACACGAAATCACAAATCGAAATGCATGAAAATCTTGGTGGACTTTGTGTTCGGATTAACGGTCATGCTGGAACCGCATTCTGAGTTCGTTTGGTCACTTGTAGCTTGGTTTGTTGCGATACCGAGTGTCTCATCTCATGTTCTGGCAGAACATGTCTGGTCGCGCTGGTGGACGTACAGGTGGACGCCGTGGTGTTCGTAATGGTGGCGAGGGTCGGGAAAACATCAGCATAACCCGAGAAGAGCTGAACAATTTGATCCAGCAACAGGTGTCCATTGCTCTTGCTACCTCCCAGTTCGCTCAACATGGCCTAGGTGGGAACGCCGACAATCAACAACCCCCTCCACCGCCGCCCCCTCTCGGTCAGCAGGTGTGTACTTTCAAGGTGTTCATGGAACGCGATCCCCATATCTTTGGTGCGAGTGAGAACAACAAAAGGAAATGGGATAATGTTGGAGAGAGGTCAGCATCAGTTCAGCCTCAACAGGTGAGGAGGCTTGAAGCTTCAGGGTCAGATTTAGGGCAGAAGCGGAGTAGGTATGTGGGGAAGAACCCCAAGTGCAACCAGTGTGGGTACCATCATGTTGGGAATTGTGATACGTTTCGTTGTAATCGTTGCCACCGGAATGGTCATCTAGCTAAGGATTGTAGGACGACTCTTCGGCCGGCTCGGACTATCATTGCTGCTCCCGTTCGACGGGGAAATCAGGGTTGCTTTAATTGTGGCAAGTTGGGACATGTCAAGCGTACCTGCCCTAAGTCAGAGCAGGGTGGTTGGTGTTTTCATTGTGGTCAACCGGGACATCATAAGAAGGACTGCCCAGAGTTGAATCAAGCTGAAGCTGGGGCCGTAGGCGGAGGTGGAAACAATGAAGGTGGCGGTCAAGCTGCTCGCGACGATGTCATTGGTACTAGGGAGAACCAGGTGGACCCAGACACTGTTACCCGTACGTATTCTCTCTTATCTCTTGTTACGCTTTGGTCATACTTTTATCCGCATTGTTGTGCGTTCGTGTTTCGGGTGTTTTCTTTGTGGTTTGGTCGCTTGTGACATCCGTCACTTTTTCATTATATATATATATATGTATATATATATATATATATATACAAAAAATAATAATAATAATAATAATGATAAATCAGATATTTTTTTTATTTTAAAAAAAAAATTATAATGTTTATACAAAAGCCATCATGATGTTTCTAAACCAAACATAACCCAACATAACCCAATCCTAATCCCTTTGGAGCCCAAGCAAACAGCCCAAGAAGTTGGCCCAGATCAGATACCCAAGCCCACTCCCCCTTCCCTTAACAGTTTTTAACTAAAAAAAAAGATGGTCCCAGCGGGTCTCGAACCCGGACCAAACCCACACACACACACACGCGTGACCATCTGTGCTACACTTGATATCTGATTTAACCTCAACCTTTATTTTATTTAACCCTTACTTCGCTGCTTTCCTTTTTCCTTCTTCCTGTACGCGTAACAGCAGCAGCATTAAACCATTTTTCTTTTTTTTTGGAAACAATCAATCAGCTGAAATCAAGCCTTTGACCAATGATTTGAACTAAAATGGTAAGCATTAACTTGGTTTGACTCGTGATTCAACTCGACAAGCTGAGATCACGCGTGAACAACCATTAATCAGGCCTAATCACTCGTTTTCTTTTGACCAACTTTAGTCAATCCTCAAACCTTTCCAATTATACGTTAATACTATAAATTGGACGTGCCTAGACCATCTCAAATCGCCGAAAACCTCTTCCCCTATCTCTAATTTCTGTATAATTTCATCATTCGAAGCTCCTTGTTCATGGTTGACTTTTTGGTTGACTAAGCATAAACACACGACATTGTTCTTGTAAGTTAAATATTTTTGGTGGGTTTTAGTCTCCAGTATACACACATCAATAACCCTAAGGTTAATTGGGTTATTGATGTGTGAATCGATTAATTGCAAAAGCTAGGGCTTGTTCATATAATTTGGGGAAGAACACTGAATTTTTATACATTTTATAATTTAAAAACTGGAAATAAACACAACCACTGGTCTAGACCAAGTGGTTGTGTCTGGTGTTCTTGGACCAACCCACATGGGTTCAAACCTTGGCATCAACACCTTTTCCTTCCATTTTTTTTTACAAGCTTTAAAATATAATTATTTTTTTAAATTCATTTTAAAATACTAAAACATTTTTAAAAGTTCTACAAAAATTATATTGTGTTAATCTGATGAAAAAGTTCAACACCCAATTTTTAGTTTTCAAAAATTTATTTATTTAATATATATAATAAATAAATCAAGTTTATTCTATTTTATTTATAAAAATCTATAAAAATATCAAAACGATCTTATTATTTTCCACAAAAATTATCCTAAGTCTTTATAACTTTAAACTTTTCAGAAATGATTTTTATTTCTGAAAAATCATTTATTTAATATTTTTAATCAATTTTTGTTAGTTTTAATCATAAATAATTCATAATAAATTCATTTTACAATATTTTTGCACCAAAATTTTACATAAATTATTTCTATCCATTTAGAACAGAAATACAATTTTTAATCTAAAATTTCTTTAATTTTAATATTTTTAAATATTAAAGTTATATTTTGCCAAATTGAAATAAATAGATTAAATATACTATTTTCAAGAAAATAATTTTATAAAAATTATTTTCACATTTAAAACTTTATATTGTGACCATATTTGATTTAAAGTTTACTCAAAGACTTTTGTCTATTTAATTACCAAATTTCTCTTATTTATTAAACGTTTAATTTAATAACCAAATAAACGTAATCCCCAATTCGAAGCCCTAGATATACATGCATCCTAGAGTTATTTCACTCACACAATATCAATTACTTTAGGTTAATCTTTTGGGAGAAATCTCAAGTTCATATTTCGTTGTCCAGTCCAATTTCAAGTTACTACGTGAACAGTGAGTATTCCTATCCCCTTTTTGCTTTTATACATTTTTGGGGTGTTACATGTACACTATTACAATTTCAAATACAAGTTTACATTTTTTTTTTACAATACAATTCTAGTACTATGTGCATTGCTTACAACGTGCTTTATGCTTAGACAATACATGTGGATTACATTTGTACTTAGTGAAATCATTAACATAGTACAAGCCGACCTTAACATTGGATAGCGCTATTTG
Organism: Ambrosia trifida; assembly: GCA_028751855.1. Taxonomy (NCBI): domain Eukaryota; kingdom Viridiplantae; phylum Streptophyta; class Magnoliopsida; order Asterales; family Asteraceae; genus Ambrosia; species Ambrosia trifida. The sequence continues at coordinate 84,398,467 of CM054128.1, forward strand.
GATTGACAACCCGCCTAGATTGATTCTCCCCCTTTTTCATCGGAGAATCCGTGGCCAGTGTTAAGTTATCATCCATTTATTGGTTGAGTACACTACAGTTCATACAGTACATTATACAGTCACAGGGTTGATTTCGCTCATTTGTATGATACATGGTTTACATATCCACACTGTAGCTTGCACTTGAATTGTATAACTTTTTAACCTACTATATATATCAAAACTAGGAATGCTCACCAACATTTCATATGTTGACCAAATCTATTTTGTACATGTTTCAGGTGCAGTTTGATCTAGTGCTTTAACAAGAGATACTTAGTGCATTATTTTAATCAGTTATTTCTTTATTTACATTTCATTTAAGACTTTGTATTTTTCATTTCCATGTAAGACAATTTTGGATTATTCAATAATATTTACATTTTAGTACCATGAGCTTTTGAACAATCGTCACTACGTGGCACCTCGATGATTCCGCCATCGGTTGGGGTGTTACAGATTGGTATCAGAGCCATGGTTATAGGGAACTAGGTTATTAGACAAAATGGCCTAGACTATAACCGAACTTTCATGCATTATATTTCCTGAATCACCTTACCCCTCATTTCCCTCTACTTTCCTTCTTCTATCTTTCCCTTCTTCTCTCTCTCCATTCTTCTCATCCTTCATCATGGTGCATAGAGATGGTGTCTTACAGGGAGTGGAAAGTCTACATCATCATGGAACAGGGACAGTACCTTTCATGAAGACACTCTTAGGCATAATGCCTACTCTTACTTTTACTCCTTCAAAGTTGTTGAACTTTAATGAGTGTGATAAGGACACGTGCAATCTGGAAGGGTGGATGCCTGTACACTGGGTTTTCTGGCATAGGCAAGCATAGCGCATAAATCCATTTACGGACCTGTTATGCTTACCTGGGGATTCCTGGAGTGAGTGTCCACTTATAGGCTAAAGCATGTCTTCTTTGATCACCGTTGGGTTCAATTTCTTTGAAAAGTCAACGTTCTTGTTGGGCTCTACAGCTAGACAAGGGCACTCCAAGCATTTCATGCAAACTTTTTCAATAATACTCTCTCGGTTCATATACAATATTTTGTATTTTACATATTGCTTACAAGTTCATACTTTCATAACCATCTATGGATTTCACAATCACACTTCACCTTACCCTCTTAGCCACTTTTTAAATATTCAACACCCTACCCAGATCATATTATTTCTTTTCTCCACATGTTATTTATTTTAAAAACTATAACCTTAGCACAAACTAAAGATTTCTAAAACTAATTGTATTACCTAGCAACTTTACAAAGTACATATTTTCCTCGAACTTAAATTGATTTATTTATTGACGTAACAAACGATTTTCTATATGATGTTTTAAACTATTACAAAGCCTACTTAGCTTGTACTATTTAACAACTTTTGCCTTATGTACAAAACCAAATTTTGAAAATATTTATTTTTTTTTGGTATAATATCTAGTCTCTAGATTCTACATCAACACTCACTCGATTTCAACTTGTTCAAATTTTTACAATATTTGGCATACACCACAATCATGTTTTCTTATACACTTGATTATAACCTTTGATCCAAACCCCAAAATTTACACTGCTATACTATAAAATAAACTCTTTATCAACTATCTTCACATTCACCATCTCTCACAACCTTGATTCTGCTTCAAGATTTTTCATCATCCTCTCAAGAACTAAATTCATATCCTTCACCTTCTCACACGTGAGCTAGTTACCCATGATAATCAAACTACTAAAAACCTGATACTTGATTCTACAGGATTTTTCCAAACCATCATTGTTTATGAAACTTGACTTGACTATTCACTGGACATTTAATTATTCATGATACTCGTGTTTTTCATTTTCTTGATCTTATTATCATTTTTTTACCCAATTATGACATACTCATAGGCATATAACATCTAGAGATTTCCTTGCATACTATTATGTACGAACACAAATTTGTAATCTATCATATTGGTTACGTTTATTTTAATCGTACACTTACATTTATTTGAAACGTTTAGACTTGATACTTGATCTTACAGAGCTTTTCTAAGAAAACATCATTGCTTATTATATGAAACTTGATTTTTCCTTTAACTTGACTATTCATTGAACATCTAATTATTCATGATACTCGTAAACATTTAATTATTCATGATAACACCTACACTTAATGGTTGTAGTACTCACAAACTTGCTTGCATAAACATGTTATCAATTTGCAACCTATGTGTATAATAATTGCTGCACTTAATAGAGGTCATCATGCCTTTTCAACAGTCGGGAGAGGCCCTACAACCTGCTCCACGACTGGTGAAGGCTATCGAACATACTCAACGATTGGTAGAGGTCCCTATGCCTTTTCAAACAGTCGGGAGAGGCCCTACAACCTACTCCACGGCTGGTGGAGGCTATCGAACCTGCTCAACAATCGGTGGGATCATAGAAGGACATAAAACCCTAATGTAAGGTAAATTGATGATTCCGGTCCGGAACGTAATCATGAATTTACAGGTACATTAGAGTAGTGTGAAATTCTATTAGAGTTTCTGGGAAGATGTCCAGTACGTTTTCAAGGTATCAAAGGTGTGGTGGGTTAGCTGCGGTACACCCTGTATACAAACACTAATGATGCATTGGAAGTGTGACTGGAAGTCGAACCAGAAACAAACTCTGTTTGCTTGTTAGTTCATTTAGTCTTTTATAATCAATCAACTCATGCATTTATTTTAGGAGTCCTGAAACTTGAAGTAGTAAATTTACTAGATTCTTACTCTCTTTACCCTTTCGAGACGAACCTAATCCAATCCTTAACTCACATCTCTCGAAACGATTCACTCTGTTACCTTTAAATTTACGCCTTTTCCAGACCACAGTTATCTTAATTTTTTACCCAAGCATCCATAACCCTATGTTTTTTTTTATAACTTCGGGACGAAGTTTCTAAAAGTAGGGGATGCTGTGACATCCGTCACTTTTTCATTATATATATATATGTATATATATATATATATATATATATATATATACAAAAAATAATAATAATAATAATAATGATAAATCAGATATTTTTTTTATTTTAAAAAAAAAATTATAATGTTTATACAAAAGCCATCATGATGTTTCTAAACCAAACATAACCCAACATAACCCAATCCTAATCCCTTTGGAGCCCAAGCAAACAGCCCAAGAAGTTGGCCCAGATCAGATACCCAAGCCCACTCCCCCTTCCCTTAACAGTTTTTAACTAAAAAAAAAGATGGTCCCAGCGGGTCTCGAACCCGGACCAAACCCACACACACACACACGCGTGACCATCTGTGCTACACTTGATATCTGATTTAACCTCAACCTTTATTTTATTTAACCCTTACTTCGCTGCTTTCCTTTTTCCTTCTTCCTGTACGCGTAACAGCAGCAGCATTAAACCATTTTTCTTTTTTTTTGGAAACAATCAATCAGCTGAAATCAAGCCTTTGACCAATGATTTGAACTAAAATGGTAAGCATTAACTTGGTTTGACTCGTGATTCAACTCGACAAGCTGAGATCACGCGTGAACAACCATTAATCAGGCCTAATCACTCGTTTTCTTTTGACCAACTTTAGTCAATCCTCAAACCTTTCCAATTATACGTTAATACTATAAATTGGACGTGCCTAGACCATCTCAAATCGCCGAAAACCTCTTCCCCTATCTCTAATTTCTGTATAATTTCATCATTCGAAGCTCCTTGTTCATGGTTGACTTTTTGGTTGACTAAGCATAAACACACGACATTGTTCTTGTAAGTTAAATATTTTTGGTGGGTTTTAGTCTCCAGTATACACACATCAATAACCCTAAGGTTAATTGGGTTATTGATGTGTGAATCGATTAATTGCAAAAGCTAGGGCTTGTTCATATAATTTGGGGAAGAACACTGAATTTTTATACATTTTATAATTTAAAAACTGGAAATAAACACAACCACTGGTCTAGACCAAGTGGTTGTGTCTGGTGTTCTTGGACCAACCCACATGGGTTCAAACCTTGGCATCAACACCTTTTCCTTCCATTTTTTTTTACAAGCTTTAAAATATAATTATTTTTTTAAATTCATTTTAAAATACTAAAACATTTTTAAAAGTTCTACAAAAATTATATTGTGTTAATCTGATGAAAAAGTTCAACACCCAATTTTTAGTTTTCAAAAATTTATTTATTTAATATATATAATAAATAAATCAAGTTTATTCTATTTTATTTATAAAAATCTATAAAAATATCAAAACGATCTTATTATTTTCCACAAAAATTATCCTAAGTCTTTATAACTTTAAACTTTTCAGAAATGATTTTTATTTCTGAAAAATCATTTATTTAATATTTTTAATCAATTTTTGTTAGTTTTAATCATAAATAATTCATAATAAATTCATTTTACAATATTTTTGCACCAAAATTTTACATAAATTATTTCTATCCATTTAGAACAGAAATACAATTTTTAATCTAAAATTTCTTTAATTTTAATATTTTTAAATATTAAAGTTATATTTTGCCAAATTGAAATAAATAGATTAAATATACTATTTTCAAGAAAATAATTTTATAAAAATTATTTTCACATTTAAAACTTTATATTGTGACCATATTTGATTTAAAGTTTACTCAAAGACTTTTGTCTATTTAATTACCAAATTTCTCTTATTTATTAAACGTTTAATTTAATAACCAAATAAACGTAATCCCCAATTCGAAGCCCTAGATATACATGCATCCTAGAGTTATTTCACTCACACAATATCAATTACTTTAGGTTAATCTTTTGGGAGAAATCTCAAGTTCATATTTCGTTGTCCAGTCCAATTTCAAGTTACTACGTGAACAGTGAGTATTCCTATCCCCTTTTTGCTTTTATACATTTTTGGGGTGTTACATGTACACTATTACAATTTCAAATACAAGTTTACATTTTTTTTTACAATACAATTCTAGTACTATGTGCATTGCTTACAACGTGCTTTATGCTTAGACAATACATGTGGATTACATTTGTACTTAGTGAAATCATTAACATAGTACAAGCCGACCTTAACATTGGATAGCGCTATTTGGATTGACAACCCGCCTAGATTGATTCTCCCCCTTTTTCATCGGAGAATCCGTGGCCAGTGTTAAGTTATCATCCATTTATTGGTTGAGTACACTACAGTTCATACAGTACATTATACAGTCACAGGGTTGATTTCGCTCATTTGTATGATACATGGTTTACATATCCACACTGTAGCTTGCACTTGAATTGTATAACTTTTTAACCTACTATATATATCAAAACTAGGAATGCTCACCAACATTTCATATGTTGACCAAATCTATTTTGTACATGTTTCAGGTGCAGTTTGATCTAGTGCTTTAACAAGAGATACTTAGTGCATTATTTTAATCAGTTATTTCTTTATTTACATTTCATTTAAGACTTTGTATTTTTCATTTCCATGTAAGACAATTTTGGATTATTCAATAATATTTACATTTTAGTACCATGAGCTTTTGAACAATCGTCACTACGTGGCACCTCGATGATTCCGCCATCGGTTGGGGTGTTACATCGCTGTTTCTCATTCTTTGGGTTGATGAGGGTCCTTTGGGGATGCTACTTGGACGGTACCAGTGGATTAGTTATACCGATCATAGTAGGCTCCAGTAGGCTTTCATCGGGGATCTTTTGTCTCATACTCACATTGGGGAAAGTGGTTTCCCGGTTGTTACTGTCACGTTTGATTCATGACCTTCACTTGTCGTATTTTGGGGAACGTTACTTGGGCACCGAGGCCGACACACATTACTGTTGAAACCGAAAGAATCTCGGGACGAGATTCCTTTCAACAGGGGGATGATGTGACGACCCGGAAAAATTTTTCTTCTTATTTATTTTTCCTCCTCGACTTTGGGAAATTTTCGGGACGAAAATTCTTTCAACAGGGGGATGATGTGACACCCGGCAATTTTCGGTAACTAACTTTTGAATATCTAGTAAGTCTACCTTAGCAAGAAACGCTTATAAACAAACTTAACTGGGTTAGTTGAGTCGGGTCAGGTTAGGATTGTCCAGGGTCCAATGATCTGGAGGATCATTGGGAGTCGTTTTGAGAATACATTAGTACCGGGTCCCGTTGTTGGTGACATTACATGAATTAATTTAGTATATGTGTAGATTATGGGTCGTGTGGTGGATTGTATGCTTATACTTGCTTAAATGATGTACGAATGATTATACGTGCCTAAACATGCTAAGTATAGACTATGGATGCATGCTTATGTGTTAAGATGTGTTAGAATGCGTTAAACACGACAAACTGGAAAAAAGTTAACATGTGTGAAAAGTGCTGTTAACATGTGTTAAAAATGTGCTGATGACCTGAATGTGGAACTTTTGGGCGAATGTGGAAATGGGATTTGAAAAATGGGCGAACGTGGAAACAAAGTGGGCGAATGTGGAAAAGTTCCACATTCGACCACTAAAAAGGGGCGAACGTGGAAACAAAGTGGGCGAATGTGGAAAAGTTCCACATTCGACCACTAAAAAGGGGCGAACGTGGAAAAATTCCACATTCGACCACTTAAACTGGGCGAACGTGCAGACAGTATAAATACCATCCTTAGCCATTTTTCACCATTTCACAAACCCTAAACGCCTCCAAACACTCTCTATCAGCTATTATCATTGGGGAAGGAGTTTTTGAGCTTGTTTTTCATAACCTAACTCTCTAAATCATTACAAGTGAAAATCTAAGGTGTGTTCTTCATTACAAATCCTTTTTAAACAATTTTGACTTGTTTTAATCTAAACCCCAAGGGTCCAGATCTGATATCAACATGTTTTATGGGTAAAAACCTTCCTAATATCTTTCTAAATAAAACCTATTCATAAACAATGAGTTTTCATACAATTTAACATGTGTTTATGTGGTATTAAGCATTGTTTGATGATTATTTGTTATATAGATGAGATAACAACAACCTAGGGCTGTTATTAATGATGGGTTATGATTGAAACGTGTTACCTTTGATTGTTGATGGTGTTTTGATGATTAAAGGAGTTTTAGTTAGATTTAGGGTTGTTTTTGGGATGATTATGATAAGGTTATGATAGGGGTTTCTTGTTCATGATGATCCGAGTATGATAAACTGATTATTAATCGATTTCAGAAAGTTTCCTAATTGGGTAATATTTGCATGCATGATGATGTGACATCTCCATAATTTGCTATTTTAGGAAACTTGTAAAACGGATAAATTTTGGGGTAAAATTGGTAGGGTTTCGTAGGAATATGTTAATGATGCTTGACTGCTGTAACTCATGATGTTTCGTGATGTTTTCGGATGTTTTTGGATGCGTTTTTGAGTAAACAACACAACAGGGTCGAACCTGGAACACCTTCGGCCAGTCGAACGGGCGAAGGTGGAATCCAGGGGTCGAACCTGGAAGAAAAAGGGGCGAAGGTACCACAAGGGGGCGAAGGTGGAAGAAAAAGGGGCGAAGGTGGAAGTTTGAACCCACCTTCGACCAGTTCAAGTCACCTTCGACCACTTACAACTACATTCGACCCTGTGTTAACAAAAATGAGATTTTTGATACAAACTAAGTGTTTTATGCATGAACCTTGCATGTAACCTATGTGTACTTGACTAGTTAGGGTAATGGGTCACCAACGGGATGTCGGGTCGGTCTAGTGTGTCGGTTAAACATTTAAACACGTTTTAAAACATACTTGGTTATGATCTGGACAATCGGGGACTAGATAACCTTATGGTTATTAGTCGGAATACTTATGTGAACATTTTGATAGATCTTCGGTAGAGGGATTGTCACGGGCTAAACATCTTTACACATATTCGAGGAACGTTATCTAAGGTGAGTTCACGGCCCCACATTTTACAGTTTTTACTTTCGGGGTGAGAAACATGCTTACAAACTCTTTTATGACTTATGACTTGTTAAACTCTTATGACTTATGACTTGTTATCACGTTATACTATGGCTTACTTATCTTACTATACGGTTCATCGAAAATCCCTTGAAACCACTAACATGGGTATATGGCGGGGAAATATGGATAGCGCTATTGGGAACTGACAAACCCCACTCGACGGTCGGACCGGGCGGGTGCATATTGTCTCTAACAAAACAAGGTCTACCGGCGATGACGGTAGCCCATAGGAACTAAGGGTAACACACGGCTTAGTCAGTAATGGTTTCACCCGTATGAGTATCTCATTCTGCGCCTGGTTTGGCGTTCTCACAAGCATAGTAGTAATTGTGATGGTAACATTTTTGAAGGATCACTGTAAACGTTTAATTAAAACCTGTGAACTCACCAGCATTATATGTTGACTCTTTTAGCATGTTTTCTCAGGTCGCTAAGGTAGCAGCATATGGATAGGCGCACGTGGTCGCACTGGAGTCGTCTCGTGTCTAGGGTTTCATCTGCACGTTTTGGGATTATGAACTTTTGAACTTATGTTTATTTATGCATGACTTTTGTAAACTTTAAAATGCTTCCGCACTATTGAATGTTGGTTTTAAACTTATGCATGGTTTTGTTTACGTATGTTTTTACATTTAGACGTCGTTTATTGTGACCGTTGACTTGGATCCTGGTATGTCACACGCCTCGCGGTAGAACTCCGCAGGTGGAAATTTGAGGGTGTGACAGATTGGTATCAGAGCCAATGGTTATAGTGAACTAGGACTGCATGTAGAGTCTAGACTATAGCCGAGTCTCACACACTAGACGGTCACATACATTTGAGTCGTGTCTTTTGGGTAAACATACTAACTTTGTCGGGGTGTCGGTATCCTTACCACACAGTGTCACATTCCTTACCTCATCCTTGGTTACTCCTAGCTTGACTTTATCTTCTTCTTCGGGTTTACAGCCGAGGGAACTTGGTTGTGATATTTCGAATTAGTTGTATCATTCTGGGATGTGGTTATCGGGTGACTTGAAGTTCTAGCTCGAAGCACGCCTTGGGGACCATGTAGAGCGATTTGTTATTTCGGGTGCACACGAAATCACAAATCGAAATGCATGAAAATCTTGGTGGACTTTGTGTTCGGATTAACGGTCATGCTGGAACCGCATTCTGAGTTCGTTTGGTCACTTGTAGCTTGGTTTGTTGCGATACCGAGTGTCTCATCTCATGTTCTGGCAGAACATGTCTGGTCGCGCTGGTGGACGTACAGGTGGACGCCGTGGTGTTCGTAATGGTGGCGAGGGTCGGGAAAACATCAGCATAACCCGAGAAGAGCTGAACAATTTGATCCAGCAACAGGTGTCCATTGCTCTTGCTACCTCCCAGTTCGCTCAACATGGCCTAGGTGGGAACGCCGACAATCAACAACCCCCTCCACCGCCGCCCCCTCTCGGTCAGCAGGTGTGTACTTTCAAGGTGTTCATGGAACGCGATCCCCATATCTTTGGTGCGAGTGAGAACAACAAAAGGAAATGGGATAATGTTGGAGAGAGGTCAGCATCAGTTCAGCCTCAACAGGTGAGGAGGCTTGAAGCTTCAGGGTCAGATTTAGGGCAGAAGCGGAGTAGGTATGTGGGGAAGAACCCCAAGTGCAACCAGTGTGGGTACCATCATGTTGGGAATTGTGATACGTTTCGTTGTAATCGTTGCCACCGGAATGGTCATCTAGCTAAGGATTGTAGGACGACTCTTCGGCCGGCTCGGACTATCATTGCTGCTCCCGTTCGACGGGGAAATCAGGGTTGCTTTAATTGTGGCAAGTTGGGACATGTCAAGCGTACCTGCCCTAAGTCAGAGCAGGGTGGTTGGTGTTTTCATTGTGGTCAACCGGGACATCATAAGAAGGACTGCCCAGAGTTGAATCAAGCTGAAGCTGGGGCCGTAGGCGGAGGTGGAAACAATGAAGGTGGCGGTCAAGCTGCTCGCGACGATGTCATTGGTACTAGGGAGAACCAGGTGGACCCAGACACTGTTACCCGTACGTATTCTCTCTTATCTCTTGTTACGCTTTGGTCATACTTTTATCCGCATTGTTGTGCGTTCGTGTTTCGGGTGTTTTCTTTGTGGTTTGGTCGCTTGTGACATCCGTCACTTTTTCATTATATATATATATATGTATATATATATATATATATATACAAAAAATAATAATAATAATAATAATGATAAATCAGATATTTTTTTTATTTTAAAAAAAAAATTATAATGTTTATACAAAAGCCATCATGATGTTTCTAAACCAAACATAACCCAACATAACCCAATCCTAATCCCTTTGGAGCCCAAGCAAACAGCCCAAGAAGTTGGCCCAGATCAGATACCCAAGCCCACTCCCCCTTCCCTTAACAGTTTTTAACTAAAAAAAAAGATGGTCCCAGCGGGTCTCGAACCCGGACCAAACCCACACACACACACACGCGTGACCATCTGTGCGACACTTGATATCTGATTTAACCTCAACCTTTATTTTATTTAACCCTTACTTCGCTGCTTTCCTTTTTCCTTCTTCCTGTACGCGTAACAGCAGCAGCATTAAACCATTTTTCTTTTTTTTTGGAAACAATCAATCAGCTGAAATCAAGCCTTTGACCAATGATTTGAACTAAAATGGTAAGCATTAACTTGGTTTGACTCGTGATTCAACTCGACAAGCTGAGATCACGCGTGAACAACCATTAATCAGGCCTAATCACTCGTTTTCTTTTGACCAACTTTAGTCAATCCTCAAACCTTTCCAATTATACGTTAATACTATAAATTGGACGTGCCTAGACCATCTCAAATCGCCGAAAACCTCTTCCCCTATCTCTAATTTCTGTATAATTTCATCATTCGAAGCTCCTTGTTCATGGTTGACTTTTTGGTTGACTAAGCATAAACACACGACATTGTTCTTGTAAGTTAAATATTTTTGGTGGGTTTTAGTCTCCAGTATACACACATCAATAACCCTAAGGTTAATTGGGTTATTGATGTGTGAATCGATTAATTGCAAAAGCTAGGGCTTGTTCATATAATTTGGGGAAGAACACTGAATTTTTATACATTTTATAATTTAAAAACTGGAAATAAACACAACCACTGGTCTAGACCAAGTGGTTGTGTCTGGTGTTCTTGGACCAACCCACATGGGTTCAAACCTTGGCATCAACACCTTTTCCTTCCATTTTTTTTTACAAGCTTTAAAATATAATTATTTTTTTAAATTCATTTTAAAATACTAAAACATTTTTAAAAGTTCTACAAAAATTATATTGTGTTAATCTGATGAAAAAGTTCAACACCCAATTTTTAGTTTTCAAAAATTTATTTATTTAATATATATAATAAATAAATCAAGTTTATTCTATTTTATTTATAAAAATCTATAAAAATATCAAAACGATCTTATTATTTTCCACAAAAATTATCCTAAGTCTTTATAACTTTAAACTTTTCAGAAATGATTTTTATTTCTGAAAAATCATTTATTTAATATTTTTAATCAATTTTTGTTAGTTTTAATCATAAATAATTCATAATAAATTCATTTTACAATATTTTTGCACCAAAATTTTACATAAATTATTTCTATCCATTTAGAACAGAAATACAATTTTTAATCTAAAATTTCTTTAATTTTAATATTTTTAAATATTAAAGTTATATTTTGCCAAATTGAAATAAATAGATTAAATATACTATTTTCAAGAAAATAATTTTATAAAAATTATTTTCACATTTAAAACTTTATATTGTGACCATATTTGATTTAAAGTTTACTCAAAGACTTTTGTCTATTTAATTACCAAATTTCTCTTATTTATTAAACGTTTAATTTAATAACCAAATAAACGTAATCCCCAATTCGAAGCCCTAGATATACATGCATCCTAGAGTTATTTCACTCACACAATATCAATTACTTTAGGTTAATCTTTTGGGAGAAATCTCAAGTTCATATTTCGTTGTCCAGTCCAATTTCAAGTTACTACGTGAACAGTGAGTATTCCTATCCCCTTTTTGCTTTTATACATTTTTGGGGTGTTACATGTACACTATTACAATTTCAAATACAAGTTTACATTTTTTTTTTACAATACAATTCTAGTACTATGTGCATTGCTTACAACGTGCTTTATGCTTAGACAATACATGTGGATTACATTTGTACTTAGTGAAATCATTAACATAGTACAAGCCGACCTTAACATTGGATAGCGCTATTTGGATTGACAACCCGCCTAGATTGATTCTCCCCCTTTTTCATCGGAGAATCCGTGGCCAGTGTTAAGTTATCATCCATTTATTGGTTGAGTACACTACAGTTCATACAGTACATTATACAGTCACAGGGTTGATTTCGCTCATTTGTATGATACATGGTTTACATATCCACACTGTAGCTTGCACTTGAATTGTATAACTTTTTAACCTACTATATATATCAAAACTAGGAATGCTCACCAACATTTCATATGTTGACCAAATCTATTTTGTACATGTTTCAGGTGCAGTTTGATCTAGTGCTTTAACAAGAGATACTTAGTGCATTATTTTAATCAGTTATTTCTTTATTTACATTTCATTTAAGACTTTGTATTTTTCATTTCCATGTAAGACAATTTTGGATTATTCAATAATATTTACATTTTAGTACCATGAGCTTTTGAACAATCGTCACTACGTGGCACCTCGATGATTCCGCCATCGGTTGGGGTGTTACAGATTGGTATCAGAGCCATGGTTATAGGGAACTAGGTTATTAGACAAAATGGCCTAGACTATAACCGAACTTTCATGCATTATATTTCCTGAATCACCTTACCCCTCATTTCCCTCTACTTTCCTTCTTCTATCTTTCCCTTCTTCTCTCTCTCCATTCTTCTCATCCTTCATCATGGTGCATAGAGATGGTGTCTTACAGGGAGTGGAAAGTCTACATCATCATGGAACAGGGACAGTACCTTTCATGAAGACACTCTTAGGCATAATGCCTACTCTTACTTTTACTCCTTCAAAGTTGTTGAACTTTAATGAGTGTGATAAGGACACGTGCAATCTGGAAGGGTGGATGCCTGTACACTGGGTTTTCTGGCATAGGCAAGCATAGCGCATAAATCCATTTACGGACCTGTTATGCTTACCTGGGGATTCCTGGAGTGAGTGTCCACTTATAGGCTAAAGCATGTCTTCTTTGATCACCGTTGGGTTCAATTTCTTTGAAAAGTCAACGTTCTTGTTGGGCTCTACAGCTAGACAAGGGCACTCCAAGCATTTCATGCAAACTTTTTCAATAATACTCTCTCGGTTCATATACAATATTTTGTATTTTACATATTGCTTACAAGTTCATACTTTCATAACCATCTATGGATTTCACAATCACACTTCACCTTACCCTCTTAGCCACTTTTTAAATATTCAACACCCTACCCAGATCATATTATTTCTTTTCTCCACATGTTATTTATTTTAAAAACTATAACCTTAGCACAAACTAAAGATTTCTAAAACTAATTGTATTACCTAGCAACTTTACAAAGTACATATTTTCCTCGAACTTAAATTGATTTATTTATTGACGTAACAAACGATTTTCTATATGATGTTTTAAACTATTACAAAGCCTACTTAGCTTGTACTATTTAACAACTTTTGCCTTATGTACAAAACCAAATTTTGAAAATATTTATTTTTTTTTGGTATAATATCTAGTCTCTAGATTCTACATCAACACTCACTCGATTTCAACTTGTTCAAATTTTTACAATATTTGGCATACACCACAATCATGTTTTCTTATACACTTGATTATAACCTTTGATCCAAACCCCAAAATTTACACTGCTATACTATAAAATAAACTCTTTATCAACTATCTTCACATTCACCATCTCTCACAACCTTGATTCTGCTTCAAGATTTTTCATCATCCTCTCAAGAACTAAATTCATATCCTTCACCTTCTCACACGTGAGCTAGTTACCCATGATAATCAAACTACTAAAAACCTGATACTTGATTCTACAGGATTTTTCCAAACCATCATTGTTTATGAAACTTGACTTGACTATTCACTGGACATTTAATTATTCATGATACTCGTGTTTTTCATTTTCTTGATCTTATTATCATTTTTTTACCCAATTATGACATACTCATAGGCATATAACATCTAGAGATTTCCTTGCATACTATTATGTACGAACACAAATTTGTAATCTATCATATTGGTTACGTTTATTTTAATCGTACACTTACATTTATTTGAAACGTTTAGACTTGATACTTGATCTTACAGAGCTTTTCTAAGAAAACATCATTGCTTATTATATGAAACTTGATTTTTCCTTTAACTTGACTATTCATTGAACATCTAATTATTCATGATACTCGTAAACATTTAATTATTCATGATAACACCTACACTTAATGGTTGTAGTACTCACAAACTTGCTTGCATAAACATGTTATCAATTTGCAACCTATGTGTATAATAATTGCTGCACTTAATAGAGGTCATCATGCCTTTTCAACAGTCGGGAGAGGCCCTACAACCTGCTCCACGACTGGTGAAGGCTATCGAACATACTCAACGATTGGTAGAGGTCCCTATGCCTTTTCAAACAGTCGGGAGAGGCCCTACAACCTACTCCACGGCTGGTGGAGGCTATCGAACCTGCTCAACAATCGGTGGGATCATAGAAGGACATAAAACCCTAATGTAAGGTAAATTGATGATTCCGGTCCGGAACGTAATCATGAATTTACAGGTACATTAGAGTAGTGTGAAATTCTATTAGAGTTTCTGGGAAGATGTCCAGTACGTTTTCAAGGTATCAAAGGTGTGGTGGGTTAGCTGCGGTACACCCTGTATACAAACACTAATGATGCATTGGAAGTGTGACTGGAAGTCGAACCAGAAACAAACTCTGTTTGCTTGTTAGTTCATTTAGTCTTTTATAATCAATCAACTCATGCATTTATTTTAGGAGTCCTGAAACTTGAAGTAGTAAATTTACTAGATTCTTACTCTCTTTACCCTTTCGAGACGAACCTAATCCAATCCTTAACTCACATCTCTCGAAACGATTCACTCTGTTACCTTTAAATTTACGCCTTTTCCAGACCACAGTTATCTTAATTTTTTACCCAAGCATCCATAACCCTATGTTTTTTTTTATAACTTCGGGACGAAGTTTCTAAAAGTAGGGGATGCTGTGACATCCGTCACTTTTTCATTATATATATATATGTATATATATATATATATATATATATATATACAAAAAATAATAATAATAATAATAATAATGATAAATCAGATATTTTTTTTATTTTAAAAAAAAAATTATAATGTTTATACAAAAGCCATCATGATGTTTCTAAACCAAACATAACCCAACATAACCCAATCCTAATCCCTTTGGAGCCCAAGCAAACAGCCCAAGAAGTTGGCCCAGATCAGATACCCAAGCCCACTCCCCCTTCCCTTAACAGTTTTTAACTAAAAAAAAAGATGGTCCCAGCGGGTCTCGAACCCGGACCAAACCCACACACACACACACGCGTGACCATCTGTGCTACACTTGATATCTGATTTAACCTCAACCTTTATTTTATTTAACCCTTACTTCGCTGCTTTCCTTTTTCCTTCTTCCTGTACGCGTAACAGCAGCAGCATTAAACCATTTTTCTTTTTTTTTGGAAACAATCAATCAGCTGAAATCAAGCCTTTGACCAATGATTTGAACTAAAATGGTAAGCATTAACTTGGTTTGACTCGTGATTCAACTCGACAAGCTGAGATCACGCGTGAACAACCATTAATCAGGCCTAATCACTCGTTTTCTTTTGACCAACTTTAGTCAATCCTCAAACCTTTCCAATTATACGTTAATACTATAAATTGGACGTGCCTAGACCATCTCAAATCGCCGAAAACCTCTTCCCCTATCTCTAATTTCTGTATAATTTCATCATTCGAAGCTCCTTGTTCATGGTTGACTTTTTGGTTGACTAAGCATAAACACACGACATTGTTCTTGTAAGTTAAATATTTTTGGTGGGTTTTAGTCTCCAGTATACACACATCAATAACCCTAAGGTTAATTGGGTTATTGATGTGTGAATCGATTAATTGCAAAAGCTAGGGCTTGTTCATATAATTTGGGGAAGAACACTGAATTTTTATACATTTTATAATTTAAAAACTGGAAATAAACACAACCACTGGTCTAGACCAAGTGGTTGTGTCTGGTGTTCTTGGACCAACCCACATGGGTTCAAACCTTGGCATCAACACCTTTTCCTTCCATTTTTTTTTACAAGCTTTAAAATATAATTATTTTTTTAAATTCATTTTAAAATACTAAAACATTTTTAAAAGTTCTACAAAAATTATATTGTGTTAATCTGATGAAAAAGTTCAACACCCAATTTTTAGTTTTCAAAAATTTATTTATTTAATATATATAATAAATAAATCAAGTTTATTCTATTTTATTTATAAAAATCTATAAAAATATCAAAACGATCTTATTATTTTCCACAAAAATTATCCTAAGTCTTTATAACTTTAAACTTTTCAGAAATGATTTTTATTTCTGAAAAATCATTTATTTAATATTTTTAATCAATTTTTGTTAGTTTTAATCATAAATAATTCATAATAAATTCATTTTACAATATTTTTGCACCAAAATTTTACATAAATTATTTCTATCCATTTAGAACAGAAATACAATTTTTAATCTAAAATTTCTTTAATTTTAATATTTTTAAATATTAAAGTTATATTTTGCCAAATTGAAATAAATAGATTAAATATACTATTTTCAAGAAAATAATTTTATAAAAATTATTTTCACATTTAAAACTTTATATTGTGACCATATTTGATTTAAAGTTTACTCAAAGACTTTTGTCTATTTAATTACCAAATTTCTCTTATTTATTAAACGTTTAATTTAATAACCAAATAAACGTAATCCCCAATTCGAAGCCCTAGATATACATGCATCCTAGAGTTATTTCACTCACACAATATCAATTACTTTAGGTTAATCTTTTGGGAGAAATCTCAAGTTCATATTTCGTTGTCCAGTCCAATTTCAAGTTACTACGTGAACAGTGAGTATTCCTATCCCCTTTTTGCTTTTATACATTTTTGGGGTGTTACATGTACACTATTACAATTTCAAATACAAGTTTACATTTTTTTTTTACAATACAATTCTAGTACTATGTGCATTGCTTACAACGTGCTTTATGCTTAGACAATACATGTGGATTACATTTGTACTTAGTGAAATCATTAACATAGTACAAGCCGACCTTAACATTGGATAGCGCTATTTGGATTGACAACCCGCCTAGATTGATTCTCCCCCTTTTTCATCGGAGAATCCGTGGCCAGTGTTAAGTTATCATCCATTTATTGGTTGAGTACACTACAGTTCATACAGTACATTATACAGTCACAGGGTTGATTTCGCTCATTTGTATGATACATGGTTTACATATCCACACTGTAGCTTGCACTTGAATTGTATAACTTTTTAACCTACTATATATATCAAAACTAGGAATGCTCACCAACATTTCATATGTTGACCAAATCTATTTTGTACATGTTTCAGGTGCAGTTTGATCTAGTGCTTTAACAAGAGATACTTAGTGCATTATTTTAATCAGTTATTTCTTTATTTACATTTCATTTAAGACTTTGTATTTTTCATTTCCATGTAAGACAATTTTGGATTATTCAATAATATTTACATTTTAGTACCATGAGCTTTTGAACAATCGTCACTACGTGGCACCTCGATGATTCCGCCATCGGTTGGGGTGTTACATCGCTGTTTCTCATTCTTTGGGTTGATGAGGGTCCTTTGGGGATGCTACTTGGACGGTACCAGTGGATTAGTTATACCGATCATAGTAGGCTCCAGTAGGCTTTCATCGGGGATCTTTTGTCTCATACTCACATTGGGGAAAGTGGTTTCCCGGTTGTTACTGTCACGTTTGATTCATGACCTTCACTTGTCGTATTTTGGGGAACGTTACTTGGGCACCGAGGCCGACACACATTACTGTTGAAACCGAAAGAATCTCGGGACGAGATTCCTTTCAACAGGGGGATGATGTGACGACCCGGAAAAATTTTTCTTCTTATTTATTTTTCCTCCTCGACTTTGGGAAATTTTCGGGACGAAAATTCTTTCAACAGGGGGATGATGTGACACCCGGCAATTTTCGGTAACTAACTTTTGAATATCTAGTAAGTCTACCTTAGCAAGAAACGCTTATAAACAAACTTAACTGGGTTAGTTGAGTCGGGTCAGGTTAGGATTGTCCAG
Source organism: Ambrosia trifida (assembly GCA_028751855.1). NCBI lineage: Eukaryota > Viridiplantae > Streptophyta > Magnoliopsida > Asterales > Asteraceae > Ambrosia > Ambrosia trifida. The sequence continues at coordinate 84,416,867 of CM054128.1, forward strand.
GGTCCAATGATCTGGAGGATCATTGGGAGTCGTTTTGAGAATACATTAGTACCGGGTCCCGTTGTTGGTGACATTACATGAATTAATTTAGTATATGTGTAGATTATGGGTCGTGTGGTGGATTGTATGCTTATACTTGCTTAAATGATGTACGAATGATTATACGTGCCTAAACATGCTAAGTATAGACTATGGATGCATGCTTATGTGTTAAGATGTGTTAGAATGCGTTAAACACGACAAACTGGAAAAAAGTTAACATGTGTGAAAAGTGCTGTTAACATGTGTTAAAAATGTGCTGATGACCTGAATGTGGAACTTTTGGGCGAATGTGGAAATGGGATTTGAAAAATGGGCGAACGTGGAAACAAAGTGGGCGAATGTGGAAAAGTTCCACATTCGACCACTAAAAAGGGGCGAACGTGGAAACAAAGTGGGCGAATGTGGAAAAGTTCCACATTCGACCACTAAAAAGGGGCGAACGTGGAAAAATTCCACATTCGACCACTTAAACTGGGCGAACGTGCAGACAGTATAAATACCATCCTTAGCCATTTTTCACCATTTCACAAACCCTAAACGCCTCCAAACACTCTCTATCAGCTATTATCATTGGGGAAGGAGTTTTTGAGCTTGTTTTTCATAACCTAACTCTCTAAATCATTACAAGTGAAAATCTAAGGTGTGTTCTTCATTACAAATCCTTTTTAAACAATTTTGACTTGTTTTAATCTAAACCCCAAGGGTCCAGATCTGATATCAACATGTTTTATGGGTAAAAACCTTCCTAATATCTTTCTAAATAAAACCTATTCATAAACAATGAGTTTTCATACAATTTAACATGTGTTTATGTGGTATTAAGCATTGTTTGATGATTATTTGTTATATAGATGAGATAACAACAACCTAGGGCTGTTATTAATGATGGGTTATGATTGAAACGTGTTACCTTTGATTGTTGATGGTGTTTTGATGATTAAAGGAGTTTTAGTTAGATTTAGGGTTGTTTTTGGGATGATTATGATAAGGTTATGATAGGGGTTTCTTGTTCATGATGATCCGAGTATGATAAACTGATTATTAATCGATTTCAGAAAGTTTCCTAATTGGGTAATATTTGCATGCATGATGATGTGACATCTCCATAATTTGCTATTTTAGGAAACTTGTAAAACGGATAAATTTTGGGGTAAAATTGGTAGGGTTTCGTAGGAATATGTTAATGATGCTTGACTGCTGTAACTCATGATGTTTCGTGATGTTTTCGGATGTTTTTGGATGCGTTTTTGAGTAAACAACACAACAGGGTCGAACCTGGAACACCTTCGGCCAGTCGAACGGGCGAAGGTGGAATCCAGGGGTCGAACCTGGAAGAAAAAGGGGCGAAGGTACCACAAGGGGGCGAAGGTGGAAGAAAAAGGGGCGAAGGTGGAAGTTTGAACCCACCTTCGACCAGTTCAAGTCACCTTCGACCACTTACAACTACATTCGACCCTGTGTTAACAAAAATGAGATTTTTGATACAAACTAAGTGTTTTATGCATGAACCTTGCATGTAACCTATGTGTACTTGACTAGTTAGGGTAATGGGTCACCAACGGGATGTCGGGTCGGTCTAGTGTGTCGGTTAAACATTTAAACACGTTTTAAAACATACTTGGTTATGATCTGGACAATCGGGGACTAGATAACCTTATGGTTATTAGTCGGAATACTTATGTGAACATTTTGATAGATCTTCGGTAGAGGGATTGTCACGGGCTAAACATCTTTACACATATTCGAGGAACGTTATCTAAGGTGAGTTCACGGCCCCACATTTTACAGTTTTTACTTTCGGGGTGAGAAACATGCTTACAAACTCTTTTATGACTTATGACTTGTTAAACTCTTATGACTTATGACTTGTTATCACGTTATACTATGGCTTACTTATCTTACTATACGGTTCATCGAAAATCCCTTGAAACCACTAACATGGGTATATGGCGGGGAAATATGGATAGCGCTATTGGGAACTGACAAACCCCACTCGACGGTCGGACCGGGCGGGTGCATATTGTCTCTAACAAAACAAGGTCTACCGGCGATGACGGTAGCCCATAGGAACTAAGGGTAACACACGGCTTAGTCAGTAATGGTTTCACCCGTATGAGTATCTCATTCTGCGCCTGGTTTGGCGTTCTCACAAGCATAGTAGTAATTGTGATGGTAACATTTTTGAAGGATCACTGTAAACGTTTAATTAAAACCTGTGAACTCACCAGCATTATATGTTGACTCTTTTAGCATGTTTTCTCAGGTCGCTAAGGTAGCAGCATATGGATAGGCGCACGTGGTCGCACTGGAGTCGTCTCGTGTCTAGGGTTTCATCTGCACGTTTTGGGATTATGAACTTTTGAACTTATGTTTATTTATGCATGACTTTTGTAAACTTTAAAATGCTTCCGCACTATTGAATGTTGGTTTTAAACTTATGCATGGTTTTGTTTACGTATGTTTTTACATTTAGACGTCGTTTATTGTGACCGTTGACTTGGATCCTGGTATGTCACACGCCTCGCGGTAGAACTCCGCAGGTGGAAATTTGAGGGTGTGACAGTTTACGTAACCATGTTTATGCAATTCTTTATACTTGCAACATTATACTTAAGCAATTCTACATGCATGTCTAGTTGTAAACTTTAATGCCTCATGAATTAGACAACAACAACAGTTTCAACGAGTTTCAACATTACATAATCATTAGCTATGGCCAAGCCGGCGATACTCAATAATAGATCTATTGGATTGACAATCCCACCCGGATACGTGTACCTCCTACATAGGTAGCGTGGGTGATTGTTATCGTTCCAACATATTATTAAGGTGAACCGTGGATGACGGGATGGACCTAAACTAGTCGGAGGTTTGATTATGTCGATTCAACATATTATGTTTATTCATGTAGACTTAAACTTACGATAGACATATGAATTGCTAAACTTTTATACTTAAACTATTTGCTTGACATGGCTTATGTATTCTCACCAACTTCTAGTTGACCCCCATTTTTACAACTCAAGAGGAAATAATGATGCATGAAGACTAGAGTATTTACATGAGAAGGCAAACTAAAGTCTATGCTTGTTTGGTTTTTGTGATGTATTAGATTTCCACTTAAAACTCATTATGTATTTCCATTTTTGGATATTTGCACTTTAAATTAATTTCAATTAAAATTTGGTTACCATGTGCTACTGTATACTCATTCTTACGTGACACCTCGATGTTTCCGCCATCGGTTGGGGTGTTACAAAAAGCATCCCCCCTAGTTGTCCTCTGATGTTTGCTCAAGCGTTAACAGGTGCTTTACGCAAAGTAGTGGCGTCGCCAAGCTCCGTTGACAATTGGGTCCAATTGTTATTGCTTCCACGGTTAACCCTGAGGGTGATCAGACCGTCCTCCAGGCAAGAGCGAAGATCAGGGAACAGGAAATCTCTGCAGTGTAGTAGCATCATGCAAGCGCTTGGAGAATGGAAAGATGGGTCTGGGTTTGCGGTCTTGGTTTCTTCCCTTTTGGATAGCACAGGGGAGGTCTCGGTATCTAGGGGAGAAGCCAAAATGGGAGAGGACAATGCAAGCGAACCTAACATAAAACAATGTCTTCGAAAAGTCAGGGATGGTCGTTTCACGACGGCGGTAAAGGTGTTGTGCTCTAGTGGAGTTGCCCCCCTATGTGAATCGACCATGAAGGCCCTCATTGATAAACACCCAGTGGTGCCGCCTCCATCCTTTCCTTCTAACCCCATCGCCCAACCCGCTGTATCAGTAGATGAGGGTTGTGTGCTTAAATGTATCCGATCTTTCCCTAAAGGACATCTTGTGGTAGGGACGGGATACGGGCCCAACACCTGTTGGATGCTATTGGGGGTGAAGGCTCAATGACTTCCTCGGGGTTGCTCGCGGCCATCACTGAAGTTGTCAACCTATGGCTTAGGGGGCCTGCCCTAAGACGCTGGCCGAGTTCATTGCATCGGCCCCCCTCAACCCCTTATTGAAGCCCGATAATGGAATTCGGCCTATTACTGTGGGGGGCATTTGGCGAAGGCTAGTTTCTAAGGTGGCAATGAAGAAGGTGGGGAAAGACATTGCCCAGTACCTGGGGGACTTTCAATTTGGAGTAGGGGTACCAAACGGGGCAGAGGCGGTGCTTCACAGTGCCAACAGGTTCCTCAACTCTTTTCATGTGGATGGGTCTCTGGCTATGCTTACAGTAGACTTCTCCAATGCCTTCAACATGGTCGACCGTACAGTTTTTTCCAAGAGGTTCACCAGCGATGCCCGTCCATTTATCCATGGGTCCAGTTCCTTTATGCCCAGCCGGCTAGGCTGTATGTGGGCAATGATTGTATTGGGGCTACCACTGGAGTGCAGCAAGTAGATCCTTTGGGCCCCCTTCTCTTTGCCCTTGCCTTACATCCCCTTATCATGTGGATTCAGGAACACTGTAACCTACCGTTTCATGCCTGGTATTTGGATGATGGGACGATTATAGGCAACGCAGTGGAGGCTGCTAAGGCTTTAGACATTATCCATGTCCATGGGCCATCTCTGGGGCTTCATCTCAATATTAAGAAAACATAGGTCTTTTGGCCGACGTGTGACGGGTTGAAAAGTCAGGAAGGGCTTTTCCCGAAAGGGATTGGTAGACCTGAGAAAGGGGTTAAGCTCCTTGGTGGGGCTGTTAGCCGAGATCGTACCTTTATGTAACACCCCGAATTTTCATCCACGACTTCGTATGCTTTTGTGTGCATGTATATATCTAGATATACCCACACATATAATAGCAAGGCAAACTTGGAACTTGTTTGTACTAATATGGATTGTGGAGGGGCTTTATGTAAATTTTCTCCTATGTGGTTGGCTTTATGTAAATTTTCTCCAGGTTTTGGCAATCGTGGTGAAGACGGTTTGGAGGTGGTGATGGTCGGTGATAAATTTGGGGCAGCAAAAAAAACACACACACACACACACACACCAGGTACATTCTTGCATTCTGACATACAGTTTCATAACACCTTGGAGTTGTGTGTGTGTTCAGTAGGGTTGGTGCATGTTGTAGATGGGGCCTCATTGCATGGGAAATTTTTATGGTGTGCTTGAAAAGAAATACACAACAACTTGGAGCTGTGTGTTCTTCGAATACAATAACATCAAGTGAGAATTTTGGGTAACTAAATAGCCTAGTTAGCATGCTTGAATGTGTGTGTTCGAAATAGTTTGAGGGTGTATTTGAGTGCTTCAAACATACGAGATTTCAAAGAATATGTTTGATGAATTCATTAATCAAGCAAACACACACCTCAATTCTCTCACTTAGGGAGGTGTGTGCTTCAAAGGATACGAGGATGACCAAAAGAAAAGAAAGCTTGTTTGATTTAATTTAACAAGCGCACACACACGTAGACGACTTCGTAAGCAGGTTGTTGAATTACCGTTCGAGTTCATGGCTTCCCTGGATCTTGTGAGCACTACAATAAAGTGAGTTCTTGTGCCCATTCTTTTAATTATTATTTTTCTAAATATTTTGGGCTGACGTGCATGCTAATCTAGCAAGATTATTTTTATGAAGTCACAAAATATTTTTATCAAGTTATAAATATTTTTTGTGTACGATCGAAATACATATTAGCTCATACATATTTTTTTGGTATGAAACGTAAGTGGGCGGAATGCGCTTAATGCGTTATTATATGGTTTGAGTTATATGTGTCATTAGAAGTGGGATAGGCCTGCTCTGATTTATGGCATAGTTTTTGTCATGGTTGTCACATAGTTTGTCTTATGTATTATTAAAAGTGGGATAGGCCTGCTCTGATTTATGGTTTAGTTTTTGCTATGGTTGTCACATAGTTTATGCCTAATATTTTATTATATGGCTTGAGTTATATGTGTTATTACATATATGAATAGACGGTTGTCTTGATTAAAGTGTGGCTTTAGTTTTTATTTAATAAACGGAATGCGCTTAATGTCTTGGCCACGTATTTGAAACCTTGCTTGTTAGATCGGGACATGGCTTGAGTTATACTTGTTAGATTAAATGTTTTAATATATATATATATATATAAAATATGTATGACGGTTACCTGGTATTATAAATTGAGCTATGATAATTTTACAGTATGTCTGCCCTGATTTATATAGTTATGGTTTGAGTCTTAGTAGGCGATATGCGCTTATGTAGACTTGTTGTAGTTTTGTGACAATTAGGCGAAATGCGCTTATTGTAGAATTAAGATAAAGTCTTATTTTAAGTAGGCGGATTGCGCTTATTCTAGACTTTACATTTTTGCTTAGGTAACAAATTGGCGGTTTGCGCTTATTGTTAACTCTGAGGTTGAGGTATTTTGTTAATTCTTAAATTGACAAACTACTTGTTTATATACATTTATAAAACTTGAACTCACTCAGCGTAGCTGACTTTTGCATACACGTTAGTTTGATTTCAGGTATTTGAAGAATAAAAGGGATGCCTTGGCATGCTGCAGGACTACTCAGAGGCGATTGACATTTCGAATAAGAAGAGGCTACTTTATTGCTAGAAAACTCTTTTCTAAACTTATTGTTTTTTTTTGTTTTACAAATATGCTTTGACCCGTTGTGGGGAATTTCATGTTTGAATAATTTAAACATTTACTTTCTGCTGTGTGTTTTCTGATAATAAAATAAGACTTCTTAATTATTATTTATGGTTTTACTCTTTGAATACCAACTGTTTGACCCGTCAGATTTGAGGGTCTTACAAGTTGGTATCAGAGCAATGGTTCGAGGGATTCGGGCAGTTTGTGCTCGAACTCGAATCTGGTATGGGACCAAACTGTTACTAAGAAATGTCAACTGCTGAGTAGCTGCACGCCAAGAGGTAATCCTTATTTTTTTGACGTATGTCTATATATTGAGTGCTTAATTATAATAATTCATAGGGGGTGTATGCTCTTGTGTTTTGAGGTAGGGTAGAATTCCCTTCTTCATTTGTTAATTGCAAACCTTTAAGGTTTAATAGCTAAATACTATGTGTATTTGTGTTAATGTGTAGGCAGAATTGTTAATGTGGTCGTAACTTGTTGTGTTTAGGGTGACTAAAGTAAAGTAAACAGCTAATCACACTTGATCAACGTTATTAGAAGTTTACCCTTACTTTACACATCCTGAATATGTCTTGTGACGGATCATGTGACGGTTTTGTCGTGAATGTTTTATATGGGTTGTGTCTATCACCTTTTGTATTGGGTTAGATAAGATCCTAAGAATACTAGACATTTAATCGGGGACAAGGTTGCAGTAGGAAATTCACTCCTTTTGACCAAGGCTGTAGATAATTTTTAGATCGAGTTGTCGGGCCATAGTCTTCCTATTCTCTTGTACTTAATGTCATTGGGTTGCTTTGATGTATTTCTTGGGATGGACTGGCTGACTACCGTGTGTGCGGGTAGAGCCTCGTGCGACTTACAGCTCCTGATGGGAATCGTATTACGGTTCATGTGGATGATAGTTGCTCATTACCTCGGTTTATTTCTATACTGAAGGAGGGGAAAAATGTTGCAGCGTGGGTGTAAGGCATACCTGGCGCAGGTCTCGGATGTGAGGGTTGATATCCCTAAGCTAGGGGATGTCCCCGTAGTGCGGGATTACCCGTATGTATTTCTTGAGGATTTGACGGAATTGATCAGACCGCGTGGTTGAGTTCCAAATAGACCTCGTGCCAGAAGCTAAACCTGTAGCCAGAGCACCTTACCTATTGGTACCTGCGTAAATGGAACAAACTCTCATCTCCATTGGAGGATTTGCTCTTTACCGAGAACCGACGATTTATTTCAATCAGCTCCAAGGAGCTAGTTGGCTCTCGAAGATTGATCTTAGATCGGGCTATCATCAGCTAAAAATACGATAGCATGACACTTTCCGTACTCGTTTAGGGACATGATGAGTTTTGGAAATATCTTTTCGCCTGATTAATGTGCTGCGCTATTCATGGATTTGATGAACTATGTGCGTAGACCGATGCTCAACTGTTTTGTGATTGTCACCATTGATGACATGCTCATATACTCTGAAAGAGAAGAAGACCATATTCTACATCGCAAGAAGGTCCTTCAAACTCTAAGGAATGAGAAGCTTTGCGCTATAATTCTCAAAGGTGCTTTCTGATTTCATGAGGGTTGGTATTCTGGCCCATGTCATTAATTCCGTCAGTACCACGGTAGATCCCATGAAGGTGGAGGCAGTGATGAACTGGGCGTCACCAAAATCACCGGCTGAGATTCGTAGCTTCTTAGGTTTGGCAGGTTGTTATCGGAGGTTCGTACATGATTTCTCCAAGATAGCTCACTGACTAAACTGACTAAGAATGAGGTGAGATTTGTTTGGGACTCAGACCAAGAGAACTCATTTCTTAAGCTAAAGAAAAGTTTGACACCGGAATTGCGGGTCTTACAAGTTTGACACAAGCATCGATCCTAGCCTTACTAGGTTGGACGGAGGTTGTAGTGGTTTTTTGGATGCGTCACTTGGGGGTCTCAGGTGTGTACTTATGCAGCGCGATAAGGTGATAGCTTATGCCAATCGAAACCCCACGAGTTTAATTACCCAACTCATGATTGGGAGTTGGCAGCTGTTGTTTTTTTTTTTTTTTTTTTTGCTTAAACTGTGGGAACATCACTTTTATGGGGATCCGTACTCCAACTATACCGACCATAAGAGTTGGAATATTTCTTTGAGCGAAAGGAATTTTGTAGGAGGCAGCACAGGTGGTTGGAATTAATCAAGAACTATGATATGGAGCTTGCGTATCACCCGGGGAAGGTTAACGTGGTGGTAGACACGTTGAACCGAGAGGAGAGGCCTAAACCCATTTGGGTGAAATCTTGTCAGCTTATTTTGAAACCGGAAATAGTGCAGAGATCTCTAGTGCCCAGATTGAAGCCTTACAGGTGGAGCGATTTATGACAGAGCGTATGTGGGGGCAACAATGACTTATGAGAAGTGATGGAGACAGGGGTTATGTTCATAAAATGACCAGATGTGGGTACCTTGATATGGAGGGTCTAGCGATAAAACCATGGATGAGGCGCACGGAATCGCCATTCTAATCATCCGGGGTCAACAATATGTATGAATATCTTAAGAAGAACTATTGGTGGCCAGCAATGAAGTATGAGCTAGCAACTTATGTGAGCAGGTGTTTGACTTGTTTGCAGGTTAAAGTAGAACATCAGAAATCGTTTGAAAAAAAAAATTCAACCTTTAGAGGTACTGGAATGGAAGTGGGAGTATCTTACTACGTATTTCATCACTAACCTACCCCGTACACCCGAGGTGTTTGCACCATTTGGGTGGTGGTGGATTGATTGACAAAGAGTACTCACTTCTTGCCGATACGGGAGACCTTTAACTCCAAAAGGTTGGCAGAATTATTCCTTCAGGAGATTATACCGAGACACGGTGTCCTGGTGTCTATTGTTTCCGATAGAGACACTCGTTCTACGTGAATGGGTACTAGGTTACACCTCAGCACCACGTATCACCCGCAGACGAATGGTTAATCGAAAAGAACCATCCAAACTCTCAAAGATTGTGCTTCGGGCATGCATTATTGATTTCGGCGGTAGCTGGGATTATCACCTACTCTTGGCGGTGTTTTCATATAAGAAGTTGCTGTGTTTGGCGACTACCTGACTAAACTGAGCTATGATAGAAGTGGGATATGCCTGCTCACATCTATAGTATTGGTTTTGTTTCATGATTGTTACTTTACTGTTTTGAGGTGTAACCTAAAATGATCATATGAATGTTCTGTCATGTGTAGAAGTAGGTGAAATGGCATAGCAATAGAAGACTTATTTATGTTTTACGATATAAAAAAAATGGCATGTCTAGTGCTGTCTATATATCTCTCTAGAAACGTGAGATTGCGAAAATTGAGTCTAAGTTAATGCTTGTGTTGTAACTGGAAGGATTTGAGGACGAATCCTCATTTAAGGGGGATAGACTTGTAACACCCCGAATTTTCATCCACGACTTTGTATGCTTTTGTGTGCATGTATATATCTAGATATACCCACACATATAATAGCAAGGCAAACTTGGAACTTGTTTGTACTAATATGGATTGTGGAGGGGCTTTATGTAAATTTTCTCCTATGTAGTTGGGTTTATATTGCTAATCATAGATAATAGAGGGGCTAGAGTGCAAGTTTGAAAGTAAACTCTTTCTTTAAACTCCTCATCGAAAACCTACTGCACATGACAATCTTCACCATCAAAACCCTATTGCCGCAAACGAGAAAAGAATGAGCAAGCTCGATCCATCGATCTTCTTGCTAAACCTAGGTGTCGTGGCAACCATAAAATCTAGTTTAGTCATTGTTAAAATATAATAGTGGCGTATATGTTTAGAGTTGCGTAGGTTTAGCAGAGCTACTTGTCGACGGAGTTGGAACCGGAAAGCGATGGTGTTCGGAGGGTAGTGTTTGATGGTATTAGTGTGCGGTGGTGGTTTAGAAAGGCTGAGATAGTGACGGTGATGTGGGTGGTGGTGGATGGCGACGACCGTGAGGTTAGTTAAGGCGGGGATGGAGGTGTGCGATGGTTGCGTTGTTGGTAGAGGTTAACGGTAGTGAAGATGGCGGTTTCTAAAGGTAGCAACGATTTGTGCAAGTGACAACGGTGTGAGGTTTTGGCAATCGTGGTGAAGACGGTTTGGAGGTGGTGATGGTCGGTGATAAATTTGGGGCAGCAAAAAAAGAAAAAACAAACACACACACACACCAGGTACATTCTTGCATTCTGACTTACAGTTTCATAACACCTTGGAGCTGTGTGTGTTCGGAGCTGTGTGTGTTCAGTAGGGTTGGTGCATGTTGTAGATGGGGCCTCATTGCATGGGAAATTTTTATGGTGTGCTTGAAAAAAAATACACAACAGCTTGGAGCTGTGTGTGTTCTTCGAATACAATAACATCAAGTGAGAATTTTGGGTAACTAAATAGCCTAGTTAGCATGCTTGAATGTGTGTGTTCGAAATAGTTTGAGGGTGTATTTGAGTGCTTCAAACATACGAGATTTCAAAGAATATGTTTGATGAATTCATTAATCAAGCAAACACACACCTTAATTCTCTCACTTAGGGAGGTGTGTGCTTCAAAGGATACGAGGATGATCAAAAGAAAAGAAAGCTTGTTTGATTTAATTTAACGAGCGCACACACGTAGACGACTTCGTAAGCACGTTGTTGAATTACCATTCGAGTTCCTAGCTTCCCTGGATCTTGTGAGCACTACAATAAAGTGAGTTCTTGTGCCCATTCTTTTAATTATTATTTTTCTAAATATTTTGGGCTGACGTGCATGCTAATCTAGCAAGATTATTTTTATGAAGTCACAAAATATTTTTATCAAGTTATAAATATTTTTTGTGTACGATCGAAATACATATTAGCTCATACATATTTTTTTTTGGTATGAAACGTAAGTGGGCAGAATGCGCTTAATGCGTTATTATATGGTTTGAGTTATATGTGTCATTAGAAGTGGGATAGGTCTGCTCTGATTTATGGCATAGTTTTTGTCATGGTTGTCACATAGTTTGTCTTATGTATTATTAAAAGTGGGATAGGCCTGCTCTGATTTATGGTTTAGTTTTTGTTATGGTTGTCACATAGTTTATGCCTAATATTTTATTATATGGCTTGAGTTATATGTGTTATTACATATATGAATAGACGGTTGTCTTGATTAAAGTGTGGCTTAAGTTTTTATTTAATAAGCGGAATGCGCTTAATGTCTTGGCCACGTATTTGAAACCTTGCTTGTTAGATCGGGACATGCCTTGAGTTATTCTTGTTAAGTTAAATGTTTTAATATATATATATATATATATATATATAAACTATGTATGACGGTTACCTGGTATTATAAATTGAGCTATGATAATTTTACAGTATGTCTGCTCTGATTTATATAGTTATGGTTTGAGTCTTAGTAGGCGATATGCGCTTATGTAGACTTGTTGTAGTTTTGTGACAATTAGGCGAAATGCGCTTATTGTAGAATTAAGATAAAGTCTTATTTTAAGTAGGCGGATTGCGCTTATTCTAGACTTTACATTTTTGCTTAGGTAACAAATTGGCGGTTTGCGCTTATTGTTAACTCTGAGGTTGAGGTATTTTGTTAATTCTTAAATTGACAAACTACTTGTTTATATACATTTATAAAACTTGAACTCACTCAGCGTAGCTGACTTTTGCATACACGTTAGTTTGATTTCAGGTATTTGAAGAATAAAAGGGATGCCTTGGCATGCTGCAGGACTACTCAGAGGCGATTGACATTTCGAATAAGAAGAGGCTACTTTATTGCTAGAAAACTCTTTTCTAAACTTATTGTTTTTTTTTTGTTTTACAAATATGCTTTGACCCGTTGTGGGGAATTTCATGTTTGAATAATTTAAACATTTACTTTCCGCTGTCTGTTTTCTGATAATAAAATAAGACTTCTTAATTATTATTTATGGTTTTACTCTTTGAATACCAACTGTTTGACCCGTCGGATTTGAGGGTCTTACACTTTATCGGGGAGTTGGCAGGGCGGCGGGCTACGAGTGCGGTTGCCCTCATGAAACTACTGCCCCGCCTTAGAGATCCTCAGAGTGAACTCCTGCTGCTCAGGTCATGCATGGGGGTCGCTAAGTTACTTTTTGGGTTACAAACTTGCGAACCCCACTTCATGGTGGATGCGGTATCCCTTTTCGATGATGGTCTCCGCAAAGCTATTGAAGATATAGTTGTGTGTGGCGGCCCCTTCTTCGGGGACCTCCAGTGGCGCTTGGCATCCTTGCCGATGCGTTTAAGTGGTTTGGGCCTCCTTTCAGCTCGAGATGTTGGGGTCTATGCCTTTGTGGCGTCCAGAGCTCAGTCTTGGGAACTTCAGGATCATATCCTCCGAAACAGTGGGGTCATTGGACTAGACCCAGACTATCAACAGGCGCTCGAACGCTTAAATGTCTATCTCCCGGACTTTGATATTGGCGGTTTTTCTAACAAGGACACCGACACCCCAAAGCCACAAAAAACTTTGGCGAATGCTCTTTTTAGCAAAATTGCTCAGAGCCTGGGAGAAGTTTTTGAGTTGTCCACTCGCTAAAAGGCGGTGATTGAATGCCTAAAGGGCCCTCATGCTCAAGATATTTTTACCGTTATCCCGATTGAGGGTTTGGGTCAATGCATGTCTGCAGTAGAGTACAGGGCTATACTCAAGTACCGATTGATGATCCCTATGTACCCGGAAGATGAAACATGCCCCATCTGCCGTAAAACTTTCATGGATAAATATGGGGAGCATGCAATTCATTGCAAGGAGCTCCCTGGTTTCAAATATCGGCATGACTGGGTGAGGGACGTTTTGTGGGATATCTTGAGAAGATCTGGGATCTCTGCCAAAAAGGAGGCCCCTGTAAACTTCCTCACAGACCCCACGGAAGGGAGATCCACCCTGCGACCCGCAGATCTGCTTGTCTTTGGTTGGGAAAGGGGGAAACATGCCTGTGTGGACCTCACCGGGGTATCTCCGCTGGTTGGGTTAAGGGAAACAGGGTTCATAGCTGGGCAAGCATCAAGAAAGGCGGAATCAAAGAAAGTAGATAAACACGCTAAAGCTTGTGTAGATAACCAACATGTCTTTATCCTCTGGCCTTCGACACCTTTGGCTCCCTGGCGCCAGAAGCTATTCGTTTCTTGACCAGGGTCCAACGGGTCGTCCACAGCAATGTTTCATCCCCAGGGGGCAAGGTTTTGTCTTTAGTAGACTAGGGTTTGCAATTCAAAAAGGGGTGGCGGCGCAGCTTGTTGTCCGTCTACCTGCTATTAAGATGTAACTTTCGTATTTTGTTTTAATGAGAAGTAAATTTCAAATTAAAAAAAAAAATTGCATTAGCTTTTTATGTATATATAAATGTTATTTCAATAAAAGTATATTTTCTCCTTTAAATATATCATTTTAACATATTTAAGTTAAGTTAAACTAAAATTAAAAATATATAGAACTATTACACATATAAAAATTAACTATTTAAGTTTAAATTTTTAATAACATTTTTTTTATTATTATTTGACATATTTTATCATTCAACCATATTAAATATCTAATTTTTTTTAGAAATCACACGTAAAAAACAATTGTTATGGTTCTTCTTTTTTATAATATTTTAAGGAACATAAGTTTAAACTTTGTGATATTTGAAGACTTGAATGTAAGTTTTAAGTAAAAAAATATGTTTATTTAGAAATATGATAAATAATTTCATATTAAATTCACTTACCTTTTTTTGAACGGCTAACGAATAAAAGCTTCTCTACATAGGATAACTCAGTGGCAAAAGACGACCTATACGCCCGCGATTACAAAATAGTGCTAAGTAGCCTAAGCTAATCATCTCCAGTTCTTGAGAAAACCTATCGCCCAAGGCCCGCTGCAGTAAAACGTGGCTATGATCGGATTCGAACTTAAGACCTCTGGTCTTCAAACTGAATTTTCACTTTCCCTACAATACCAATCGAATTACAACTCATTGATATTAAATTCACCAGTTAATGAATATATTAATTATCATAATTAATAATAACCATCTATATATAATACATATTTATCGTTTCTTTTCATTTAGAATATATATATATCAAGTGGCAATACGCATGTTTGAAAACTCACAAGACTCGGGTTTGGTACAACTCATCTACTCGAACGCTTCCAAGAAAACAATATTTAGGAAAAATTATAGATTTCATCTTTTATGTTTACAACGTTTTTCAGTGGTTGTCATTTAACAACAAAATTGATAAGAATCGTCCTTTATGTTGTAAAATATTGCAGCTCTCACCCTTTCCTCTAATGAACGTTATATTTTCTAGTTAAATTCAGTCATGTGCATTGCACATGAGGGTAAATTTGTCTTTTTACTCTTTCAGGGACTAGTTATGTAATTAACTTATAATTTTGATCCAAAGTTAAAAAAAATGCATATTACACTTTACCC
Organism: Ambrosia trifida; assembly: GCA_028751855.1. NCBI lineage: Eukaryota > Viridiplantae > Streptophyta > Magnoliopsida > Asterales > Asteraceae > Ambrosia > Ambrosia trifida. The sequence goes on from CM054128.1 coordinate 84,431,941, forward strand.
CTCTCTTTCCCTCTCACTATATCTCTGTCTTTCTATCTCTAACAACCTGTAAACATAATAACCAAATTCAATTCTTTGCACACTATTTGTAACTCACTTTATAATCTTAGTGATTTAGCCTTTGTAGCTCGGCCATGTAAACCAATTCAAACTTCATGTAAAGTGAATAACTACAAGAAACCCTAACTTATTTATACAGTTAAAATCGATTAATGAGGCACATCCATGGATGTTATCGTTCTTGACCTTTGTCCAGGTCTTGGAATTGGCCCTTCATCTCTCGGTAATCTTCCCCCATTTTGACCTAATTTCGTTGTTCGTTTTTGTTAAATGTTTGGAGATTTATGGGTTTTGTAATTGAATAAAGAAATAATGAGTTTGATATAAATTTTTTTTTGAAATGTTATGTTTTTATTTTTGTTGTGGTGATTTCCAGTGGGTGGTGTTTGGAGACGGTGGTAAATGTTATTGGTGGTAGTGGGTGCTTTCAGATATAGTGGTGGGCTGGGTGGTGGTCGGTGGCACTGTGATAGGTGGTGGTGGCGTAGGGTTATTGATTGCTGGCGGTGGTAAAGGTGGTGGTGTGGCCTGGTGGTGGTGTGTAGGGTTGTTGATTGCTGGTGGTGGTGGCATGTTGGTGGTAAAGGTGGTGTGGCCTGGTGGTGGGGGTGGTTATTGAAGAATGTAAGTGGTAGTGGTGATAAAGATGATATAGATTATGGCATAGCTGTCATTTTTCTCTCATGTGGGTTCACATGACCAAAGTTATCAAAAAAACAAACTAGGTTAGGCGTAAAGAACGAGAGCTGCAAGATTTTACAACATGAAGGACGATTCTTTTCAATTTTGAAGTTCTTTATCACTGAAATGTTGTAAAAATAAGGACGATTTTTGTAATTTTTTCTCTATATCTATCTATACTTACTATAATAGGAGAGTCGTGAGTGATATAAGAAAGCTGAGTTGTCAAGCGGAGAGACAGGCCAACAATGCGCGTGTGATGCGAAATTTGATGTCATTAATCACCTTAAAATATTCAGAAAAATATATGGGCCACTTCAATTTAACACTATTGAGATTAAAGCATATGTTTGGTAGCCTCGATTTACGAACAGCTGTTGAGACCAATAATTGACCCATGTTATCCATCTGTTTGCTATAAGCAGTTGTTATGAACATCTGTTTAGTACTTATTTAGCCCTTAACTTTGAAGTTTTAAGAGGGAAACTTTGTATTAACATAGGGAAGTGTGATTTTTGCAGGTATATAATAATTACCCCAGATGCTTTCCTTATACACAACCATTTTCTATCAGAAATTAATTCATAAATTCACCTTTCAAATTCTTTGTTTAAATCATCTCAATGGACGTTGATAACTAAATTTATAGTTTTTTTTGTGATCTGAACCTATCTAAAGATATCTGGTTTCTGAAGGTTCGTGTCATACGATAGCGGAAAGAAAGTTTTAAGATAGAAATGATATTGATTGATGAGCAGGTAATGTAATTATACTTAAGGTTATTTTATGTTGTTACTGATGATATAGATATAAATATTCTTTGTGTCATGTTTTTCGTTTGCTTTATGTTACTTAAGTTGTTGTCATTGATCTTTAGTGTAAAGAAAATTTTAAGATGGAAATGATATTGAGTGATGAGCAGGTAATGTAATTTTTCTCTAATGTTATTTTATGTTCTTATTGATAATATAAATATAAATATTCTTTGTGTCATGTTTTTCATTTACTTTATGTTATTTAAGATGTTGTCGTTGATCTTTATATTTTCTTTATGTTTATTTTAAGGGTGATAAGATTCAGGCATTCATAAAGAGTCCTTTGATCCACGTTTTTTACCATCAACTTGAAGAGGATGATGTCGTTATTCTATCTAAGTTTGGGGTCGCTGAAAACAAGGACACATGCAAAGTTGTAGCACATGATTATAAGATCAACTTTTATCATTGTACAACTGTTAGCCGTATTGTTGGTTGGCAAGGTGTTGAGTATGGATTTAATTTCATGTCTTTTTAAGATATTATTAAAGGCGAAGCGAAGGAACTTTTGTTTGTTGGTTTGTTTCTTGCTTTACCTTCAATATGTATTATATTTTGGTTTTGGGTGTCATATTCTGAGTTATATGTCATTTTATAGATGTTGCTGGTTGTGTCATTTGGTGTGGAGGTCTAGACGTGTTTGGACGACCTCCAAAAGAAACTAAAAGGATGAATTTTGATATTCAAAACTTGGAGTAAGCGTTTCTCTTATTTTTATTTGTAAAGTATTGTTGTTACTTTCATTTTTTTTTTTGTGTACGTCATTTAGTGATCTAATAAATCAGCCAAATCGTTATTGAGTTTTTATATTTTTTCTATATATATTTAGCTATGTTGGCATATTGATTTTATGTAGTGGTACAATTTTGCGATGTACTATGTGGAATGGTTATGCAGAACAGTTTAACAAATTCATTTCTTAAAACACTGCTAATGATCATATATAATGGTTGTTATACAACATGGCAAGGTTAAGCAATCGAAAGGTAATTTCTTTTATACTCCTTTTATTATTATTGTTGTTATTAATAGTATGTCAGTTAATTGGAGTTCAATATATATAATTATGAAGTTGTTATATTTAGATCAAGACTGAATTACAAGTTTTGTCCTTTAGCTTTATACCTGATTGCAAAGAATACCCTTGAAGTTTAAAATTAATTGGTCTTGTACTTTGTCTATCAAAATCATGCACGTTATGTCCTTTTTGCCTAACTCAGTTAGTTTTCTCCGTTAAATCATGTCACGTGACCTGCACATGAGGGTAGGATTGTAATTTTACGCTCCTCCTTCCCTTTCTCTCTTCTCCTACTTACCACCACCACCATCCACCAGACCACCGCTTGCCACCGCCGCCTTCCACCGCCTTCCCCTTTGTCTCTCTCATCTCTACTCTAGTCACCACTGAAAATCACCATCCTACTCTAGTCACTATCCTGCTCTATCTCTCTTTTATTTTTTTATTTTTAAGTTAAAACAATATAAATATATAAAAAAAACTCACCCTTCACCTCGCCCCATCTTCTCTCTCTTGTATAATCGATGTATTGTCTGGTTTCTTTCATTCTTCCTCAAGAAGATTCCTCTAATTCACAACAAAATCATATTCAATTAGAAGCATAAATAAGAACATATTTCAATCAGAGATCAAGTGCTTGGTTGTTGCTTCAAAATAATTATCAACTTCCTAATTCACATCTACGCAGACCACACCACCAACATTCACTTCAATACTTCCGCCCCCTCTCCTCGACGACAGAATCCGACCATCACCGCCATTCGTACCCCTCTACTATTGCTACCTAAACCAACCTTCCTTCCTCGATTCGCCCCTACCCCTTCTCTTGACATGACCTAACTATCGCCCCTTAGCAAACCGAAACTCTCTCTGTCAGATCTGAAAATATTTTGGTGATTCAAAATCTCTAGCAAATCAACCTGAAAAATGAAATCAAGCAGTGATGATTTTGGTTGCGTGCTTATGAGGATGAAGAGGAAGTGGTAAAAGACTGTAATTAGTAGATCATCATCGAATCAGGGCATAAATAGAGATAGAGAGTTAGAGAGATAACAGATAGTGATGGAGAGAGGTGTTGCTGTAGAATGGGGTAGTGGTGTCGTCGGTCTCCGTCGCCTGTGAACTTGGATGTGTACGGTGGTGGGTTTTGCAGGGAGATAAAGGGTGTGGTATGTGTGTGTATATTTTATATATATATATATATTTATTTATTTTGTTTTATTTAATAACATATTTTAAATAAAATGATAAAAAGACTAAACTACTCCTTGACTGATAAGATTTAACGAAGAAAACTAACTAAGTTAGGCATAAATGACATAACGTGCATGATTTTGATAGATAAAGTACAAGACCAATCAATTTTAAATTTAAAGGGCATTCTTTGCAATCGGGTATAAAGCTTAAGAACAAAACTTGTATCAGTTCTAGATCAATTTATAGTTGAAAGTGACAACTTTGGAACTCGGGTGTTTCTGAATATAGAAATAAATGAGGTCAAGGAGTTAAGAAGGAGGTACACTGTTAATTATTTATGGATTTATATTTATATTTGAATTTTTTTGTTTGTTTTATTTATTTGATCCATTTTTAGTCTTATATTGAAGCAAGGACAAGAAGCTGCTTCTGCTTCTCAAACGCTACATTCTGACCACTTTGTTTACCCATTGCTTCGAGAATCCATTGTTGGTTCTGAAAAGAAATGTGTTGACGAGCTTACCAAGATTGATAGGGTTTTAATACTTTTAATTATCATTAATATTTGTTTTCCTTATTACACCTTTTTTTTTTCTTAAATTACATAGGGTTTTTTTTCCAGCAAATGTCTTGTGTTGTTGCGGCAATAAAATTGTTCAAGAAAGCTATGGTTGGTTTTATGATGCGTGTCGCAGATGTTCGGGGAATGTGGTTACTAAATCATAATTCTTGCAGTTTCATAAAAACATTACTGAAGAAACTTTGAAATTGCCTGCTTCTTCTTTCTTTTGTTCCAAGTGTGACTGTCAGTGTACATCCGCCACTACAATGTAATTAGATCTAATTATGTACAGTTTGTTTTTATAGAACATGATTCTTTTCAAAGATTAGTATACATTTTTTCAGATAACTTTTTCGTCTATCTGTTTTAGGTTCAAGGTGCATGTCAGGGTTCAAGATGAGACTGGTAGTGTATTCTTTGTGATGTTTGACAGAGAGGTTATGAGAATTGTTGGATCATCTGCAAGTCGTATAAGAGAAAGGCAGTTGAAGCTAGGTGATAGTGAAAGTTTGCCTCAGGAATTGTTTCAGTAGGTTGATATGATGATGGTTTTCAAAATTGATGTTTATGAATACAATCTTACAAACGACTCCCATGTTTACACAATCATGAAAATATTTGATGATCCAGTCATAATTTCTGAGTTTATTGCGCTTAATAGTAATGGATTTTATAATGTGGATGAGGTATTAAATTAAACTCATTTGTAGGAATTGTTTAGTATGTGTTGAATTTCAATCACATGAGTTGAGTCACTGTCAAAGAAGCTAAATGCTCATTTTTCTTGGTTCTGGGGACTTCCAACTAGAATAGACTCTACAAGTTTTGTGTCAACAGTTTTTGCCTTCTCAGTGTCAGTTTGTTTTGATTGTACATTCTTAGTTATAGGAAATGGAGAGGAAATGGTATCTGGCTGACTTTGAGAAACATGTTGAAACAAAACTTCAAAAGGTGTTGTAATGCTAGAAGTAGGGTGTGAATGAGAAGGTTGGGGTGTTGTTGCAACAATTCTTTTGATTTTTTTGGCTTGTTTGGGTTTAGGTTTAGTTGTTGAGCTACCTGTTGTGGTTTCTATAGTAGTTGTTCTAGTATGTTGGACAACATTATTAGTAGTGGTTTCAGGAACAGATATTGCAGCGACAGATGTTGAAACTGCACTTTCTTTGCTTTTAATTTGAAACATTTTTGTGAAAGTGCTGTCTGACAAGCTTTTAATTGTAAAATGTACACCTTTTTTAAAATTGTCTTTAGTCAAAAGGCTTTGCAAGTAGAAGCTTATCAGTCTTGGATATAGCAAGAATGGCTTACCTTTAGTAGAGTTTATCGCTTTTAAATTGTGAACTAAATCTGATAATACAGCCTCGGATAAATTGTAGTCATTGTTTGTTAAAATTGCATATCCAAGATAGTGTATGCTCAAAGGTATTTCATTAAAAGAAGACGTCTTTGCACAGAGACAAATAAGAAGGGTATGGAAGAAAAACTTCATTTCTGGGGGGGGGGGGGGGTCTGGTTTCTCTATTGTTGCCCTAGTCGCTTGACCTACATACCCTCTTTTAGTGAACTCTGCGTTGATTTCATCTTTCAAAAAAGAAACTTTACCTTGCAAGTCATTTATTTAGAATGTAGTGGAGATGGATTGTGCGGTAATCTGAACATCTGTTTCTCCATTTTTCGAAACAATCTTTTTATCTTTAACTATAAATTTTGTGTTCACCCAGAATTCTTTTAGAGTGTCAATATATATTGGAGTGTTAGCGATCAGAATGGGTAGGTATTTCGAATTTGAGAGAATATCAATTATTGAGTGAAATTGTCGGTTATCCTATGTTTTAACCAGGTATGGTAGGTTATTATGAGGGGTTTTTACTTAAAGATCCATGCAGGAGATACAGTGAAATCTATTTAGGGTGTGGAAGTGGGAAAACCGTTTTGTGTATTTAAAAGTCAATAAGACAGTGTTACGTCTGTTTTTGAGAAAAGGGTTGCTGATATGGCAAAAAGGTTGTTTTGAGAAGTGATGTGGAATATACTTGATGAAAAAAATTTGATGGTCAAGATCTGTCTTATATAGTAACCCCTGTTAGGTAATTTTTAACGAATTTAAGTTGTTTTATGATACTGTTAACCAGTCGACAGATGTTATCAAATAGTTCGACAGTCAATAGCTGTTATCAAACAGTTGATATAGTAAATATAAGATACGTTTCAACAGTGGTTGACTTTCATCAAACAAATGGTTATTTATATAAAAACGTATAATATGAAGTTTAATTATTAAAATTAAGCTATTTATATAAGGTATAATGAATCGAACGAAATTTATATTAGGAGTCTATGAAGTTTAATTATTTATATAAGCTATTTATATAAGGTATATGAAGTTTAATTATTAAAATTAAGCTATTTAAAATTAAGCTAAGGATCCTAACTTCAAACAAGAGGATTGGGATGTTGAGGCCTAGCATGAGAAGATCAGGAGTCTAGGTGGCAAAGAGGTGGTTTATGAGCCTATCCCTGATGCTGATCCTGAGGATGCACCCAAGGAGCCTGAGGATGCTATGGTGAAGGAAGCTGGGGTGGCCAAGGAGTTCCAGGTGGAGGCATAAGTGGGCGATGAAGGATATAATGACTAGGCCTGAGCTCACTTTTTTAGAACATTTATGGTTGTTTATGATGGTAGTTTGTGGTTGAACAATTTCAGACAATTTACTTTTTTGTATGTATGAACAATGAAAGGTTTGGGGTGGAGGGATCTTGGTTTTTAAGACGAAGCCCTAAGTCTTTCTCTTGACCTCGACCATAGATGTTGACCCGTGGTGGATGGGTCCTGGTTTAGGATGAAGCCAGGCGTTGACATTAAATTTTAATTATATATAAAATGGTAATTTGCTTTGACGCTATATCCTTGTGTTCTTATGTTATCCTACAACCATTATCAAATGATAAGTGATAAAGTATGAAATAAATTTATATACCTTCGTCCAATTTGATAAATGGTCTTCAAAGTATTCTGATGACATCTTGAAGATGTCCCCAGTCATTTTACGTCCTTAGGATCATTTTCATCATTCTGAGGATGTCTCCAGTGTTTGTCACATCCTTAGGATAATCTTCATCATTCTGAGGATGTCCCCAATGTTTGTCACATCCTTAGGATAATTTTCATCATTCTGAGGATGTCCCCAGTGTTGTATCTTTCAGATAGACTCAGAGTCTTTTTCCCTTTCCTGGAAAGGATTAAAAACTTTTGATAATAACCTGTAGAAAGGTAAACTTAGTTGTCACACTGGCGATAAAGCCTTTTATAAACTGGGGTCATGCCCATAATGATGAACTTTAGAAATAACTGGCGACAAGGCCTAATGTAGCATCTTCAGAATAACTTGCGTCAAGGCCAAATATAACTGGCGTCAAGGCCACTGGCGACTAGGCCAAATACGATTAAGAGACATTGAAAAATGTCTAAACCTTAGATATTCAATGTATATATCAAAAATGATGAAATTTTCAGCCACTTTTACATGGACTGGTCCCACCATCCTGAAGATACACATGAATACGTGCGCTCCAAGTGGGTTTGCTAACCCAATGTGAAAGGTGAAAACCTTTAAACCTTAGGAAGGTGCCAGACACCTTAACGTAGGAGAGGGTGGCCAACCCTCTAGCCTTTAATGTTCCATCTTCAGGATAGACCTAAAAAATTCTTAGGATGGACTATTTCTAGACCATGTTTAGTTGTAATATCGACGAAATAATCAAGATAAAATGGAGAGAGATACCTGCATATGGAGATGATTTACCAGTAATCCGAACCATGGTTTCTCTTCTAGAGAGATCAGTCGCATGATTCTTCATATATGATAGTATTTTAAGTGAATTGCATTCCAGGATCTTGGTAGAATTTCATCTTCCATAGTCGAGAGCCAATATGCTCCTTTTCCAGCCTTATAATCGATCACATAGGGTCCTTCCCACTTAGAAGCTAACTTCCCATCACTTAGCTTGGTGGTATTTTGGAAGGCTTTTCTTAAGACCAAATCTCCCACATGGAATCTTCTTATGCTTATATTCTTGTTGTAGGCTTTGGCTATCCTTTGTTGATAAGGTGTCATCCTCAATCTGGTTGTATCCCTAAGTTTATCCACTATTTGAAGATCTTGAGGCATTACTTCTGAATTAGTAGTTGCATCCTGAGGATATCTTCTTGCTATAAGCATTACCATCTCGGTTGGGAGCTTGGCTTCTATTCCTAAGACCAAGGAGAAAGGTGTTTGGCTAGTTGCATTCTTGGAAGTGGTTTTCTTCTTTCCATTTTACTTTCTTTTCTCAAAGCCTCTTCTTCAAGTTGTTGATGATGATCTTATTAGAGGATTCTGCTTGTCCATTAGCTTGAGGATGGACAGGTGTTGATGTTATCATTTTGATTCCGAGTAGTTAGAACACTGTTATCCTTAGGATGTACAGTGCTATCTTCAGGATGCACCGTGTTATCCTCAAGATGTAGTTCTTACAGTTGCTGACTTCAAGATGTGAATGATCGGAATCATGGATTCTTCTGGTAAATTCAAGGAGGATCATAAATTTTCCAAGGCATCAACTTCATCATTTTATTCCCTAGGTACCTGTGTTAATGTAAATTCTGCAAAACAAGATGCTAATTTCTTGACTATTTCAACATATTCAATTAATTATTTACCTTTGACTGCACATGATCCGTTAAAATGGTTAGTAATTAATAAGGAATCAATAAACACTTCTAAATTTGAAACATGCATATCCTTAGGAAGTTGTAAACCAGCAATGAGAGCTTCATGTTCAGCTTCATTATTGGTTGTTTGAAATGCACATCTAATTGCATGGGGTATTTTGTCCCCTAATGGCAATTTTAAGATGTCACTACTGAAATCAGCCACAAAATCAGCTAGAGCCTGTGATTTGATTGCATTTCCAGGCTCATATACCAAGTCAAAAGCACTTAATTTCACTGACCATTCTGCCATTTTTCCTGACATTTCTGGTTTTCTAAGCACATTTTTAATAGGGTAATTAGTTTGAACATGTATCCTATGTGTTTCAAAATAATGACTTAACTTGGTAGATGTCGTAATCAAAGCTAAAACAAGTTTTTCAAGATGTGAGTACCTGGTTTCAGCATCCAGTAGATTTTTATTTACATAATAGATAGGATGTTATTGTTCTTCAAAGTTTTTTTACCAAGACTACACTTATTGCATTTCTAGAAACTGCAAGATATAACTTGAGAGGTTCACCATCTTCAGGTTTCATCAGGAGTGGAGCTGCTGCAAGATATTCCTTCAATTTCTTCAGTGCGGCCTCATGTTTTTGTCCCCAGTCATAACTGTTGTTCTTCTTTAGGATGTCATAGAACTCTTTGCATTTTTCTGAGGACTTTGAGATGAATTTGTTCAGAGCTGCTATCCTGCAAGTCAATCTTTATATATCCTTGACATTTGTTGGAGATTTTAGATTAAGGATGGCTTTAATTTGTTCTGGACTCACTTTAATCCCTATCTTGGTTATTAAATATCCAAGAAACTTGCCAGTACCAATTCCAAAGTTGCATTTGGCAGGATTTAATCTTTATATTGTAAGCGTCCAAGATGTCAAAGGCTCCTTTGAGATCCTGAAGATGGTCTTCAGCTTTCTTGGAATTCACTACCATGTCGTCAATGTAGACTTCCATTGTGTCCCCAATGTTTTCTTTGAATATCATGTTGACCAACCTTTGGTATGTTGCTCCTGCATCGAAAACAAAATTAGAGATTGTTCAATATAATTAGGAATGTTTTTACCGATCTGCATAGTGATATCCTTGTTATTTTCATTGAGGCAGATTGATTTGGCATCTTGGTCAGAATGTGCTTTGACATCCTAAGGATGGCACTATGCATCTTGCTTTAATTTCTATGCTTGCTTCGACAGGGATGAAGCCTTCATTGATGTTGTGTAGCAATCCTTTGCTTATTGCTGGTGACTGTTGACTTTGATGACTCCCCATGGAGTTGGTAGCTTTACACATTGGTGATATGTTGATGGAACTGCTTTCATGTCATGTATCCAAGGTCTCCCTTGGATAACGTTGTAACTGGATAACGAATCTATCACACAGAATCTTTGGATAGAGTTCATTCCCTCGACATACACAGGCAGTTTAATATCACCAACTGTGCTGAAGCCAACCAAGACAGATGATCTAGCCACTATCTCAGTCTCAGGGATGTTCATCATTTTGAGGGCGTCCAGTTGTACTATGTTGACTGAACTCCCTCCATCTATTAATATCCTGCGAACAAAATGGTTAGCAATATATTAAGTGATGACCAAACCATCATGGTGAGGCTCTAGAACGATCTCTCGATCCTCTTCTTCAAAGCTAATCACTTTTGCATCTGTTAGGATGGTAGTCTTTGTTGGTCTTTCTCCTTTTTCTGATTTCATTCTCTCGCATGCCTTTTGGCTGCTGAATAGGATGTCCCGCAAATATCTGAACCTCCTGAAATGAAATTAATGATGCAGCATCTTTCGATGGAGATGCTGCTTTTTCTAGGATGCTAGTGCTATCCTGAATCTTCGACTTTTTTCTGCTTAGCAAATCCTTAAGATGGCCCTTGCTTAGAAGATATGCTATTTCCTTTCTAAAGGCAATGCAATCCTTAGTGATGTGTCCAGAATCTTCATGGAAAGCACATCATTTGGATTTGTCCTTCCATCCTGACTTGTTATCTTTCCTTGGCCATCTTGCTTTGTCTCCACGATCCTTCATAGCATATATTAAACCTGTTACATCCATAGAAAAACAATAATTTGATAGTTTAGGACAATCGTCTTCATCGTCATCCTCAACCATATTGACCTTTTTATTATCAAGTCTAGCATATGGTTTATGCTTATAAGGTTCATATGTGGGAGTGGTTTTTCGATCAGGATTGTTGTATCTTGAGGATGCTTCTATCTTCTCATGTATCTTCTTGTCATCCTCAAGGCGGATGAATCTCAAAGCTCTATTTCGAAATTCATCAAGATTCCTACAAGGGTTCATCACCAATTATTTATAGAAAGGTGAATCCTTTTGTAGTCCCATCATGAAGGCTTGCACTGTTGTGATGACATCTAGGTTTCGGATGTCAAGTGCTTCCTTCCCAAACCTTGTGATATATTCCCTTAATGATTCTCCCTGTGGCTGTGTCACCCTGTACAAATCACTTGTCAAACGTTCAAATGTTCGACTGCAAGAAAACTGATTATTAAACATGTTAACTAAGTGGGTAAAAGAGGTAATTGAATAGGGAGGAACACTTAGGAGCTATTTTAAGGCTGGACCGGTAAGGGTGGAACCGAATCTTTTACACAAGCATGCTTCCTTGAGATCAGCAGGGATTGGATTTATTTCCATCATTTCCCTGTATTGTGCCACATGCTCTTCATGATTTGTGGATCCATCATAAATCTTCATGCTTGGAGTTTGAAATCTCTGTATCCTGCAAAGAAGCAACATCATTAGTAGCAAAAGTACTTGAACTTAAATTGTTACCGTTATTATTATATCCTCGGGATGGCCCAGGTGTATATCCTGGATCCCTGGTTGTTGTCATCCTGGGTGCTATTGTAGTTTCAGGAGCAGAAAATTCAGTGCTCATGGGGATGAAATCTCCTTGATGAACGCCCCCAGAGATGTCAGAATAAAATCCAACACCCTGGGTTGTAATGGTGTCCCCATGTCTTCAGTTGGCCTCTTTGAGGATGTTTTGAGAGATTGTATTTCTGAAGATGACAATTTAATATAACAAAGAAATATTAATATGACAACTATGCTTATGATGGCAAAGAAATCGGCCAGGATGCACAGTTATATCCTAAGGATGAAACTGTCTGATAGAATGATGAAATAGGCAAAGATCGATGAATGTAAATGTAATGAAACTAGAGAACAACACTAAATGTACGAGGAAAGCCCTTGATCAAAGTAGATCGCCGGCACAAAACCTCAGGAGGAGTCTAAGCCCCTGCCTTGTTTGTTAATATTAATAAGTATGAAAAGAGTACAACTTTGGATGGGTGATAAACGAGTTGCTAAGATTACAATATGAGTGTTGTGTGTGTGGAGAGAGTATCAGGCGTTCTATATCTGGTAAGCTGGTATCAAGTGTGTTCTAAGTGTCGATCAAGTGTCTTATCCTTGTTTAATCACCCCTTTATATAGTTACAAGTGAATAATAAAAATCCCATGATAGCCGCCTATATTAATGAGTCCCCTGACTGTTTCCAGCTTTCTTTGAAGAGTGGTTAACCAATACAGACATTGGTTAACCGTTTCCTTATTTATTGCCTCTCATTAATGCTCGTCGGTAACACCTTTGACCTATTTTTTTAGTGTTGGACTTGCTCCACACGTATTACTCTTCAATGATCAGCTCCTTTGACTTGAATTAGACAATATAGCCATTGGGGTTCAGTTACAAGCCTTAATATTGATTAAGTGTACCTGCAATATCATCATAATAAGATAATTCTTTAGTCCATCCTTATGATGCGCATAAGGTAAAACACAGTTACATCCTGAACCATGCTTAGTCCTTCAGTATCCTGAGGATGTTACTAAGAGAATATGAGGTAAAATCATCCTGCATCCATATAACAAGAAGTTAGTTCGTTAGTCCATCCTCGGAATGTGCATAAGATAATATTCAGTGTCATCCTGAATCCTATTCTGCCTGCAGTATCCTAAGGATGTCACATAGAAAATATAGGTTAGTTCTATCCTGAAGATTTCACCACCAGCAGAAGTGGTGTCATTCATCAAGAGGAATATCCTAACAAGATTTGGAGTGCCAGCTGAAATCATTTGTGATAACGGTTCTCAATTTATTAGCAAAAGGACAACCGACTTTTGTGAAAGCTGGGGAATCAAGATGATAACCTCAACACCTGTCCATCCTCAGGATAATGGCCAGGCAGAATCATCAAATAAGATCATTGTCAACAACTTGAAAAATAAGCTTGCGGAAAAGAAAGGGAAATGGGCAGAAGAACTTCCATTTGTAATGCTACAGGTCAAACACCTTTCTCCATGGTCTTTGGAACAGAAGCAATGTTGCCAACAGAGATGGTCATGCCTAGAGCCAGAAGATATCTTCAGGATGCATCTACCAACTCGGAAGCACTATTACAAGATTTGGAAACTGTGGATGAACTCAAGGATGCTGCTAAGTTAAGGATGGCAGCCTACCAACAAAGGGTTGCTAAAGCTTACAACAAAAATATAAGGGTAAGAAGATATGAAGAAGGAGATTTGGTACTAAGGAAAGCCTTCCAAAATACCACAAAACCAAGTGATGGCAAGCTAGCTCCTAAATGGGAAGGACCATACTTCATAGATTCCGAAGCTGGTAAAGGAGCATATTGGTTATCAACAATGGAAGGAGAAATTCTGCCAAGATCTTGGAACGCAATTCACTTGAAATATTACAATGTGTAAGGATGCACGTGAATGATCTCTCTGGAAGAGAAACCATGGTTCGGATTACTGGTAAGATGCAGGTAAAGGCTGATAGAGAGAATCATCTCCATATGTAAGTACTTATCCTTAACTTATTTCAATAGTTTATATTTTTACTAAACATGGTCTAGAAATAGTCCATCCTGAGAATTTTGCAGTACCATCCTGATAATGGAACGCTTTGAAGACTAGAAGGCTGGCCACCCTCTCCAACATTAAGGTGTCCAACACCTTCCTAAGGTTTAAAGGTTTTTACCTTTCACGTTGGGTTAGCAACCCCGCCTGGATTGCACGTTATTCAAGTATATTTTCAGGATGGTGGGACCAGCCCATGTAAAAGTGGCTGACAATATCATCATTTTTGGGATATACATTGACTCCTTATGGTTTAGATATTTTTCAATGTCTCTTTCTCGTATTTGGCCTAGTCGCCAGTAATTCCTAAGATACTACAATAGGCCTTGTCGCCAGTATTCCTCAAGATGCTACATTTGGTCTTGTTACCAAGTTATCCTAAAGATTACGTATGGGCTTGACCCCAGTTTATTTGAGGCCCAGTCGCCAGTATAATGACAATGTTTGCCTTTATACAGGTTATTGTTAAAGTTTATTAATCTTCTCTTGAAAAAGGATAAAAACTCAAAGTTCATCTTAAAGATATTACACTAGGGACATCCTCAGAATAATGAAGACCATCCCGAGGATGACAAAGGAAGAAGAACTAGGGACATCCTTAAGATGTCAACAATACTAAGAACGATTTCATCACGCTTTGGAGCTTGATTGGTGAAAAGAGATGAAGGTATCATTTATCTTATTCGTTTATACTTTACATTTGGTAATGTTTGCAGGATATCAAAGGAATTAAAAAGAAACACAAGGATGTAGCGTCCAAAGCAGTTACCATATTATTTATATATTTTAGCCAAAATTTGATGCCAACCCCTGGCTTCATCCAAAACCAGGACCAATCCACCAGGGGGCAGCATCTATGGTCCATGTCAGGAGAAAATTTGGGGATCGTCTTGAAACTAAGATCCCTCCACCCCAAACTTTTCATTGTTCATACATGCATAAAACTAAAATTGTTCAAGTGTTTACAAACCGACCACCTAGAAAACCACCACATAATATCGTAAAAAAAAAAGTGGGCTCTGGCCTAGTCATCACATCCTTCATTGCCTACTGGTTCCTCAACCTAAAACTCCTTGGCCGCCTCAGTCTCCGTCACCTCAAGCTCCTTAGCAGCACCTTCAGGATCACCAGTAGGAGAAAGTTCAGGCACCACCTCGTTTCCACCCAGACTAAGGATCTTCTCTCCCCAGGCTTCAACAATCCCAATCCTCCAGCTTGAAATTGGGATCCTTAGCCTGCAAAGCCATCCTTACCCTTGCTTGTACTCCTACATCTCCTTTTGATGACCCTGCACAGTCTTAGCCTGAGCAGATTTCACCATTTTGAGCTCAGCCTTCAGTTTGGCCAGTTTTTTCTCAAGTTGCTTACTCTTGTCGTGAGCAGACTTCTTCACATCTTAAAGCCTGGCCTTAGTGTCAATAAACTCTTTGTTGACATTATACAGGGACTTCAAGAGATATTCATGACCCTGCAAACATAAACAAAACGGGTAAGTACTTAGCCCCTATTATATACATTTTGGTTGCCATCCTCAGGATAGCAGCATACCTAGAGGATAAACTGGGAGATCTTGCCCAAAACGGCATCAAAACTAAGACCTTCAAAAGGAGAAGCCTCTTGTGTAGAGGAGCTGTCAGCCTTTCTTTTCTTAGAAGAAGCATGAGCCTTAGGCTTAGGTGCAGGAGGAGGGCTTGTCATCCTTGAGCTGGAGGGTGAGGTGATCTTGGGGGCTTTAACATCCAGACTGTCAATTTCATCGAGATAAAAGAAGGCAGGTTTCTTTGCTAAAAAAGGTAAAAAAAAAAAAAAAAAAAAAAAAAAAAAAAAAAAAAAAACACAAGTTCATACAAGAATCAAGGCATAAACATCCTCAGGGTGTAACAGGTGAAACTAACCAGACATCTCAGTAGCTTGGCTTGTACTAAAACTCTCTTCTACTTCGAAAGTCCTTGCTGAGGGAGGTAACTCTATTATTTCCTTGGGTTTGATAAAAGCAGTGTCTAAGGGGTGAACAAGTTTTGCGAAGCAAGTACCTGCAAAACGAATAGAGTCCTCGGGGTGCCTTTATTATTTTTCTCTTATCTAGAAAAGCATTTACCACTTTTTAACCAGGATATAGGGATATCATCCCCATAAGGAATAGAGTCCCTTCTCACAAAAAAGAATCTAGACTTCCAAGGCCTATCAGATCTTATGACATTATACAGGAGAGGAGGTTGCTTATTGATAAGCTGAAGAACATAACGGCTTGACCCGTGTGTTTTCAACTTATAAATATATGACAGGTCCCCAATCTCAAGTTGAATGCCATGATTTTTAATAATCTTATTACAGACCATTAAGATCCTCCAGATCTCAGGCATAGCCTGGGCAAAATTCATCCATGTTGCATCAAAGAAATCCTTGATGAACTCTGGGAATGGATACCTAAGACCAAGTTGGAATGGCAGGTAGAAGAAGCAAACCCAAACAGAAGAGGTGAAATCAGACTTTGCACTCGAATCATAGGGACGAAAAATAGCCGAACTAGGGAAGGCCCCAGAATTCTTAAGGGCTTGAATGTCCCGATCATTAAAAGTGCAAGCCTCTTGATCAGGTTCTTTAAGCAAGTTCTAAGGTGTGAAATCCTTGGGGATTCCAACACTTCCAAATGCTCTTGTTAGCTTCTTACTCATTATCAAAATATTTGTTTTAGAAAAACTTTGCGGGATCAAAGGAAAGCAGAAAGAAAGAAGGAAGAGAAAATAATTACCTTTTTTTATATAATCTCGTTTGATTATAAAGAAGGAAGAAAAGCCTAGATATAGACGGCAGGATATGATGAGGTGTAACAGTCATCACGAGGATTTAGCCTAAAATATAGTCGTTGCAATCTTGAAAAAAAGTCAAATCAAACCTATCCGATAAACTCTTCGATTAAGAAAAATATTTTTACCGTTGAGATACTAACGGTAACATATTTTTGGGGACAATTGTTGGTAGTGAAAATCCTCAGGATGATCTTACCTCATATTTTTAGCATAGCAACCTCAGTATGCTGAAGGACTTAACAAACTTCAGGATGTAACTATGTTTTGGCATGTGCACATCTTGAGGATGGACTAATAGATTATCTTTCTATGACATGAATGTAGGTACAAGCAATGAATATTGTAGACTCGAAACTCTTCTCCAACGTCTATATTGCTATACTCGGTCAAAGAAGTCAAAAATAAGAGAGTTACATAGGCAAGACAAGTCAAAGCTCAAAAAAGGAGTCAAACTTGTAACCGACAAGCATTAAAAATAGGCGAAGAAGATGGAAACCGTTGCTACAACGACTATATTTAGTTGAAACAACACAACAGTCACCTGAAGCCATCAAAGAACTTATCTAAGTAGCGGATTATGTGGGATCTTCTATTTACTTTCGTGTAACTATAAATAGGGGATGATCGACGAGTATAGGACACATCAAATTCACTTGAATAACACATGATACTCTGATACTCACACACACAAAGAACTTATCATTATATTCGTAGAACACTCGTCCATCATTCATCCAAAGTTGTACTATTTTTACATTATTAATATTAATAAACAAGGCAGGGGCTTAGACTCCTCCCAGGGTTTTGTGCCGGCGATCAACAACTGATCAAGGGTTGTCCTCGTACATCGAGTGTTGTTCTCTTGTTACATTACATTCACATTCATTGATCTTTGCCTATTACACTATTTTGCCAGACAGTGTATCATGTGTTACCTTTACCATCCTGAGCATAGTTGTCATATATTCGTTTGTTTTGCATATTTTCAGAATAAAACTAGACTTTAAAGCATATTCAACAAAAATAGCACTCTACCTCACTTTTACTAATTTGGAAAACAAAGTTATTTCTAGCAAGTAATTTTTGACCAAAACAACGATACTTTAATAAAATAAATTATACAGCCAACCCTTGGTAATTAAAGAGTCTGCTTACAAGCAAGTGACATTTTGGTAATAATTGTGTACAGTCCTGATTTGTAACAAAATCTCTATTAAATATTTAGACTCCCGATTGTCAAAATCATGATTACTTTTTGAAACTTAGTTTGTTCACTTTTGTATTAGTTTGAAATTTAATAATAATATATACTATTTTAAATTATTAAAAATATTATTTTATTATAGTCATTTCATATTTTATTAAATAAGGGCATTCTTCAGTGTACAAAACGAGAGCAAACTATTATTTATTTTTCTATCTCTTTCTCCATTGAATATTTGTTGCTTATGATTTTATTTTTAAATGCTTTTCCACCAGTGTTGTGCGTAATTTGTAATGATGTTTGAATGGATGGTCTCGGAAAATTCTTGCACTCAAGTAAATACGTGTTGGAAGGGGAACGTGGTTGAATACTTTTATTACAATATCCAGAGCTTATTAAAGAGAAAGATTATTATAGATAATCCATAAGTCTCTCGCTTATTATACATCGGATGCATAATCATCGTTTATTTTTGTCAGTGTTTTATAAGTAATTTCTTAACTCGGATTATGTAAATGTATTATTTAGTAAAACATCGTTTGTTATACCTAACTTCTATTGGTAGACAAATATCTTAGTAATATTTCTAACATCTGATGATAACAATAATTGAATAATTCAGAGCGAAGTTATATGAATCTTCCACTATAGGCTTCTCTTCAATGCTTTCAGCAACTCATATATTAATCCTACGTTATAAGTTTCCCTTGAAGCTTCCATTATAAGCTTCCCTTCATTTATATGGGACTTTACAATCTATTTGTCTGATGGACGTTTGTAAATAACTTCACTGGATCTCCTACTTTCAATACTAATTTATAATTTATAATTTATAATTACATAAATTATTATTGAAAGTATGAGCTTCAGTGATGTTACTTACAAATGTTCATATAAATTAGTTTTGAAAGTATCGTCTCCAGTGATGTTACTTTTGATTCAATTGAATATTTTCAACATTAAAGATGTCTTCTTCTGCACATAAATAAAATTGAAGAATAAATACTTGAATAAGTAACTCTGACTTTTTATTCCACGTTCTATTTTCCAGTAATTGTTAAATCTATGTTGTTGTATCCAGGGTGAAAAGTAGGAAGAGCTTGAAGATTTTAATTTGTGATAAGGAAAAACAAATTTGTACAAACATCCCTAGCTAATGTGTGGTTTTGTAAGTTGAATTTTTTATGTTATTTTTTAACAAACAAGTTAAATTGTTTATGTTGTTTGACAAATTTGATGTCAAGTCAACAAATGTGATAAATTTGAACATGATATATATATATATATATATATATATATAATAAAATGAGGATATTTTAAGCACTGAGAGACAACATCTGTTGACAGCTCAACAGATGTTATAAACCAAAGTATATACAACAAAATTAGGATATCTTTCAATATTGTAGAATGGGCTAATGAGATTCTTTTTATCTCAATAGAGGCTCGAATTCCAAACTTAATAATTACGATTTGAACTTACTTTATTAAGTATATTATTTTATTATTTTTGTGTTTCAATTGTCTTTCACTCTATAAATGGCCCCAAAAGTTAAGTACAAGTTTATATTTAGTTCAAATGAAACTTATACTTGAAAATTAATTTACAGATAGATAGTTTATTCACCCTATAAAAGGAGCGGAAATACCAATATTCATTTTCCAACTTTATCTGCCTTCAACTCTTTTCACTTTGAAACTCTCTATCCCTTATGCATAATGATTGAAGGGGTAGGGTACCAATTATCGCGCATAGGCGCACCCTACCCCACAAAACTCTGCCATTATAAATACAGCCGTGGAGGGTTGGACATTTGAGATCACAACATACCTCCGCGGGGTTCAGCTTCCTACATCGTATGAGGAGGGTAATCTATCCAGCCATGGCTATGCGCTGGTTCTGGCGATGGCCACCCACGAAACATGACAACTGGCGGCAACAAGTTTTAGCTTCCCTTTAGCCCCACTTGCTGCACTACCTCCCAGGTGCCAGGTGTCACCTCACCATATCTTCCAGAAGAAGATAGCTTCCTGACACCCTCGGCCACCAGGAAGAAAATGATGCCTCTGTAGTCCACCACAATGCGCCCCGTGTACCAGTGGCAGGGTGCCGCCCCTGACAACCAATCACAGCGCGCCACGTGGAACAATCACAAGGTGCCATTCTTAGCTGGTTTACTTTATTCAACCATGGATCCAAATCCAACCGAATGGGCTTCTAGAAGGCAGATCCAACCCTTGGGCCCAAGCCCAGCGTTCCTGAAGTGGGTCGTAGGCACCCGACCCACACACTCTCTATAAAAGGAGAACTTCTACACCTTTTATAGGGTCGAATAATTCTCCACTTAAACGAATACACTTGTAATACACTTGTATCTAGTCTTTATATTAGTAATCATTCAAAGCAATAAAGACTCTCTTTTTCAATGGACGTAGGTCAACTAGACTGAACCACTTATATCTTGTGTATTTGTGCATTGCTTCTTTATTTGCTCTTTAGCTAGTCGGACCACGAATCTATCATCGTTGTGAGCAAAGGATTACATCCTGTAGCGAATGCGAGTAGCCACCCCCTCACTATAATCGAGTCATACTCATTGTTTCTTCAATGATATTACGTTCAAATGTCCTTCCACCAATATTCTCAAAGATTCTTATAGTCAAATAAAAATAGATTACCAACAATCCGTCAGTAGTGAACTTCGAATTTATGTTTTTCGATGATTCATACAATCAAAGAAAAACATCAACCTATTTTTACTATATCCAAATCATGTTTAGAAAGTTTAGCCTGGGCTTTTAAACTTCATGATGTTTAACTAGAAAGGGTTGTCAACGTTTGTTGTGATTATATTTAATGCAAGTGCGACAGAACTTGAATACCGACCTTCATTTGTTCGTGTTTTTGTTTCGATGTCTATGGCAAGGAAGATCATTGTCTAGCGTTTGTTTATTAGAAGCGTTCTTTTATGTTTGCTTGTATTTTTTATATAGTTTATTAACTTGGATATTGTAAATGTGTTAATTCAAATAAAAGCAGTTTTTTAAGATTGTCTGTTTCTTATTAATATCTGTTATCCCAACATATCTGCAGAATGTCTGTTTAATTATATCTTCGTGGTTGTAACTAGGGGCTGTTCAAAGTCGGATAATCCGAATTTCGGATATCCGAATTTCGGATATCCGAATTTCGGATATCCGAATTTCGGATAATCCAAAATTTCGGAAATCCGAATTTCGGATAATCCGAAATTTCGGATAGTCAATTTTGGGATCCGTATCCGAATCCGAAATTTCGGATATCCGAAATTTCGGATTCGGATTCGGATCATCCAACGGATAATCCGAACATTAAAAACAAAAAAAAACCTTCCCCGTTATGCTTAGTCTAAAACTAGAACCTGTTTAAAGTTTAAACCAAACATTCAAAAATTTCCAACCATTCAAAGATGTCCAACATACGTAAACATTCAAAACATACTAACTACTACTACTAGGTTTAAACAACCACAAACAAAACTACGAAATTACAAAGATAAGTTCCAAAAGTAGTTCACGAACACTTGAACATTTTAAACGACAAATCCAGCCATAAGCACTTGCAAACATCCATTATCCAACCCTTGTAAACATGCAATTATCCAAATACGCATATTAGTTAAATACATCCAAATCATTCTTTTTGGCTGCTTCTATTGGGATTGAAACCAAGTCAAACACCCCTCAAAACATGCTTTTTGGCTGTTTTAGTATGTTGTGTATTTAGTAATTAGTATGCTGAAACAAATATGCATTTAGTATGCTTTTTGGTTGTTTTATAGTATGTTGTGTGGCTGTGTATTTAGTATGCTGAAACAAATATGCAGCATCAACTATGTGAATTCAAAGCAACCATAATTGAGGTTGACAGGGGATTTGGCCCAAAGAATATAATTCCTTAGATCTTGGTTTCGAAATCGAGGCCATAACAAGGACTTTGTAATAGGAATGCAGCCCTCGGTTAAGTGCGCTTTCCTATTTGTTCTTAGAAATAAAGTGACAGGGCTAGTTTTCCTGCTAGATTATTCTGAATCAACTACTTTGATCAGCCCCGGTGTTACCCTTTGCGCATTAGCGAGGCCCTCTCTTAATGGTGGAAATGCCCAATGCTTTCTCCTAATGAAAATGTCAATTGAACATCTTCGCAGAAACGCAGCAATTCCTCGAGGCTCATCTTTGAAGATAAAGTTACTAGTTCGACTCTGTTTAGATAATAATTCTAAAACAACCATAATTTAATAGAAATAAAGATACCTTAAGTCGACTCTGTTTCATGACTTTCATCAACCGTTTCATCAATGATAATGGTGGGTTGTTGCAATGTTAACTCCTCCATTTCTATGATACAACAGAAAAAAAAACATTAGAAATGCATATGTATAAAAAACTAAATAACTTACTAGTTCGTCTAACCTTCTTCTAATCTCTCGATATCAAAAATTGTATCCTCAAAAATTATCGGATTGTTAGAAACACGCAACCAATCTTGTGCACAAACCAATGCTTCTACCATTCTTGGGGTTAAGGAAGTTCGAAAACTATCAAGCACACGTCCCCCGGTGCTAAATGCCGATTCAGAGGCAACCGTAGAAATAGGAATTGCAATAACATCTCGGTCCATTCTAGCAAGAATGGGATATCGACATTGTTGAACTTTCCACCGTTTTAATATGTCGAATCGTGAGTCCATAGGTTCCCGATCTTCTCCAAGATATTTGTCTAACTCGGATTTTCTCATAGATGTTTCCGAACTTCCCATTACCATTTCAAACCGCTTGGACATAAGTTCTTCAATGTCCATTGTTGTTTGATTCTCATTCTATGCCACACCAGATTCAGAACTTTCGGTTGATGACACCTTAGTATCCTTCTTTTGTTTAGGCATAGAATTCTCATAAAGTTCAAACAAAGCCTTCAAGTTCACCTTTAGAGTATTGATGATACTTGAAGCTACAAACTTTTCCTTAACAAGCCATTCAATATATTGCCATTTTCGTCGTGGGTCAAGAACCACGGCAAAAAAACAAAAACTGATTGAGCTTAAGTACATCACTCCAATACTTCATGTACTTTTGTTTCATTAGAAGCGCCATTGAACGGATTGAGAGATCATCATGCTTGGTGTAACCATCAATCACAGTGCCAATTCCAAATATTTCATGCACATATGCATTGGATGTCACATAGCGAGAACCTGAAAATCTTAGTGTAGCTTCATAAAATATTTTCAAAAAAGGCAACAAGCTAGTAACATCAATCCAATCATCCTCATGAATTAAACCACCCTCACACTTCTTAATCTTTTTCTCACAACTCAAATCTCTTAAAAGTAAGTTAGAAAATGCTTTCTTAAATTTAACAGCAGATTCTAGCATTAAATTAGTGGAGTTCCAACGAGTTTCAACATCCAAACACACCAAACTTTTGCTTTCTATTTTCTCTTCTTCAACACAAACTAGAAACTTCTGGAGTCTACCAGGCGAAGATCTCACATACCTTACCAAGGCACGAACTTTCTTGATTGGTAATGTCAAATTAGTAAGCCCATCCTTAACAACTAAATTCAAAATATGAACTGCACACCTCATATGCAAAAAAGCTCCTTTCAAAACACCACAATCCCAATTATTCAAAACCTTTCGCAAGTGTTGAACAACTATATCATTGGAACTAGCATTATCTACTGTCACGGTCAAAATATTTTTCAAACCCCATTCAATCAAACATTTTTCAACGACTCTTCCTATTAAAACCCCCGAATGACCAACAATTGGACAAAAATTTATAATTCTCTTATGTAGATTCCAATCATTATCTATGAAATGTGCAGTCAAACACATATAAGATAAATTTTGCCCCGAAGTTCAAGTGTCAGTTGTTAAACACACTCTTGTTGACATATTTTTAAAAACATTCACTAACCGATTTCTTTCCTCAATAAAATACCCATAACAATCCCTTGTTGCAGTCGCACGTGAAGGTACAATAAAATGAGGATTAATAACCTTACAAAACTCCCGAAATCCCGCCCGCTCAACAAAAGAAAATGGCAACTCGTCAAGAATCAACATTTTTACTAAGGCTTTCCTAATCAACTCTTGGTTAAACTCCCATAACTTAGGAACTGTTATGGTTTCAACAGAACCATCATCACTAACACGAGTTTTGGACTCAAGATCAAGCAGCTTTTGTTTTTTATCTTTATTTGCAGGATAATCTTTGCAATATAAAGTAATGTGGTTTTTTAAAGGAGTAGTCCCACTTTTTGACGCACAACCAATTTGTTTATGACAATATATACACTCGGCTTTATCAGGAGTATCACAATCTGTAAAATGATTCCACCAAATAGATCTTTTTTTGACACACGTACCGATGGAGTTTCACTTGTCGTTGTGGGTGGACATGGGGTTTTCCTTCTTTTTTCTATTTTTGCTTTTTCTTTGAAACCACCTCATTTTCAGAAACTAGTTCACAATCTGTTGTTTTTATCAGACTTTTCCATTGAAATAGCTAACTCTACAAGAAAGCAACCAAAACAACAAACTAACATAAGAAACTAACAATCTTAAACATAACAGAAATCTGAATCAACATATTTAAAAAAAAGTAACAAAAAACTCAAAAACATAACATAAACAAAATGACACTCAATAAATCTGAATCAATATAATAAAAGACTTAATAAATCTGATAAAAACAACACAGTAACAAACTATACAAATCTTTAATAAAAAGACTTAATAAATCTGAATCAATATAAGTTAAATACAAAAATATACCTTGACAATGACAAAGGCCGAGTAGCAGATGGTCGAGTAGCAGATGTAGCAGATGGTTGAGGTGAAACCGTGGATTTGTGTGAGGAAATAGAAGAGATGTAGCAGTTAAAACAACTTGAAGTTCCTGTAACAAATCAAAAAATTACAAATCAGTACATTATAAGAGAAGAAAGTGAGGAAATTGAAGAGATCAAGAGATAATATGGAGGGTCGAGGTGAAACCGTGAAAGGGTTATGAAGGTCGACGTGCTGTGTGGCTACGTACCTGTGTGGAGGTCGGCCGCGGCAGAGTAGCAAATAGCAGAGTAGCAGATTGCAGATAGCAGAGTAGCAGATTGCAGTGTAGCAGACGAGCAGATAGCACTTAGCAGTAGCAGACGAGGGCTGCGAAGGTCGGCCGCCGACAGAGTAATAGACAAGGGAAGGAGCCAAGGAGGTGGAATGGTGGATTTGTTAGAGGGTGTTTGGGATTGAGTTTGGAAATGTAAAAGTGCTTTTGGTCAAAAGTACTTATTGGCTTATGACTTTTTAAAAAGGAGTTTTAAAAAAAGTGTTTGGATTAGCTTTTCGGATGAGAAATGTCAAAAAGTCAATAGATTGTCTATTTTTTAAGTGTTTCACTTAACTTATTGTGAATATTGGTTGTATGTGTGGTAAATTTGTAATTTTTTTCCAAAAGTCAAAAGCCAAAAGCCAAAAGCCAGGATTTCTAACTTTTCAAAAACAGCTTTTCCACCCTTAAAAGCCAAAAGCCAAAAGTCAAAACAGAAAGTGCTCTTGGGTTACACAAACAACTTATTGACTTATTGGCTTTTTGGAAAAGCCAATAAGTCAATAAGTTGTTTTCAAACTCAATCCCAAACACCCTCTTAGTTATGAGGAAGAAGATGATAGATTAGAGAGGAAAGAAGCAGGTGGATTCAAAGGCCATAGCGGTGTGTTTGTTTAGAAAGTATGAATTAGGGTTAGGTTTAACTTATGTAGTGTGTATAATATAATATTATATATATATATATATATATATATATTTAATATTCAGAATCGGATAATCCGATTATCCGAAAATTTTCAAAATCAGGATCCGAATCCGAATCCAAAATTTCGGATAATTCAGATTCGGATTATCGGATTCGAATTTTGGATTATCCGATTTTGAACACCCCTAGTTGTAATACCTTTCAGTATTAAAAAAAAGAGTTAATAGCCATTTTCGTCCCTGAGGTTTGGTCCAGTTTGCCACTCCAGTACAAAAGTTTTTTTTTTTTGCAATCTCTTACCTGTGGTTTGGATTTTTTTGCCAAATTCGTCCTTTTCACTAACCCAGTTAAAAAATCTCGTTAGTGTCAGGGGTAGGGTTGTCTTTTTACCGGTCAGGGACGAATTTGGCATTTAAAATTTAACCTTACCTCAGGGACGAATTTGGCATTTAACTCTTAATTTAAAATAATTGTTAATTAAATAATTTATTATGAATTTTTAAATATATTTTATTATGAATTTTTAAATAATTTATTATGAATCGTTAGTGACGAATTTGCTTACCTGTGCCAGAAAACTCATCTGGCACGAAACTGCAAACAACCCTCCTGATCAATGAAGTAGAAAATGTTGGGCAAACCTGAGATGAAAAAAAAAAGACATTTGATCAAAATATGAAAATGAATAACATGAACAAAAGAACAAAAAAATGGGGACCAATTATTTAATTACCTCTTTTCTTGTGGACTTGTCTGCAAGCATTTCAAAAGGAAGCATCATGAGGTCACTCAAAGCATGAAGTAATCTAAAAGCCTTAAAAGATATATCAGATTCTTTCTTGTTGTCAATGGCATCATCAGCATCTTCATGAATGTCATTATCCTCAATACCAAACAGATCTGTAAGCCATCTAGACCATGTCCCAATCTGGTAAGAAAGATATAGAATTTATTGTTGGATCAGTTTGCTCTTTTTGCTAAGTAAGAACTTGCTATCTTGACACTTAAGTGTTTAGCAAGTCCTTGTAAATCAGATTATAAGCACAGCGGAATGTTATAAGTTAAAGCAACACTTTTTACACTAAGGCAGAGTTATAACTCCCCCTTGATGTTTGAAACTAATAAATGACAAAGTATTTATTATGAATCTAAGTTGTAAATGAGAATTAGATACTTGCATGTATCTAAAATAGAATTTTTTTTTTTTTTGAAGGATTTTTCTATTAAAAATCAATATCTAAAATAGAAGGTTGAAGCCTCCTATTTATAGACGTTTACATGCATGTATCTTGCCCAAAAAGCAAGTACAGAAACAACAGTGACAAGTTGCACAAGTTGCAACATTGAAAGAAACAAATACAGCTAAAAGTAATAATAAACAACAAACTACTGATGCAAAAAGGCGGTGGGAAATATCTATTGCTAAGTGCTGATGAAGGACAACTACTGAAGAGTAGTTTTGTCTTCAGTACTTCTGAAGTGAACTTGTCTGGTTTGGACTTCAGAACTTCTGCAACTTCAGCACTTCTCATATCTTCTAATCAGCAGTTTCTTGTCTTCTCTTCAGTACTTCTATACTTAGCCAAAATGACAGAAGTGAATTAGACAAAGGTTTACAAAAGTGGTTTCACCAATCCTCTTTGTCCTAACAATCTCCCCCTGGATTGATGAAGCCAAAACCTTACTAATTCCTTATGTGTTTCTTCTGTCTTGAACAATCTTCCATATCTCTTTGTACATGGTGTTCTTGAGCTGGTTTAACTGACCATCAGATAGAGATCCTCTCTGTGGTTCTAGATGTTGAATTGTGAGCAGGTCTTGTGTTGACAGTTTCTTCAGATCACTGATTTTCTTGTAAGCCCTGCTTGAGAGGTCTCTTCTTGTCAACAGTACTGAGTTGTTATCAGTAAGTGACCATCTGATGATAGGGATCTTTGACTTGTTAAAGTCAGAAGAATAGGGAACCAGACTTGTCCCTTGGGTTGATGGTCCTGAGTGCTGGATGTCTTCAGTTTCAGATAGCCTCAGGTGGGATTCTCTTCCTTGTTGTTGTTGCATATCAGGCATCTGAACAGTTGGGAGATGGTGTTCAGTCACTACTCTGGTATGCAGCTTTTCTTTGATGGTCTTTTGTATTTGATAAGCAAAAGTGGAAGGATCCCTGAATTGTGTTAACAGAGGTTTCTCCTCAATGTCA
Source organism: Ambrosia trifida (assembly GCA_028751855.1). Taxonomy (NCBI): domain Eukaryota; kingdom Viridiplantae; phylum Streptophyta; class Magnoliopsida; order Asterales; family Asteraceae; genus Ambrosia; species Ambrosia trifida. Next base: position 84,459,938 of record CM054128.1, read on the forward strand.
AAATCTGAATGGACTATTGAACTTCCTTCAAGTAGTACCATTTTGAAGTCAGTTTTGACATTGTCCTCTGCCTTCTTCTTCTGAGTAGCAGTTCTTCTAGATGCACCAGAAGTTCTAACTACTGATCTTGAAGGATCAGCAGTTTGAAACTTCTCAGGATTTGCAGCCTTGGCAGCCAAGTATTTTCTATAAGTATCCATCAGTCTTTCTTCTTTCCATCTGGATACTGAGGCTTTTGAACCATATCCTTCTGCTACTAACTCTTCTATTATCTGGGCTCTCTTGGCCTTTCCATCTTTGCTTGTGGCCACTTTGTCTGCAAGCAGTTGTGCTCTTCTTGTCAGCTCTTGCATAGAGAGTCCTTTGAGTGTAAAGGCTTTAGTCTTGCTGTTCTTGGTAATATAAGACACCAGTTGTTGTCTTTTATCTTGTTCAGCAATCTCATCAAGGCTTGCCTGCCTTTGTAGTTCAGCTGCATAAGCCTAAAGTTTTTCTTCATGGCTTAAATCCAAATCATCCCTTTCTTCCAGAGATTTCCAAATCTGATCTTCTCTGGCCTTCTTGTTGGCTGCAATTAAGCTCTTCTCTAGTAGTTCAGCTGATTGAGAGATAGGAGAAGGGTTTAATACAGTCATTGTAGTAACAGTTGTAGGCCTGATGGGATCAGATGTTGGTTGAATGGGAGCAGTGGTTCTGGAAGGTTCAGTTGTTTGAGGTTTGGAAGTGTTAACTTCTGATGTGCTGACAACTGCTGATGGTTTGTCAGCTACTGAAGGATTGTCTTCAGTACTTTCTGATTCTTCATCAGAAGTTTTGTCATCAGAAGTTTCTTCATTTTGCCTTAGGGATTCTTCAGATGTTTGGGTCTCATCTTCTTTCTCTGCAGCTTCAATTTCTTCTATTGAGACACCAAACTGTTTTGCCAATTTTTCTTTCCTGGCCTGATCTTTTTGATCTCTTTCAAGGAGTGCCACTCTTGCCCTTATCCTGGCTTGGAATGACTCCTTAGGTTCCCTGATCTTCTCCCCCTTTTTGGATTCATCAATTTTAACCCTTGAAGCAGAGGGTTGGGAGAATTGTCCTTGAAGATGAGAAATCTGTTTGCTGTTGAAGTCTATTTTGTTGGACAGATCGTTCATCTTTGTCTTGATCACTGCAAATTGGTTCTTGATGGACAGCTCCAAGTCAGCTGTATATGTTTGGAAGTGATTTCTGATGAGTGTATTCATCATGTGGTACAGGGGACCCTCTGGGCTGCATAGCTGGTTCAGGTCTATGCTTGTTTGCCCAGGGAATTGGGTAGGCATTTGTTGTGAAGGGGGTGTTTTTGGGAGATCCTCATGTTGTACAGAGGATGCCACTCTAGGGGTTTTAGGGATTGAGTGGGCTTTAACCTGTGCAGAGGTGACTGGCTTCTTGAGCCTGGATACCCCTGAAACAGGACCTTCAGAAAGTGCCGTCAATTCAGTAGTTTGAGTGTGTGAAACATCATCCAAACTAATGGAATCATCTGAATCCCTGATGTTGCCCTCAATGAGGACTGTCTCAGTTAAATCATGAGCTGAGCCCAACTCAGTTCTCTCATGAACCTCTTTTTCTTGGTACTGAGGATTTCCTACTTCAGGCATTAAGCCTTCATCAGTAGTTGCCACATCTGAGGTCTTAGCTATGTTACTTCTATCCTCAGATCCACCACTGGGTGGTAACTGAGTAGTAGCAGCCTCAGATGCCCCAAGAGTCTCTAAAATTGGGCTTAAAGACTCTGGTCCACCCTCATCTCTTGGGATAGGGCTAGAGATGTCCACATCCATGTCTGATGTAGTAGTTATGTCCCCTGTTTGTTGTGGTTGTAGGGGACTGACATGATCAGATGGGACATTCTCTTTTAGCCCAGAGAGAAGTTTGGCAATTTCTATTGCCTCTTGTTCAGAAATTTGTGGGGTTGGTTTAGTTGTTTGGGCAATAGGTGGTGAAAGTTGTTGTTCAGCAGTTTCAAAAGAAGAGTGTGTTTGATATGTTTTTCTAAGTCTTTTTCTTTTGAATAAAACAGTTATGGGTGCTCTTGGTGGGGTTTGAGATGGATGAGACTGAGAGGGTGTTTCAGTCTCAACTATTTGAAGAGCAGAATGCTCATGAGCATGTTCAGGCATCTCAACCTCCTGAGCAGCTTTTCTTTTGGGTTGGTGGGGTGCAGTTTTTGTTGGCTTGGGCTTTTTGGCTTTTGGTGGTGTGAGTTTGGAAGATGTGGGCTTCAGGGGGACTTGTTGTTGTTCTCCCTGATCATCTTCTGGCCAGGCAGCCGGTTTGTTATGCCTTGAGTATGCTTGTGATGTTAAAGGATTTAAATTTGAAATTTTTCCCACAAGCACCTCATTACCCAGTTCCCCTATTATGCATTGCATAATGAACCTTGGGTATAACAAAAACTTTTTCTTGGTATTATTGTGATGTAACACCAACTCATTGAAAAATAGTTTTGATGCCCTGAATTTAGTTTCATTCACAATGGAATGAAATATTGGTTGAAAAGTGGAGGGCATCTGGTCATAAGACCCTGTTTTTGGACTCAAACACATAATAATATAATGAAACAAAAGCTTGTATTTTGGTTCAAAATATTTTTTGAATATTGTAGCATGGGAGAGAGTACCTTGATAACCACACTCAGTCATGGTTAGATGAATATCAGTGTTAGCAACATGGTCAGGGGCAGTTACATCATCCAGACCCAGTCTTGTTGCTAGTGTGGCCGGTGTGATGGTCAGTTGTTTCCCTTTTATCCTTGAGTTGAGGGAAATGACCTCATCACCCATTGTAACCGTCTCAGCATTTGCCCAGAACTCATTCAGAGTTTCAGTGTGTATTGGTGGGTTTATTGTGAGAGCAGTAAAATATTGGGATTTGACGACAAGATCAATGATCTCATCGTATTGGGACCAGCCTTCTTGTTTTTCAAGAAAGGCTCTTTGATTGTGCCCCTGTTTTAGAACTAGAGCCATGTGGTTTGGGTTTTTGATCGAACAGTGGATTTGCAGGTATAGGTTATTGAGAGAGTTTTGAGAGAGAAGGAGGGATATTTTGAGTTTGAAAGGATAAGTGTGTAGAAAAGGTATTTATTAGAAGTTTTAACCGCTTGAATCTTCTTTATTAGAAGTTTTAAAACCGCCTTTGGTTAAAAATCTCTTTATCAGAGGTTTTAAACTGATTAGGTCAAACCTCTGATGATGGGAAAAGTCAGATTTGCCCTTTTTGACTTAAACTGCTGATGAAGGATTACTTCATCAGTAGTTCCCATTTTCTCTTCAGCAGTTTTAACATCTGATGAGAAATGTTTTTATAAATACTTTATTCATAACTTCTAAAGGTTATTTTATCAGAAGTTACACACTTTTTCAGAAAATTATCCCCATACTGATGATTTTTGCTCATCAGTAGTTTCTCTCAAACTGATTTTGTTTTTCAGAAGGTTTGTTTCAGACTTTTGTCTTTTGTAAGTGAAAACCAGAAAAAAGAAGGAAAAGGTTAACTTGGATTCCACCAAGGTAAACAGGATGGAATCAAGGATGGAAAAAGGAAAAAGAAAATTTTGATGCATAACAGTAGTGATTGATGTAGAAGTTTGATGTAGAGTTGGGTAGAATCAAGTGTTAACTTGGATTCTAACTGATATGCAAAAAAAATAAAAATAAAGTAAACACTTACAAATTTAGCATTCCAAGCATGGATACTAACTTCTGAAATGTTGATGTGTCAAGGGGTTTAGTGAAGATGTCAGCTATTTGATTAGCTGTTGCTACATGCTGCACCTCAATCTTGCCTTTTTCATAGCAATCTCTTATGAAATGGTACCTGATCTGAATATGTTTGGTTTTTGAGAACTGTACCGGATTTTGAATGATGCTAATGGCAGATTTGCTGTCTACAAACAAAAGTGTCTTGGTCTCTTTGATTCCATAATCAAGAAGTTGATATTGGAGCCATTGTATCTGTGATGTACAACTTGCAGCTGCAATGTATTCAGCTTCAGCAGTTGAAGTTGCAACAGATTAATGCTTCTTTGATTGCCATGACACTAGACAGTTACCCAGGAATTGACAACCACCAGATGTTGACTTTCTTGTCATCTTACACCCTGCATAGTCACTATCTGAAAAAGCTGATAACTTGGTATTGCTTGAAGCAGGATACCAAATTCCCAGTGTTGGAGTTCCTTTCAGATATCTGAAAATTCTTTTGACTGCTATAAGGTGTGATCCCCTTGGTGCTGATTGATATCTAGCACAGACACATGTTGAGAACATAATATCTGGTCTAGAAGCAGTTAAGTATAAAAGGGAACCTATCATGCATCTGTACATGGTTTGATCAACCTGTTTTCCTTGATCATCAGGTTAAACTTGTGTGATTGGTGTCATGGGAGTGGAACATGATTTACAGTCATTTAAAGAAAATTTGTTCAATAATTCTTTAACATATTTTGATTGATGTATAAAAGTTCCATTTGTTTGTTGTTTGATCTGCAGTCCTAGAAAGTACTGCAGTTCTCCCATGGTACTCATCTCAAATTTTGATTGCATGAGTTTCTTAAAATCATCACACAGTTTTGTGTTTGTTGAACCAAAAATGATATCATCAACATAAATTTGAACAAGTAAGACATGATTTCCAACATGTTTAATGAAAAGTGTTTTATCAATGGCACCTCTTGTAAAGTTATTTTTGAGTAAAAAGGTGGAGAGTGTATCATACCAGGCTCTTGGAGCCTGTTTGAGCCCATAAAGAGCTTTGTCCAGTCTGTACACCCACTCAGGATGAGAAGGATCCTCAAACCCAGGTGGCTGACAGACATACACCTCCTCTTTGATTTTTCCATACAAAAATGCACTTTTCACATCCATTTGATAAACTTTAATTTTGTTGGAAATGGCATAGGCCAGAAATAACCTGATGGCCTCAAGCCTTGCAACTGGAGCAAAGGTTTCATCATAGTCAATTCCCTCTTCTTGAGAGTACCCTTGAACTACCAGTCTTGCCTTGTTCTTGATTATCATACCAGCTTCATCTTGTTTGTTCCTGAAAACCCATCTTGTACCAATTGGTTGCTTGTTTTGAGGTAAAGGATAGATTTCCCAGACCTGTTGCTTGTTGAACTGAAGCAGTTCATCTTGCATAGCTTGCACACAATTATTGTGTTTGAGGGCTTCCTGGTACTTCTTTGGTTCCAACTGTGAAATAAAGGCTGAGAATAGGCAAAAGTTGGAGAGCTGGTTTCTGGTAAGAACACCTGTAGCTATATCACCCATGATTTGATCAAGTGGATGATCTCTGTGTTCAATCAGTTGTTGTAAACCACTGACAGGTGTAGGTGGCTCTTGTTCTTCAAACAAACTACTGAGGTCTATAATATCTGGTTCAGCAGTTTCAGCTTCTTTAGTAGTTGCAGGTGCTGAAGCAGATGTTTGAGTTTGGCCTTCAGTATTTGTTTGATCAGAAGTTTGAAAAACTTCTGATGGTGTTGTAGTTGACTTAATGACTGTTTGAGGAGTCCATGGTGTAGGATCCTCATCTTCAAACCTTTGATCACCATAATAAGTAGGTTTGGAAGAAGTAACAGTCTTTTCAGGTCCAAAGTGAAAGTTGTCAAGGTCAAAGAGTTCAGCAGGATGTGCTGGAATAAGAGTGTGTTTTGACTCATTGAACTTGACATTCAATGTTTCTTCTACTATCCTGGTGTGAGAATTAAAAACCTTGTAGGCTTTTCTAGTTGAAGAGTAACCAAGAAAGTAACCTGAGTCAACTTTGGCAGCAAACTTTGAAATAGATTCCTTTATGTTCAAGATGAAACATTGACACCCAAAAGCCCTGAAAAAGGAGATAAGGGGCTTCATGCCATGAAGAACTTCATAGGCAGTCTTGGAATGTCTCTTGACCACAAGAACTCTATTCTGAACATAACATGATGTGTTAACTGCTTCTGCCCAAAAGTATAATGGCAGTCCAGAATCAGCTAACATTGTTCTTGCTCCTTCTATCAATGTTCTGTTCTTCCTTTCTACTACACCATTTTGTTCAGGAGTTCTGGGAACACTCTATTGTCTAATAATCCCTTTAGACAAACAGAATTCATCCAGAGTTTTGTTCCTGAACTCTGTCCCATTGTCACTTCTAATGGTTTTGACAGATAGAGAATATTGTTTCTCTACTTGTAGAATGAAGAACTTGATGATTTCAGCAGCCTCATCCTTGGAAAATAAGAAGAATACCCATGTGAATCTTGAATAGTCATCAATGATGACTAAGCAGTACTTCTTTTTACCAAGGCTCATAATCTTGACAGGTCCAAATAAGTCTATATGGAGTAGTTGAAGACATGCAGTTGTTTTTGATTCTTCAATAGACTTATAGGAGGACTTATGCTGTTTTCCCTTTAAACAGGATACACAGTGTTCTTGACACTGGTATACTTTCAAAGGTAGACCTCTGACCAAGCCCATTTTTGTGACTTTATATATGGTTTTAAAGTTCACATGGCCAAGTCTCCTGTGCCAGAGATCTGTTTCTGAAGTTGATGCCCTTGAGAAGAAACAGGTAGTGTTGTTCAATACTTTGTCTTTCTCAATGTCCACTGCATAGACATTGCCACATCTTTTGGCAATCAGCAAAGTATGATCTTCTATAATCTTCTCTATCAACTTCTGGCCTTCTGGTGAGATGATCTTGCAAGTTGTCTTTGTGAAAAAGGAAGAATATCCTTTATCACACATTTGTGACACGCTCAGCAAGTTGTATTCAAGGTTTTCCACCAGATTGACCTTGTCAAACTGTATTTTGCCAGAGGAGACATTGCCATGTCCTAGCACATATCCCTTAGCATTGTTCCCAAAGGATACAGATCCTTCTCTTTGGCTGATAAAGTTGTTTATCAGGTATCTGCATCCAGTCATGTGCATAGAGCCTCCACTATCAACATACCATATGCTGTTTAAGCCCCTGGAAACTCTCTGCACATAAAAGCAAATTAGTTAGATTTGGAAACCCAAGCCTGTTTGGCTTTGGGTTTGCTCTTGAGAACAGTTACAGTTTGTTCTTGACCAGGTTGAGAAATCCATGTCTTTTTGGCAATGGATTTTTCATTAAGAACCATGGTGGTATCCTTTTTAGGACCACCATCAACCTTGGTCATCAGTAGTTCTACCATGTTCTTTAGATTTTGAATCTCAGCAGTTTGTGAAACTGCTGATGATTCTGGTCTAACTACTGACAAGGAATTTTGAGAAAAAGATTTTGGTTGAGATTTTATCTTTTTCTGAGAAAAGGTGTTTTCAGGTTGTTGTTTCTTGGGTTTAAAGACTCTTTCATAATCATTTCTGATTTGATTTCCCACAACCTGTTGTTTAAATTTTTGATTGAACGGAATTCCTTTTCTGTATCTACAAAATTCAGTTTTGTGGTTGAACAGGCCACAAATTTCACATTCTTTTGCCTTTTGTTTTTGATCTAAAGGCAAGTTTCTGACATATGTGAAAAGATTTTGCTCATCAGTAGTTTTCAGGGTCTCAACTCCTGATGTAGATGAAACTACTGATGGCTTGTTGTCAGTTTTTGTAAATACTTCTGAAGTACTTTCTTTAAAAATGCCAGGATTTCTGTTTAGAAAGTTTTCATGGAAAGATGTGCATTCTTTCCCTTCAGAAGTTTCATTTGAAACAATTCTTCTCCCATCTTCAGTAGTTTTGGGAGAAAAATCTATTGGTGTTTCAACATGATGGTATCCTATGCCAAACTTAACATTTGAAGCACTTTGTTTGTTTAGCAATAATTGATACCCCCTGCAAGATTCCACCCATTTTTCACAAGTGATCCTGGTGTCAGCAAGCTCTTGTCTGACATCTCCCAGGTCATTTAGCATCATTTTGATTTGTGCTTGGGTTTCAATAGCAGAGTCAGTTAATTTAGAAACCTCTTTTGTTTTAGCACACAGTTTTCTTTCTAAATCACATTTTATCTGTGTGTATTTTCTTTCTAAATCATTGGCTTTGCCTTGTAGGTGCAGGTTTGTCTCTCTTATGAGAGCAAAAGTTTCTTTGCAAGAGTTTGAGCAAAGTTTTGTCAAAGATTCTTTTGATACCTGAGACAATGCAGATTTTGAAGTATAGCCTTCAAATGCCATTAAGGCAAAGTTCTTTCTGCCATTGTCTGGTTCTCCCCAGTTGATGTCAAACACTTTGTTGTCTGCATCAGGATTGCACTCTGTGGTGTCATAAGGGAGACTGCTCCAGTCAACATACCCTGAGGTAAAGAGACTTTGTTGAGGGGGTTGTTGAGGCTGTGGAGGAAGTTGAGCAGCTGGAAAGGGAGGGATTGATTGTTGGCTCTGCATCTGTTGAGCAGGCACTTGAACACATTGTACTTGAGGCATATATTGCTGTTGAGGAGCTTGTGCCTGTACAAAATGAGCACTCCCTTGAGTTCCATTGTTCCTATTATAATTGGGGTTATAGTTATTTCCAGATTGTGATTGGTTAAAGCTAGAGCTTCTACACTCTCTAGCAAAGTGTCCCAACTTCTGACACTTGTGACATCTCAGTTTAGATTTGTCAAAACCAATTTTTGTATTACTGGTCAATCCTGGAAATTTCCTTCCTGACCTTTTATAAAACTTGTTAGTTTTAATGCTTAGCATGGCCAGTTGGTGTAATATGTCCATTTCTTCTAAGTCATCACTGCTAAAATTTTTCAAATCATCCATGATAAAACATAGATTATCAGCAGTTTGACTTTGGTCATCATTGTCATAACCTGGGAAAGATCTTTCTGATGAGATCCCAGTGGTTATGTCAATATTGTCATAAGATCCATAGGAACAAGTTGGTGAATCTTGTCCCAAAAGTGTTGTACTACCTGGTAGGTAGTCATCAGCAGTTTTACCAGAAGTTTGTAATTTCTTCTTTTGATCGATTTCTCTCTCAAAAGTAAGCAATCTCCCATGGAGTTTTGTAAGAGTGAGGGAGCTAAAATCTGGTGAGGATCTTAAGACAATGGAGTAAGTTTCCCATTTGTCAGGTAAAGACCTTAAAAATCTATGTAACATAGATACTGTTGTATAGGTCTGACCATTTAACTTTAGCTCAGAGATTAATGAAGAGAATCTTTCAAATTGTTCAGTCAAAGTTTCCCCATTAATATAAGCAAATGTTTCATATTGTTGAGCTAAAATTTCTCTGGTGTTGGCAATCACCTCTTCAGTTCCTCCAAACTATTCTTTAAGACAGTCCCAAAGTTCTTTGGCACTTTCACAATGTAAAAGGCCAGAGTATATTTCATTTGGGAGAGCCATTGCCAACATAGAGAATGCTTTTGCATCTAGCTCAAGTTTTAGGAAATCTTCATCTGTATAGTCTTTGGGATCCTTTGGAATCCCTTCTTTAGTTTCAAGATTTATATTTACTGGTTTGTGAGGACCATATATCACAGATCTCCAACAACCTGTGTTGGTTTGTGACAAGGTATGTGCCATTCTCTTTTGCCATATATTGTACTCATTTCTCACAAGCATGGCAGGTTTGGTGGCAGAACCAGTATTATGTGGATCCATTTTTAAAGAGTATAGATTTGTCAGATGACTCTTTTAAGTGATGGATATTGATAAAAAGTGAACTTTTGATCTTTTTATTGAATATCAATAAGAGCTTTGTGTCTGATTCTCAATTTGTTAGATTCATATGTGATCAGATAAACCAATGCTCTGATACCAATTGTTGGATCAGTTTGCTCTTTTTGCTAAGTAAGAACTTGCTATCTTGACACTTAAGTGTTTAGCAAGTCCTTGTAAATCAGATTATAAGCACAGCGGAATGTTATAAGTTAAAGCAACACTTTTTACACTAAGGCAGAGTTATAACTCCCCCTTGATGTTTGAAACTAATAAATGACAAAGTATTTATTATGAATCTAAGTTGTAAATGAGAATTAGATACTTAGAGAGATTCACAATAAATACAGAAATTTTTCTTTTTTTTTTTTTTATAGTTAAGTTTACTGTTGTAAACTCATTAGGATGTAAACAGGGGCGGATTTAGGTAGAGCCGAACGGGTTAAACCGAACCCAATGGGTTTTCGATTTTTAATAGAAATATATAGGAAAAATGAGCCATGAACCCATAAGAAATTTTGGCATGAACCCATTGCTATATCATGTGTGTTGCTCAATGGTTAAGTCTCCCACCCTTTAAAGAGTAGCTCCCTGGTTCGAATCATGCTGTAAGCATTTTTTTTAATAACATAAGCCTATAATTATTATTGATTCATAGGTAATTATTGCAGACAACATACTAGTGCTATAAGCGCCTATAATTATTATTGATTCATATGTGAAATTGTAATTTGTGAATGTGAATTAGACATTAGTGATGTTATTAATAATGTTAATTTTGCAGCTTTCTTTGGCTGTCCAAAAAAAAAAAATAGTGCATGCAACCTGTTCGTTTGCATATGTTCTGCTTATGAGTATCTGGTTAGAAGGTAATGTGTTTATTTTGATATGATAATTTATTTTAAATCTTATCTCTTGATTTTTACAGTTTGCCCGGGTTAGATGGATTGAAGTTCTTGGAATTTGCTTCTAGATGGAATTGTCATTTTTTTAAGTAGTAAGACATTCATATCATTGATGAGGTGATTCTATAGTAAGAGGCATATGCCAATGACAATGGAGTTTTCAGGTGACTTGTCACGCGTCATGTGAGTTGTCATGGATTGTTGTCATATGCTTACATTATTCGTACTCTCTGCAGGGAGTCAACGGCTTCAGTAGTGCCCGAAAAGAACATATGAGTGATTGCACATCCTCTCTTTCAACTGATGGATTGGTGCAGTTGATTTCAACTTTGATTCTCTTTGTTTTGTCTACTTTTATGGAATTCAATTTTAGATTGAGTTATGTTATAATGGAATTCCATAATAAATTATTTAAAAATTCATAATAAAATATATTTAAAAATTCATAATAAATTATTTAATTAACAATTATTTTAAATTAAGAGTTAAAAGCCAAATTCGTCCCTGAGGTAAGGTTGAATTTTAAATGCCAAATTCGTCCCTGACTGGTAAAAAGACAACCCTACCCCTGACACTAACGAGATTTTTTAACTGGGTTAGTGAAAAGGACGAATTTGGCAAAAAAATCCAAACCACAGGTAAGAGATTGCAAAAAAAAAAACTTTTGTACTGGAGTGGCAAACTGGACCAAACCTCAGGGACGAAAATGGCTATTAACTCTAAAAAAAATGATTGTAGTAACAACAGTTTTTGAAATATCTCCTTAACTGGCCCGCGATAATTGAATTATTAATTTGGTATTTACGAAACAGACCATAGCTTTTGATCTGTTTATGTTTTTTATATTTTGGTGAGTAATTGTTTTAAGAAAAGATATATTCTTCCGGTGTTTTCACATGAGGTTTCACCTAGATGTTTAGGTATTTACTTAAAAAAAAAATTCTCTATGGATGAAGTAGAGGCGTTGATATTTAGGGGATTGTCTGTTTGTTTTTATCATCTGTTATCCCAACATAGGTCTCATCCGTCTGTTAATTTATCTTTCCATTGTTGTAACACTCTTCAGTATAAACATCTGATCAATACTATTAACTTGTATCGTGACATGAACAGATGTTACTAAACAGATTTTCCTTACAACAGATGATTGGCTTCTTGATTTGGTCTTTAGTAAACAGACCTTAAAATGTGATATAGTCTTCCTTTGTTTTCACATGGGATTTCACCTAGTGTATTATAATAATTGAAAGCAATAAATCTCACATGTCACTTAAAAATGACATCCTCCCCCTTAAGTGTGCCATGTGGCAATGACATGTCGTTAATGATATAAAATTAATTAAAGATAAAAATGGCATGCTATATGGCATTAAGTGATTTTAGAAAAAAATTTAAAATCAAAATTGGTTTTCTCTCTCATGTTTTCTCCCATAATTTTTAAACGTTAATATCTTTTATGTACGAGATTTTTTCAAAGGAAAAAAAATACAAAAACAAAATTGGATTTTTTCCCTCTCATGTTTCTTTCCATAATTTTTAAACGTTAATATTTTTTAAAGAAAAAAATTACACTAAATTAACAAGCGTTTTATTATCTTTCCAACGAGTACCATAATGCTATATAAAAAACGGAGAAAAAATGACTATTTTTTTGTGGGGTTTTGTTCATATCTGAAAAAAAACACAAAGTGTTTAGGTAATTCATTAATCATGTATATGCAACTCATTAATTATATCCAAACCAGTAAATATGAATACTATTTTCAACAGGTGTTAGTATTGGAGTTGTACATTGTTTTACATTAGGTATTAATATTAGAGTTATACATTGTTTTAGGTTAGATGTTAACATTAGAGTTATACTTTGTTTAAGGTTAGGCGTTAACATTGGAAATACATTGTTAATTGTTTTACAGTAGGTACTACGGCTACCCGAAGTTTTCCTGCATGTAACTGTAAAGCCCATCAGTCTATTTCATAAGTAAAATTGATATGTTATATTAGATTTCTCAACCTCTGAACGCTCCCGGAGTATAATCTAATTTATTATATTTAATTTACCACAATAACATTAAATGTACATAAGATTATAAGAAGTATATACAAATTACAAAACCATAAATAAAATATAACTTATAACATTACAATAAATACGACTGTTACAAAGATAAAAATTATTTATATTCTTTTTCCAAGTCACACAAGGACCGCAGCAACCCACCATGTTTCGTCTGCTATATATAAAACTCAATTTCTCTTCCGTGATTTTTGCGTCTTACCTTCCCCACCATTTCATGACTATAACTACTCATCCGCCTCTCATATTTTCAGCTCTTGTCACAGTTTTATTATCATTATTATTATTATCTAATTCTATTCTTTCACATAAATCAAATACTTCATGAATCTTTGAAATTAAAGCTTTCAGAATAAGCATCAAGGGCGGATCTTGACCATGACGGGCTGCCATTAACTGTTCATCAGTAAGCTGCAAATTCTTCTGTTTTGATTGCTTTAAAAGTAGTTGGACCCATAATAACAATATTATTAGTAATGATCGATCTTAATTTTATTTTATTTTTATCCTTAATATTACCTGCTTTATATGATAACTTTTCAAAAACAAACTACTTGATAATGATGATTTCATGTTTTTTTCTTGATTTATTGTTCAAAATATTTACAGTTAATATTTTCCCATTTTGTTTCTACTGTTTAGTTTGAATCTTTTTACTGGATTAGGGTTAAGGTTTTACAAACAGAAGGAATAAAAGAAGATGAAGAAATCGTTTTAATCTCTAATTCTTGATGAAAAAATTGGAATTTGTAAATGAACAAAACTTTTATTAAAGTATTAAACAGTTACCATAGATAGGGGAATTAGGATTTTTTAGAATCTTGTTTATTTATTTAAATTTTTTTATATATTTTAATATTATTTATAAAATGTATTCTCGTACATTTAATTATTGGTAAGAATCCTAGATTCTTCTAGCCGACAAAAACAAGATGTTTATGTTAATCTTAAATTTAGAGTAACAAAAACCTTAATTTTAAGTGTTTGAATTCGCCGCCTTTGTTAATGTTAAATGTTGGTGTCAAGATTTATGATTCCCAATATAATTTTCTTAAATTTTCCACCTATTTGTCTTTGACCCCCTTTTTTTATTATTAATGAAACTAAAGAAAAAACAATATATTCAACTACATATGATACTACTATTTCATGCAATAGTTAAGTGACCATTTGCAATTAACCTACAATTGTTTAATTAGCTGAACTAATTAACTGAATAGACATGTATTTGATTGGTTTGGATGTTAATGAGTTTCTTAGTAAATATATGATTGATTTAGACATTTTTTTACTTTCTTTTTGCATATGTAGTTGTTTTGGGATGTAAGAGTAATTATGGAGCTTTCTCCAGTCCATTCAAAGGTGGTTAGAAGATACTGATTCGCTGTCGGCTCATTCATTCAAACACAATAGAAGTGCATTCGTTTGAACTATTGTGGCTGCATCAATGATCCGAGAGATGATCTTATCTTTTTCTAATATGTGATTGGACTGAAGGGAGTTCCCTCGCTCATCGTTTGAAATAATTATTGACATCTAAAACAAGTAGTGATTTTTCACTTTGTAGTTTCTTAATATCCAAAGGAAGTCATTATACAAGTATGCACATTAAACTACAGAACATCTTTCCATATAATAACTTCTACCTTTTGCAGTACCACTAAAGAAACCTGTTGTCTTGTATATGGATGCATACTTGAGCCTCTTTCTTTTTTTTCTTCCTTTTAGTTGCTATACTTATAATGGTAACTGAAGAGAATATGTAGTCTTAGGCCGGGCGATCACAATAATGGTCGAACCGAACCTAAGGCACAAAGGAACGACACTTCGGTGAAAAGGCTCATGGGCCCTAAACCACCGAAGCCCATCACAAAAAGTATAAATACTCACCAAATTTCCCCATTTGGTAACGAAACTATTCCGAACCAACTTTCTTTCTCTCATACTTTTTCAGTTATTAAAAGCATACTTATTCTCACGCCGGAGGGTGGTCACAGAGAGACATCTCCTCTCCCCTGTGGCGAGCCTAACGGTGTCTAGTTTTGCAGGTTTACAGCAGATCTAACACGCTTTAATCATCTTCAAGCTCCAACTCTCAGATCTGGTTCTCCGAACCACCCAGAGGTAACTATTTTCCTCTTTAATTGGCGCCATCCGTGAATTTGCTGTGTTTCTTTTAGGAACTTCCTCTCGAAGTTTATTAAAAACACAGGGTTGAGGATGATTAGGTAGAAATTAAGTCAACTGGGGTTTGCAAAATTTGGGTTAAGGCACGACATGAATTTATAGGTAATTGAATAATCTGTTTCGAATAATTTGGATAAAATGTTTGATATGTGTGAGTTTTAAGGGTTGGATTAGGTTCGTCTGAAATAGCAAGGAGAATAAGAATCTAGCAAAACACTAAACTTAAGTGTTAGGAAAGAAATGCATGAGTTGATTGACTATAGAAAGACTAAATGAACTACAAGGTAACTAGAGTTTATAATTGATTATCTACCGAAAATCTTGATAGAATTCCACACTACCTTAACGTACCTGTAAATTCATGATTACGTTCCGGACCGCAATCACCAATTTACCTTACATTAGGGTTTTGTGTCCTTCTATGACTCTAAACACATATGTAAGTAATGCAAAATAACTTTGTGATTGAATCTTTGTATCAATGAGTCTAATAAATCTTGTATCGAATTACATGTATGATGTATCCAAAAATGAGTCCAACTGTTGAGCATGAAAAGACCTATACCAGTCAGTGAGTAGGAACCAATACCGATTATTGAGCAGGTGCGATAGCCTCTACCAGTCGTTGAGCAGGTTATTAGAACCTCTACCGACTGTTGAGCAGGCATGATGACCTCTACCAATCGTTGAGCAGGTTGTTAGGTACTCTACTAACTGTTGAGCAAGTACTTCATCCTCTACCAGTTGTTTGATTAAGTGTAACAATTGTTTTTTTATTTAACACATAAGTTGCAAGTTCGTAATATATACATGTAAGTAAGTTTGTAAATGCATCAAGTATAGCATGCGAGTTGTAATAGAGTTGTCCTAGACAAGATTAATGACTCTAGGTGTGTTTATAGCAAATAGTTTATATTCCATGCTTTCAAGTATCATGAATAATCAAATGTTCAAGTAGATAATCAAATCCTCATGTATAACTAAGAATCAAGTTTGATGCAACGAACAATCAACTTTTCAATAGTCTGATTATCATAGGGATCAAGTTCATGTTCCAGAAGGTGAAGAATATGAATTTAGTTCTTGAGAGGATGATGAAGAACTCAAAGCATCATCAAGGTTATGAAAGATAGTGAACGTGAAAATAGTTAATAAAGGGTTTATTTTATAGTAAGGAGATTATGTAGCAGTGTAATCGTGGGGTTTAGATCAAAGGTTAGAATCTAGCATATGAGAAAACATGATTGTGATAAATACCAAAAATTGTAAAAGTTCGAACAAGTTGAAAATAATTAGGTGGCAATGGAGATTAAATTTTGTTCATGAGGATGGAAAGATCTTATCATTTTTCTTTTTAAAACTGGTTTCTTATATAAAACAAAAGTTGCTAAATAGTACAAACTAAGTGCCTATAGATCAGAATATTTTAGTTTAGTCGAAGATTTTAAACACGACGTTAGGTTTTATAGATCAAGGTGACATTATATCAAAAATCCTTTGTTATGCTAATGAATAAACATTTGGATTTAGAAATTAAGTTTGAGGATATCTTATAACAAAATATGTATTTTCCATGGTTTATAGGTGATGAAAATTTTGACAATATTAAGAAATCTTTAGTGTTGGGCTAGGGTCTACCCAGGTTATGAGGTTACAGTTTAGAAATATGTAACATGTTGAAAAATGAAATAATATGATTTGGGGACGGTGTTGAAAATAATCAAACATGTGGCTAAGATGGTAAGATGAAATGTGATTGTAAAATCCATATATGATTAGGAAATGGGATTGATTTAAGCTGTAAAATTTTGAGATTTTAGAGCTTAGTTTTAAGGAAAGTGAGTGTAATCATTTATTCATTAATTAAAAAACGAAAACGTTGACTTATCAAAGCTTCTAGATTCTAATAACATAGTGAAGATATGCTTTAGCCTATAAGTGAACACTCATCCCGAGAATTCCCAGGTAGGCATCCGAGTCCCTCGTCTGATTGGGATTTATGCGCAATGCCAGTCCTAGACAGAAAACTCAGAATACAGGCGTTCACCCTTCCAGATTGCACGTGTTCGTTATTAGAATATAGAGTTTCGACGAGATTTATAGGGTATTTCAGGTTAGGATCTGAGAATTTTGTTCCAGTTATGGAGAGCAAACATCTTGTAGGGACTAAAGTAGGGATAAGAAGTAGGATAGAGGTAGAGAATAGAAACAAGTAGAGTTGCAAGTAAAAGGAGCAAGTACTGGTTATAATCCTATGGTTATAGACTAGATTATTTTTCTAATAACCTAATTCCCTATAACCATAGCTCTGATACCAATCTGTAACACCCCAACCGATGGCGGAAACATCGGGATGTCACGTATTGATGATTGTTCAGTAGCTCAGGGTAAATAATAAATTTCAATAATTGATTTAAATACATTACATACAATTGTTCTACAAGAATTTGAACATTAAATGAGAAATACTAAATATGCATCTTCAAGCATTAACTCTAAACTCCAAGCAAGCTATAACCTGAAACATGTTAAGTTTGAAAATATTTTGGGTCAACAAAAGTTGGTGAGAATTACATAGGTTTGAATGTTGAATAAAATTTGTACAATTCGAGTGTCATGGCAAGACTAGTCCATATGTGAAAACAAAACCATCGGGTAAATCGAGTGCATAATCAAACCTTGTGACTAGAATATTGTGGTCCATCCCATACGCATATGGTTCACTCGATTTTGTTATAAATTCGATAACAATTACCCACGCTACCTATGTAGGAGGTACACGTATCCGGGTGGGATTGTCAGTCCAATAGATCTATCATTGTATACCGTCGGCTGATCAATGTTAATGATTATGCTAGAATAATGTGCTTACCCTAGTGATGTTTAAGACATAATGCAACATAGAATAACACATAGACACATATGATTGAATTGTAAATTGAATGTTGTAACATGTTTCACCCCAAAATAGTGAAATGGAAAAGGGGCTATGTAAAACTCACCTTAGGTGCTTAATGAGTTCGTGAGTTTTCTTGAGCGTGCAAACACTTAGTAATAATGCCTTGGAAAACTCGGAACTAGCTAGAGGAGATAATGATGGATGAAAACTTTAGTATGTGGGAGATTGGATAATAATGTTTTTTTTTTATTGAATGTTATAAAGAGTTGAATGGTAGGCTATTGTATTTATAGTGTAGAAATTGGAGTTGTAATTAGGGACTACTTTGACTAGGCTAGAATTTAGAAACAACTTTGACTTGACTAGAAGACTATATTTACTAACACTTTGACTTGACTAGGAGACCATATTTACTAACACTTTGACTTGACTTGACTAAGAGACTACGTTTGACTTTTCAGGTTTGACTAAGGGACCTTGAAAGGGTTTAAGTTTAATTGGTTTTAATTAACATCACAAAACACCAAATGGTGTAGTGGTTTGTGTGGTGTGGTTAAGGTTTAGCCCGCCAGGGACTCGGGTTTGAATCCTGGCTCAGGCAAACATTTTTTTTAACGTTTTTAAATCGGAATTTTTAATAAAATCCAATTTAATATTGATTATAAGTCATTATTTAAACAAAAAAAAATTAATAAAATAGATGGGAAAGATAATGTAAACATGAATCGGATGAATAAACGAGGGAGTTCTATATATATATATATATATATATATATATATATATATATATATATAAATTGTGTGATGTTACACGAAGCTCTTAGACTGACTCTCTAAAAAACAATGACAGGTGACAATCGGTGCACAACTACCGGCTAATTACAAAGCTGCCCTATGGAGCCTCCTAACCGAGTCTTTGGACTCCTTCGCATGGCAACACTCAGATATGAAGGGGGTTCCCAAAACCCTGGCCGAACACAAGCTGAATACTTACCCAACCGTCCGACCGGTGCAACAAAAGAAAAGAAGCATGGGGCTTGATCGAAACAAAGCCATTGCCGAAGATGTCAAGAAGCTACTTGATGCCGACATCATCCGAGAAGTCCAATATCAAACCTGGGTATCGAACCCAGTCATGGTAAAAAAGCAAAACGGTGGGTGGAGAATGTGCGTTGACTTCAAAGATTTAAACAACGCATGTCCCAAAGACTGCTACCCCCTACCCGAGATGGACGTGAAAGTCGACTCACTAGCTGGGTTTCGACTAAAATGCTTTCTTGATGCGTACAAAGGTTACCATCAGATCCAGATGGCAAATGAAGACGAAGATAAGACTGCTTTCATCACCTCTGAAGGGCTCTACTGTTACACAAAGATGCCCTTCGGCCTCAAAAACGCCAGAGCCACATACCAGAGATTAATGGATAAGGCATTTAAGGATCAGATCGGCAAGAATATTGAAATATATGTGGATGATGTAGTCATCAAAAGCAGAAATGAAAATGACATGATGGCTGATATCTGAGAAACATTCACTTGCCTTCGAAAGATTAACATGAAGCTGAACTCGGCAAAATGTTCTTTTGGCAAGGAATCGGGTAAATTCCTCGGTGTCGTAGTTGCACGAGAAGGAATACAAGCTAATCCAGAAAAGGTGAGGGCCGTTATGGAGCTAAAGTCTCCAAAGTCAGTCAAAGAAATCCAGTCGTTAAACGGAAGGTTGGTGGCTTTGCACCGGTTTCTTTCAAAAGCAACTGAAAGAACACTACCCTTCATGACCGTGCTAAAAAATAGTTTCGGTAAATATGAGTTCAAATGGACTAAGGAGGCCGAACAATCATTCGATGAATTGAAGCAATGTCTTAGCATGTTACCAACACTCACCGCACCAAAACCGGGCGAAACGCTCACCATTTATTTGGCAGCATCCTAAGGTGCCATCAGTGCAGTCCTTGTTGTCCATCAACATTTAGCTCAAGTTCCGATCTATTATGTCAGCCGAGCCCTCCGAGATTACGAAACCAGGAACCCTACATTAGAGAAACTTGCACTAGCCTTGGTGCATGCTTCAAGAAGACTGAGAAGGTATTTTCAAGCACACGAAGTAGAGGTTCAGACTGACAAAAATACCCAACACGTGCTCCGAAAACCGGAAGTCTCCGGACGATTAGCCAAATGGGCAATCGAACTAGGAGCTTTCGACTTAACTTTTAAGACAAGAGGAGCCATGAAGGGGCAAGCTGTGGCAGACTTTATAGCCGAACTACCGAACGACGAAGACCTACCAGAGGAGCAAGTACTGGAAGAAGCTAAAACATGGTCTTTATATACAGATGGTGCATCCTGTACCGATGGTTCCGGAGCAGGTCTCATATTGATTGATCTAGAAGGCACTGAATTCACTTATGCCCTCCGGCTAGAGTTTCAGAGCTCCAACAACGAGGCCGAATAAGAAGCTCTGCTAGCTGGCCTCCGAATAGCTAAAAATTTTGGAGTTCAAAACCTAAAAGTTCATGCCGATTCACTGCTCGTAGTCAATCAGCTCCGAGGGCAGTATGAGGTAAGAGAGCCGAGCATGGTAAATACCTCCAGAAAGCACAAGAACTAACAACGTCTTTCCAAACTTATCAAATTTTCCACGTCCCGAGAGAAGAAAACACGAAGGCCGACGTTCTTAGCAAGATTGCCTCAGGGGCTGCCACGAACAATGCCCAAAATACAAAAATTGAGGTACTAACCAAGCCTTCAACCGAAGAAAACGTTGTCTTGCAAGTCGAAATCCAACAAGAAACATGGATGACTCCTATCCTAAGGCATATCGTCGAAGGATGGACCCCAGAAGACAAGGCGGAGGCTTGAAAGCTAAAAGTTAAATCCCTACAATACCAAGTCCAGAATGGTCAGCTATATCGAAAAATGTTCTTAGGCCCACTCCTCCGGTGTCTTTCCGTAGACGAAGCAGCATACGTTATCAAAGAAATACGTTTCGGCATCTGTGGTGTAGATGCATTATTGTGCGACTAATGCTTTGGATTACAATAAACATATGTTAATGGTGATTGTCGAACGGGCGAAGGAGTATGAATGTGGGCGAATGAAGGATTTAGTGGGTGCGAAGGAGAAGAAACATACGAAGGAGAGACAAGGAGTGCGAATGTAGATTTATTGTTTTGTAGTGTTTGGTTCGCACGATGTATTTGGGAGAACCTGCACATTCGACCATTCAATATGGACGAATGTGCAGGCCTATAAATAGGTTAAGCAATTTTTGAAAGTTAGTTTGTTGATCATTTTATTTCCCTCCTGTTTTGTGTCTCTCCCAAGTGTTTTGTCAACTTATTTTCACGTCATATCTGATTGTTATCTTTATTAAAACGTGTAATTTGAGTTGATTATTAATGAGAAAAACCTTTGAAATGATGATTTCTGTGTTTTGATTGCTTGATTATCATAATTGTGATTGATTCAGGGATTCCGCACTTGAATCAAACTTGTTTGATCAATCTCTTTGTACATTTGACGATCCTAAGCGCATACAAAGTGGTATCAGAGCCATTATGGATCAAACAACCACAATTTGATAATTTTACAGAAGATTTGGACCCTATTTTGATCAAAAACTTTCTGTTTTCATTTGTAACATTGAATTGGTGATAAATTGATTGATTAGAGCTTGTTTTCATGGATAAAATGCATAATTCTCTTTGATAAACTTGTTCCAAATCAAATCCGAATCAAAACCTGATTAATATCATCAAATTCTTTCAACTTTTGAAAAATTTGATCAAAATCAACTGATTTTCAAAGAATAACCGTTTTTGAAAAGTTCAGGGTCGAACCTAGGGAGATATGGGCGAACGTGTGTGTTAAACGGTCGAACCAAAGGATTTTTGGTCGAAGGTGGTGTTTTCAGTGGTCGAACCAAGAGTTTGTTAGTGTATTGGTTTTCATTCGACCATACTTGTTTCATTCGACCATTCGGACGGTCGAAGGAGAAATTCAAACGGTCGAAGGAGATTTGTGTCTGTTATATCTTACATTCGTATCTTTGAAAACGGTCGAAGGAGAAGATTTTCTCCCATTCGACCTTTCGACTCATACGAAGGAGTAAACTGTTTTAAACTTTTCTAATCTTTTCGTGTTTAAACATTTTCAGGTTAAGATGTGGAACTCTCCGACTACACCACGACCCAACACGACACCACAACAGCAGACATCCATGGATCCTTGGTCGGTTGCTGCCCAAAAGACTAGTCAACCATCACAACCTATCAACTATATGGCTATGACTAGTTCTATTCCTCAACATGTTGCGCAACCACAACCGCAACCGATTGGCGACTATTGGGGAGTAGCAGCAGCATCGGTTCACACACAGACGACCAATGCTATATCAACGCTTATTCAAGACTTGTCATCTGGAAGTGGAAACCGACCACCTAAGCTAATGGAGATGGTCGACTATAATACGTGGAAGACTAAATTCAAGATCCATTTGGAGGGTATGGGTTTAGAGGGTACTGAGGCATGGCAAATGATTGCGAAAGGCTATGTTGCTCCGATCTTGGAGAACACTAGACGATGAGAAGAAAAAGTTTGCTATTGAGAAAAAGGCGTTTTCTCAATTATCCCAAGCTATTAACACAAATTTGCTGCATCAGTTTGGTTCGTGCACAACTTCTAAGCAACTATGGGACATGTTGAGAAACAGACATGATGGGAATGAGAAGACTAGGAAGCTAAGGATGGAGGAGCTTCACAAAGAGTTTGAGAATTTTAGTTACATGGGTAACGAGACTTTGAAAGAGTTGGTTCCAAGGTATTGCCACTTACTCACAGAGCTGTCAAGCTATGAGATTAGCATACCTATGTCCGAACTGGTGGACAAGTTTGCCGATGCGTTGCCACCGTATTGGAACCAGCATATTGAAGTGTTGAAAGAGAAGGATGCGTACCAGTATTGGACGATCAATGAGTTTATACAGAAACTGGAGAACAAAGAAATGGAGGAGAAGAGGAAAGCAAAGAGGGCTCAGATTCCTCAGAATCCGGAACTTTATCTTGGTGGTACATCTTCTTCTCATACTACTTCCAGTTCTACTACCAACGTTGCTCCACACATCACATGTGTCTCTAACATCGTTGAACCACCCAAACAACCAATCAACTACCTTGCTCAAACATCTTCATATACCTCTCCATCATATCCTACAACAACTTCCTATATTCCACCATTCTCACCCATGCAACAAGCAGCGTGTTACTCTGCCAGCCAACCTCAACAACAACAATCTTACAACCCTCAAATGAACCAAATTCAACTTAACCAAAACCAACCGAACCAAAACCCGATTGTGTTGGAGACTTCAAATCTGAATAATGTTACTGTTGAGATTGCACAACAACATGTAGCATTAGTTTCAGGGATGGTAGCATCATACAATGGTCTGGTTGCTAGTCAAATTGGGAACAACAATTTGACCAATGAGGACTATGCACAGATCGACAAGGAAGAGATGGAATTAATGGATATACAGTGGGCTTTTGCAAGCATCATGAGAAGAGCCACTGATTTTATTCAGAAGACCGGGAGAACGGATCTTTCAACTTCTCCTAACACCACTTATGGCTTCAACAAAGCCAAAGTAACTTGTTTCAACTGTGGTGATAAAGGTCATTTTAAAAGAGAGTGCACACAGCCAGCACAACAAGGTAATCGAAATCCATTCAACTCTTCATACCAAAACCGTCAAACTCAAAACCAAAACCAAGTATCATACCAAAGTTCCAACAATATCTCAAGCTTTCAACCTCACAACAACTATCAAAACCGCCAAGATAACCAACAAAATAACAATGCTAGACCATCTACATCACAAAACCAAAACCAAACACAACAGAACTCAAACCGAACAATCATTCCCATATCTACACCAAACACACAAACCCAAACTGAAAACCCAAACCAAGCTTTGGTGATACAGAAGGATGAGGGTTTCGATTGGACCGGTATGCAGTTGGGAGTGGAAGAAATTACTGCTGGTAATGTGGCTTGTGTGGCACAGAAGATGAACTTGGATGAACCGGTGGAGGTTGAAGAAGAAGTTGTGTCTGAGAAGATGAATGAGTTAAAGATTGAAGAGGTGAGTGATGAGATGAATGTTGATGTTGATTTTGCTGAGAAGAAGACTGGAATGGTGATGGATACTGTTGCTGATATTCCAGAACAGTTTGATTCCACTTATTCTGATGAGGAAAGTGATTCTGACTCTGAATCTAGTGTTAATTCACTGGATGACGACATTGACCAGCTGCTTGCTAAAGCTGATTTCTTGATGACTCGGAAGTCATGCATGGTGGATGATGCTTGCACCAGAATTGACTACTCCAAGTTTTTCGCTGGGAAGGAAGCTTATTTTGCTCTAATGGCCATGACAGAACCTCCTAAGCAGGTAAGTACTGAATCTACTGTTAATTCTACTTGTGTTAAAAATTGCAAATCTTGTGATAAATTGACAGATGAAAACAAGCAACTCAAGGTTCAACTTGAGAGTGCAAAAATTAACTGTCAATTATATCAAAAGGAATCAAAAGAATTCAACAGAGTACTTGATGGGTATAAGAAAGATATTTCTGAATTGAAAAAGACTTTGTCTTTAAGGCAAATGGCCATAAACAATTATATAAACGATTTTGAAAACACAAAATTGGAAATGGCCACCATCAAGTGCTTTGCCGAGAAAGTGAACAAAAAGCTTGAAAGCTATAAGCACATTGCTTATGTAGTTGACCACATCATAGAAGAACCTTCACAGTCGAGTAGTGCAAACTACAAAGCTGTCCCATCTCCGGTGTTGTTCGAAAACCATAATTTGCATGCAATAGCACTGGAGAGCTTAGTCAAACCTTACTCTACATCAGATAACAAGTCCAACACATCCATTGTCGGAGACCCGTATTCTGATGTTAGACCTGTTCTGGGAAACAATGAAGGTGTGGTAGCTGCTGATGATTCTGATGAAGAGGATGAACAGTCTGAGACGGTTGTTGAAAAAGTGAGTGATATTCCTGATGAAAATCACATCATCACTACTGAACCGGTCTCACCATCTCAGATTGTCCATCCCATGGCTAATGCACACAGAAAGAATCAATTAGCAAAGAATGTTGCTAAGAAAGTTGAGAAGTCTGTTGATAAGAATGTTGAAAAGAATGTTGTTAAATCTGTTGAAAAGAAAATAGAAAATAAAACCGAAAAGTCAAATGAAGTGAAAAACGAATCGTGTGATAAACCTGTGAAAGTTTTCTATCGGATGCAAGGCTCCGATAAGATTATGCCTGATGAAGAATATCCGATTCAATTTGCAAACTATTCTAAAATTGAAAAGATCTGGCAGGAAAGTACAATTTGGTTCCCAAAACATGAACGAACCAATGATATTCCTCCAGCCATTTTAAAGAAAATTCATTCGGATAATTCTAAAGACCCAAAGGTCAATGTCACACAATTCGTTAAACCAACAGATAAGTCAAATAGTTTTATTGAGCCGGCTTACTCAAATGATCCAGCTCCTGAGAGTTTAAGAAGACAGTGTATGGTTGATCAATATCCCATTGCTAGTTATTCTAAGTCGAACATCAAGGAAAACTATAAAGAGTACCGTGCGTGTTTTAAGTGCGGGGAAAGGGGACATTTACTTGCCACCTGCCCGTATGTACGACACAAGAGGCACGAGGTGGAGGTGAAGCAAAGATATGACTGTCCGGTTGATAATTACAGTTATCCACAGAGACAGTTTTTCCCTCAACAAGCACCTTATTATAACCAAAACAATTATTTCAAAAGGAGGGAAAATCGTCCGATGACTTATGATAAATGCAACCGAATAGCCACTGAGAAACCATTGAAGAAACCATTGGTGAACACAACTGCTGAAAACAAAAAGGTTCCTGCTAAACCTAATGTCAAACCAGCAGTTGGACTTGTCTCTGTTAAATCAGAGAAGGTAACCAAGAAGGTAACATTCAAGGACGAAGTAAAGAAACCGGCTGAGACCTCAAAATCTCAAATCCAGATCTTTAAACGGACTGAACAATCTTGGTCATCAAAGGGGTCTGAGGGTGCTTCAACTTCACAAAATGTGAAATCTGAGAAAGAAAAAGTTTTGTGTGAAAAGAAAGAGGTTGTTAAAACCCAAGATGTTTGTGAAACAAATGAATCTTTGAATCAATCAGTTCAAAGACCCAAGACCAAACATGCTTGGCTCCCCCGAAAAATCTAACTTTTCTACTTGATTTGTGCAGGGAGCTTCAGCTGGCCCTGTTAGCAGTCTTTGGATAGTTGACAGTGGAGCTTCTGGCCATATGACTGGGGATCTATCGCTACTGTTCGATATTCGAAATATTAATGGAGGCTATGTAGCGTTTGCCGGGAACAAAGGAGGATACATTACCATGGAGGGTAGTGTGAGTAATGGGATTGTGAGCTTCGAGAGAATATCTTATGTGAAGCAGATAGATTACAATCTGTTGAGTGTCAGTCAGATATGCGACAAGCAATTTTCTGTGTAGTTTGACGAAAAATCTTGCTACATTCTCAAGCCGGGGTTTGAATTACCAAAAGAGTGGGTGATGCTAAAGGCGCCGAGAGTGAACAACCTGTACATTCTCGATATGTCAAAGGCAATGACCACCCAAGGCCAAGTCACGTGTTTCCTCTCCAAGGCTATAGAAAAAGAATCCATTATGTGGCACAGGAGGATGGGACACATTCACCTCAGAAAGATGAATCAATTAGTGAAGAATGAACTTGTCACAGGCGTAAACGTCAAACATTTTCACCTAAATGACAAGTGTGTGAGTTGCAAAAAGGGAAAGCAGCACAAACAATCCCATAGACCAAAGAAAGTTAATTCCATTGAACTGCCGCTTAAACGCTTGCACATGGATCTCTTTGGACCGGTCAAGCGTAAGAGTCATGCTGGGGAGTTATATTGTCTTGTGGTGACTGATGATTATTCAAGATTTTCATGGGTGATGTGCTTACACAGAAAGAGCGACACATTTGACAACTTGAAAGTTCTGTTCACTCGTCTGGAAAATATCTATGGTCTTATGATCAAGAGGATTAGGAGTGACAATGGGACGGAGTTTAAAAATGCACAGATGGGCGATCTTTGTGAAAACAAAGGAATTCATTATGAATATAGTGCTCCGTATACCCCACAACAGAACGGTGTCGCGGAACGTAAAAACAGGACTCTAATTGAAACGGCGAGGACAATGCTCGCGGACTCAAATCTTCCAGTAATGTTCTGGAACGAAGCAATTTACGCAGCTTGTTATACTCTCAATCGCGTTTTAATGGTGTAGAAGTTTGGCAAAACTTCTTATGAGCTGTTGAATCCTCGCAAGCCGAATTTAGAGTATCTAGAACCATTTGGAGCTCCTTGTACCATGCTTAATCCATCTGAGAAGTTCGCACCAAAAGCCGAGGAAGGATACTTTGTTGGATATGCAACCCCGCTCAAACGGGTATTCAACAAAAGAACTCGTCAGGTCGAGGAGTGGGCTAACGTTGAAGTGCAACGGTACACTCAGAATTTACAGGGAAGCGGTCCAGACTGGATGTTTGATTACAAAGATTTCTTTGAATCATTCAATCTAAATAGCTTGGTTGAAGAGGCTGTACTATGTTTATATTACGAGGTCGAAAACGCAGTGACTTCACCGTTAGTGCGTCCGATTACCGTGAATCCTCAAGCAGCTTCTAATGATACCAATGTTCCTGTCGTTGAAGAAGAAGTATTTCAAGAAGCTTCCACAACGTTGAATTCATCAGAATCAGAATATGACGACGATGATGTTACAAGCGAAGCTATCTTAGATCATGCTACAGTGACACCACCAGTGAACTCAACTACAAATGGTGCTTCAACATCGAATGTGGGTAATGATCTGGTTTCTGCAGAAAACTTAACTACTCAGACGGGAGTCCACGTACCCGATTATCCGGAATCTCAGATACATCGAATTCACCCGATCGAGCAAGTTATTGGTGATCCTGGTAGCAGTGTGATGACAAGAGGGCAATTGAGGAATGCGAACTCACCAGAAAACCTTGGCAATCTTGCTTTATATGCCAAAATACAAAAATCTGGTTTTCAGAATGACTGGTCTTTTGCTTGTTATGTTTCGCAGGTGGAGCCGCGAACTTACAAGGATGCTCTTTTGGACGACGCTTGGGTGGAAGCTATGCAAGAGGAGTTGTTGCAGTTTCAGAAACTTGGTGTTTGGACACTGACAGATCTGCCCCCGGGAAGAAAGAAGATTGGAACGAAGTGGGTGTTTAAGTGCAAAAAGGATGATAGAGGAGTGATCGTAGGGAACAAAGCTTGTTTGGTTGTACAAGGATTTCATCTGGTTGAGGGAATCGATTACAACGAAATCTATGCACCAGTTGCACGCCTAGAGACAATTCGAATGTTTCTGGCGTTTGCATCATACAAGAAATTTAAGGTGTATCAGATGGATGTCAAGAGCGCATTTCTTTACGGTGTGGTCAAAGAGGAAGTATATGTAGGTCAACCACCAGGCTTTGAAGACCCTATTCACCGGGATAAGGTCTACGTACTGAACAAAGCTCTCTATGGATTGCACCAAGCTCCAAGACAATGGTATGAGGAGCTGAGCACGTATCTTCTCTCAAAAGGATTCAAGCGAGGTTTGGTAGACTGCACACGGTTCACTAAACGAACAGGCGATGATTTGCTTCTAGTGCAGATTTATGTTGACGATATTATATTTGGGTCTACTAACGAACTTCTGTGCAGAGAGTTTAAACGTGTTATGCAGGAAAAGTTCGAGATGAGCGCAATGGGAGAGATGCAGTTTTTCCTAGGCTTGCAGGTGGAACAAAGACCAACGGGGATCTTTATTCACCAGACGAAATATGTTTCTGATGTCTTGAGCCGATTCCAGATGGATGATTCAAAGCCGATGGATACCCCAATACAACCTAATCACGGGATTGGTGTTGATGCTAAGGGAGAGCTAACTGATCCATTTACATACAGAGCAATCGTCGGATCTCTGATGTATCTCACTGCCTCCAGACCTGATATAATGTTTGCCACATGTCTCTGTGCAAGTTATCAATCGAAGCCGAAACAGAGTCATCTTGCAGCTGTCAAACGTATCCTTAGATATCTGAAGGGTTGTCCGTCGAGAGGACTATGGTACCCTAATGATGATAATTTTGACCTAATCGCTTTTAGTGATGCAGATTGGGGCGGCTGTGACAAAGATAGCAAATCCACAACGGCTGGATGTCAGTTTATGGGGAGCAGGCTCGTGACCTGGCAATGCAAGAAACAGACCGCAGTTGCACTATCCACATGTGAAGCAGAATACGTTTCAGCATCGAGCTGCTGCTCACAGGTTCTTTGGATCCAACAACAGATGGTGGACTACGGTTTGCAATTTCTTAAAACCCCTATTTACTGTGATAATGAAGCCGCAATCGCATTAACTAAAGACTTAGTAAATCACTCAAAGGCTAAACATATCCAGATTAAATATCATTTTATCCGCGATTGTT
The DNA here is from genome assembly GCA_028751855.1 of Ambrosia trifida. NCBI lineage: Eukaryota > Viridiplantae > Streptophyta > Magnoliopsida > Asterales > Asteraceae > Ambrosia > Ambrosia trifida. Next base: position 84,489,257 of record CM054128.1, read on the forward strand.
ATGCTAAAGAGTTGATCGATATGGTCAAAATCCACACTGATTACCAACGCGCAGAGCTTTTTACCAAAGCTTTTGATAAATCGAGATTTGAATATCTTTTGAAAGCTAATGGTATTAAAGAAAAACAAGACTGATCACCACCTCAGTTTATCGCTTTTTAGTTTAATTTTTACTGTTTTTCAGAAAAATTTCGAAACTCCAAAAACATTAAAAAAAAATTTCAAAATCCATACAAATTAGAAAATTTCTTTGCTGACTGCTATATCTTCTTCCCTTAGATTAATGCCGTCAGATTTCTGTGAACAAACGATATCTGGGCAGTCACATATTTGAAATGCTCCAGCTTATCCTTGGGAACAGTAAATTCAAAAAAAAAATCAGAAAAATCAAAAATGATTTCCTGGAGAAAAAGGGGAAATGATAGTACATCAGTGGGGATCTGACACATTCTAAGAAAAGTAATGTTATAGGGCGTGTGTCTGAGTCTGTGCGATGTGCAGGCTTCGTAGACCTAATACTGCGTGCCTGATACATACATATCAAACGATTTGTTGTGTGGATGAACTCCTCATTGGCATATGGTCTTAGTACCGTAATTTCGTTTGATAGGATATTTGTACAAAACTCGGAGGTTTAGGGTCGTTATGTTATTAGTGGTCTGGGGATAGCCTCTCTGATCTTCTGCTGTAAGTCATTACGGACCTAGATCAGATAGGGTGTCTTTATAAAAGAGCTTTATGCCAAATCCTAAGTTACCGAATTGAGGAACTTTTCATGTTTTATGATGATCAAAGATTATCTATTACATCGTATTAATCACTGTTGCAAATCATGATTAATATCAGTCCTCAACCTAGTAAAGTGCACATGTTACTTTGCTGCATTAATTTGCTGACATGTATACCTCTGTGCATTATACCTTGAAAATTACAGACGACGAAAGCATAATCATGCTTTACAATGAGTCTTTGTGCATTTACTTCTTGATACGGGAGTATGTCGTGTGCGTGGGAACCACAGACAATTATGTTTCTACTATACATAATCGTATCAGTTTAAAGCACTGCACAAAAGTCTGCATGTGAGTTTATGTGGATCACAATATCAGCAGTTGCCAGATCACACATTGTCGTTAATGATAATAATCAAAAGATCAACGGTGTGATCAGATTTCTCAATAATTGATATGATCCCTTTACCGGAAATCCCAAAACATTTATTATTTTCTCTTTACATTTCTGCATTTTATTTTCTCGTTAAAAAAAATTACAAAACTCAAAAAGGTTTTAGGTGTGTTTTAACATAAACTTTAGAAAATCCAAAAATATTTTACATTTCTATCTTATTTTTGATAGCTGATGGTGGTTGATGACGATTTTCTAAACCTTGATGAACCATTTGAGCTTTGTCATCTATAATTAAGAAAATATGATTGTCGGATATAAAAGTTGGAAAATATTTTGAACGGGGCTCGATTTTGAGATTTGGTAAAATTTTCAAAATTCCTGATTTACTTTCGCCCATTCGTATGGGTCGAAGGAGGAATTTCATTCTCATTCGTACGTTTTGTTTTGGGCGAAGGTGAGAGTTCTTTAGTTGTTTTTCATTTTCGAACCCTTATGTCTCATTCGTACCTTTCATTAGGGGCGTAGGAGACATAAGCTTCACATTCGACCGAGGTAAATGGGCGAATGAGACGCCTATATATATCTTTTCTGCTCATTCGAACCCTTACAAAAAAATTTCAAATTTTCTGATTTGAAGTCCACTTGTTGCTCGTGCTATTTGGATCTTCTCATTGTGTTTTCCTGATACTTCTGATCATTTTACTATAATTTTTACAGGTTAACATCTTCATTTGAAGGTTTAATCGATGCATTTCAGTCTGAACCCTAACTGTCATTAATCATTGATTTATAGATGATAATTGATCTTAGTTTTGATAGGGTTTCATTGTTTGAATGTTTTAGGGGGAGATTATGCAAAAACTAAGGTTTAAACAACATCAGTTAGCATAATTGATTGATTTAAAACTTATAAACCTAGTTTTTGAAATAAAACAATCAATCAATGAAAAACTAATAAAATTGATTGTTTGAAAAGATTATTCAGAAGTTTTAGTTGGTTAATGAATCAAGATAACGAGTTGAAATCAACTGATGTTCAAAATTGAAAATTTGAAATGAAGAACTGTCCCTTCGCACGTTTCGAACGTACAAAAACGGGCGAAGGAATAGATATTATCTGGGCGAATGAACAATATTTGGGCGAATGAAACATTTTTCCAAAAACTTTTGCATTCGTACCTATAATTCCACATTCGTACCCCCAGAAACTCTCATTCACACCTCCGTTTGGGCGAATGAAGAGTTCAATTACCAAATTTTCAAACTTTGATTATTTTGTTGATTTTTAACGTGTTTACTTGTTTTATTTTGCAGTTTAAATCATGTCTGAACAGGAGAAACCTACTGAACAAGCTGGATCATCTTCACAAGCTGCCAAGAAAGGAAATGAAGAGCTTTTACCATTCGAGAATGCGCATAATTGTTGTGCATATCTTGGGGATGTGAAGAAGCACACTGAATTCATAGAGATTATAGAGTTTCTGAAGAGAAGTCGGGTGATAGACGCAATTGCTACACCTGCTATTATCTACCGAGACATGATACAAGAGTTTTGGACGGAAGCGAAGATGAATTTCTTGGAGTGTGAATCGTCTCTGGTGAGCAAGATACAAGGAAAATTGGTTATCGTTTCAGAGAAGGATATCAGGGAAGCATTGAATCTTCAAGATGAAAAGACTGATCCCAGAGAGCTTAGCTTTATGGAACAAAGAAAGTGCTTTCTAAGGATGATATATAACGGGCCGATTACTGATGGCTCGTTACACAAGGGAAAGTTGTGTCCACAATTCAAGTATTTGGCGCATGTGATGATTCATGTATTCGGTTTAGCTGCTGGAGGTTATGATCTGATGAGAAAGAGTATTAGCTCAATGATGGTTGCACTGATATTGAACAAACTGTTCAATGTATCAGGGATGCTTTTGGAACATCTGTTGGAACCTGTCAGAGGCACAAGGAATTTGAAGTTCTTGTTGTATCCTCGATTCCTTCAGATGGTATTTGATCACAAATATAAAGAGTTGAAGAGGGATCCGAAACAAATTGTAGTTCAAGAACATATGTCCATCAATACATTGGCAAGAATGAAAGCTTATAAAGGCTTGTCGTTGAATGAACGTCCACCTGTTAGACGTTTATTTGGACATTTGGCGAGGATTGACTATGAGGATCCAGGTGAAGGTGAAGTGAGACATGCTGATAGTGATTCAGACGAAGACAATCCATTACATCCTGTTGATCCAGATGCAAAGCAAAAGCGACAGGTTGTTAATGTGGGAGCTAAAAGTGGGAAAGGGAAAGAGAAAGAGAAAAGGATAGATGTTGTTCCTGAGCCTGCTAAGAAGTAGAGTGCACCAAGAAGGCATAAGAGCATGGTGAAGAAAGGGTTACACCTAGTTGATGAGGCGTCGGTTGATTCTGAAGAGACGCAGGAAGATGAACACTGGGATTCAGATGCTGAAACGGTAAAGACTACCACGCCGAAGGCCACTGTGGCTGGTGAGTCTGCCAGTCTAAATAGATCGGTGGAAGAACAGAGAATGAATAGCCCTATTCGATTGGATGAAGAGGATGAGGATTTAGGTCTGGGAGCAGGAGACTTTCCTGGTTCGCCAGTTCAGGGGGAGAAACCAAAGAAGCCCCAATTCAAAAAGAAAGAAAAGGTAGTAAAGCCTGCAGAGAAAAGAGCTAGAGAGATTGAAACGTTGATAGCAGGAAAGAAGTTGCCACCTGCTTCTAGCTTAAAATCACCAGTTGCTGCTCCAGCCTCAAAGAAGCAGAAAACCACAACGACTTCCAGTACTGAACAAGGAGCTGATATACCTGTTGATGCCTTTAATGAAGCATTAGATAACGTACTGAAGAAGATGAAGAAGGGTAAACTGCCAGAGGTTGCTGAAGTTTCCACTCGAAAGGTTACAGTGGATAGTGATGTGATGAACACTGTTAACCGGAAACTTGCTGAAATGATGAATATCATAAACAAGCAGCAGACAGAGATTGACCAACTGAGAAAGAATGATTCAAAGATGTTGGATGTAGTGGTTATATCAAATGAGAATAATGAAGAATTGAAAAAGAAGATTAAACGGTTGCAGAAGGATAATCGGAAGTTGTTGAAACATGAGCAAAGGAACACCAGACGGATTATAGCTTTGAAGGGAGATATTAAGAAGCTGAAAGAGAGTAATAAAAACATGGATAATCTAATCAAAGATTTATACTCTCGAGCTCCTCAGTTGAAAGAAGGTGAAGAGGATAAAGAGCTAGATGAGGAGCAAGTTGATTTTGAACTGTCTGATGATGATGAGGAGGATGATGAAGATCTTGATGAAGATGCTGGTAAAGCTCCTAAAAAGAAGAAGGATGATGGAGATGATGATGGTTCAAATGATGATTCTGGTGATGATAGCGGCTCTGCATTTGATGATGATGATGATGACAATGATGATGATGATACAGACAAATATAAGTATGAGAAGAGAGAATCTGGAAAAGGAGGAGAATCTAGTTCAAAAGCCCCTGGAGGATCAGGGGATGATGATACGATTTTCTGGAATGAAAAGCTGAAGTCTATGTCTGAAGATGATAAACAGATGTATCGCCAGATGCTTACTGATCGAGTCTGGATGATTGACATGACCAGCAGATTTTCTGAGATCTTTGAATCTTGTGACAGGGTGTTTGAATTAGAATATAATGATCCAGATTTGGAAGATGGTGAAGTCTCGGCGGCGATGACAAAAGAGATCTTTGAAGGTTTAGCGAAACAGGTTGGAAAAACGTTAGAAGAACTGTTAGCTGATAACCAGATTCCTGATCTACCTGAAAAGGAAGCTGGAGATCATTCTGATGACCGTGACGTACCTGGTTTCGAGGATATAGAAGTTGAAGATGTGACTAGTGAAGAGTATCCAGAATATTTTAAGAAAGACAAGGATTCTGGATTTACTGCATTCACTGATGAATTGTTAAATGAAGCCGAGAGACTTGCGAAAGAGAAAAGTGATATGTTTGTTGATGAAGTATTCAGAGGGCATGATAAACCGCATATCAGACAATCCGATAGCTTGAAAGAGTTACCGTGGGAATTAAAAGAGAAAGAGGCTAATCGTCCTAAAGCTGAGATTCAGGGTAGCTTTTATAAATTCCACAACGATATGTTTAAAGGAAAAGCGTTGGGTTGGAAGTTTATAAAGCAATTGAAGTGTGTTGCAGTGAAGTGGGAGAAAGGGATACTCTACTTTGATAGATTTCATGATTTGAAGACTCTCCCATACTAGGCCATTCGTGATATTTGTCGTCACAAGTTGACTGGAACGACAAATGATCAGATTGCCTACTTTGCTGATAAGATGGCTAGAGAAAGCAGGACGAAGTGGAATCTCTTTGAACCTCAGTATCCAAAATGGATTGTTCACAAGAAAACCATTAATGATATTACTGGTTTGCCCAAGGTGACTTTAAAGTACAAACCACCAAAAGTGTTGAGGCATATTCCTTTGTTGCAGATTCCTCAACATTTTGCAAAAGATTTTATCTGGTGGTACTATGATTGGAAGATTGCAGAAGCTGTGATAGTGTTGAAAGAAGGAGACAAGAATTTCAGAAAGATACACATATTTGATCCCATGTGGTTGGTGAATTGCTCACATGAGGACATCATTATGTTGTATTACAATCCAATTTTCAGCGATGTGAAAGACGCTGAACAAGCAAGTAAATACCAGCGTGTGGTATTTCTGTGCTTTGCTCATGATATCAATGTCAGATGCAACTATGATAAGAAGCTCGGCAAGTTTGTTAAAGCTCAAGAGGTTCCTGAAGCGAAAAAGAAAAAGCCGAAGCAAGTATTTGAGATGGTGATGACGTTGGAAGAAAAGAAACTTTTGAGGATAAAGCTGATGAACAAGAGAATGGATGAAGAACGAAGGCTTAAACAATCCAAGCAATAGTCGAGGGGGAGTTTGTAGATGCATTATTGTGCGACTAATGCTTTGGATTACAATAAACATATGTTAATGGTGATTGTCGAACGGGCGAAGGAGTATGAATGTGGGTGAATGAAGGATTTAGTGGGTGCGAAGGAGAAGAAACATACGAAGGAGAGACAAGGAGTGCGAATGTAGATTTATTGTTTTGTAGTGCTTGGTTCGCCCGATGTATTTGGGCGAACCTGCACATTCGACCATTCAATATGGGTGAATGTGCAGGCCTATAAATAGGTTAAGCCATTTTTGAAAGTTAGTTTGTTGATCATTTTATTTCCCTCCTGTTTTGTGTCTCTCCCTAGTGTTTTGTCAACTTATTTTCACGTCATATCTGATTGTTATCTTTATTAAAACGTGTAATTTGAGTTGATTATTAATGAGAAAAACCTTTGAAATGATGATTTCTGTGTTTTGATTGCTTGATTATCATAATTGTGATTGATTCAGGGATTCCGCACCTGAATCAAACTTGTTTGATCAATCTCTTTGTAGATTTGACGATCCTAAGCGCATACATGTGGCATACACGTCGGACCGAAGATGGTCGTCACTAAGGCAATGAATGCAGGTTATTATTGGCCCAACATGCACCAAAGTGCTGTCTTAGAACTTCGAAGCTGCAAAGAATGCCAGAAACACGCTCCGGTCAGTCTCCTGCCAAGAACAAGTTAATCCCAGTAACAGCGGCTTGGCCATTCCAAAAATGGGGGATCAACATTGTCGGACGATTCCCTAAATCTACCGGAGGAGTCAAATACTTACTGGTGGCTATTGACTACTTTACCAAGTGGGTCGAAGCAAAACCAATGGGCGACATTACGGGCCATCAAGTGATGAGATTTGTCTGGGAAAATATCGTTTGCCGATTCGGGCTACCCCTCTACATCATCAGTGACAATGGAAAACAGTTCGCTGAAAACCCCTTCAAGAAATGGTGCTCCGACCTTCAGATCAAGCAGATGTTTTCATCGGTCGCCCACCCACAGGCCAATGGCAGGTGGAAAGAGCCAATCGAAGCATAGTAGAAGGAATCCAACGTCGATTGGGGAGCAAGAAGGCGGGCTGGGCTGACGAGTTGCCAAACGTGTTGTGGGCCCATCGAACGATGCCAAAAACAAGCACCAGTGAATCACCGTTCAGTCTGACATACGGAACCGAAGCCATGATTCCAGTCGAAATAGGCATGATAAGTCCACGAAGAACCGATGTTTCTGATAACAATAAAGCCCTCCGGCTAAACCTAGACCTTTTGGAAGAAAGAAGGGAACGGGCTTCCATCAGAAATCTCGGTACAAGAAAAAACTTGAAAAGTATTACAATGCCAGGGTTAAAAAGCAAACATTCAAGATCAGAGATTACGTTCTCCGAAACAATGAAGCTAGCCGAGCCGAACCCTCGGGCAAATTAGCACCAAGATGGGAAGGTCCGTACCAAATTACCACCATCGGCGAAAAAGGTTCTTAAACCTTAGCCAAAATTGACGGAACCCCAATTCCCAGGACTTGGAATGGGGTCCACTTGAAGAAATGCTACATGTAAAGCACCGAAGAATGACGCAAGTGGTCAATTTCATCTTTCAATAATTTCAAAGTCTTAATACGGGATGTTGATTACCCCGAATCTTTTTTCCTTTTTTGCTTGTAAAACGGGATGTCATTTACCCCGAGCGTTCTCTTTCACGTTTGTAAGTGGGATATACTCATCCCACTCATAATAAAAAGCTTTGATGCACGTTTGATTAAGTACATTGGTTTATATGCTTTAACAAACTAATATTAAAGTCGGAAAAAATATCTCCGATCCATAAAGAGAACAAAATCTTATACGAAGGTCGGAGCAAGTTAGTAATAGCAAAAGGACGTCCTAAAAACCTGTTTAGAAAATTACACCCCGATCCTTTGACAAAACAAGCAGAAAACATACCGAAACCGATGATGGCAGGCACAATTAGCCAACATTGAACTCGGATACCGGACGAGATACAACGGAGATCAAAACGTTCGACTCATTTCAAAATACCCTAAAAAGGTGAAAAAAGAAGGGACAAATAATGCAAAACTTACTTAATCTCGTACGATAACACAAAAACAGTGCCGAAGCACTCTTAAAAAAAACAACAACAAAACACAGCATGCAAACAAACACTATCTTGTCGACAAAAAACCATAAAGTCTACCCTTCTACTTATAAAAAAAAAAAAAAAAAAAAAAAAAAAAAAAAAAGAGGACGCCGAATGTGGGTTCCAGTGGACAGGCATAACGAGCACCGAACCCTCGACCAAACGTCTTCAAAGTCGTCGATCGACTTTACCAAACAAACTTGCTAGCAAAAAATAAAGTATAAACACTTCCGAACCACAGACATATGGACGCATATTACGGTTCAACGATAACAATATATATAACGGTAAAAGATACCACCATGCCTGGCCGAAAGCTGGAACGGGCCAACTATAAGCCAATTCTAAGCTTCGAACCTCAACAAGTTAACTAAGGCATGAAGTCTACAACATTCCGAAATAATGGAAGTCTACAAAAATAAACCGTTCATTACAAACCAGGGTTCAACAACCCGAAACTAAAAAAGGTTGGTCCGAAATTAACAAAAACGGTCGTTGTGGCCTATAAAACCTAAGACAAGCACCAACTAAGATTGACTCGGAGGCTTGAAAATGTCACCGGAAAGACCAGCAGCTCGAAGAACCTCATACGGCTGGTCGATGAAGCACCCAGCATGTTGAAGAAACGGAAAGTCCAGATTCTCAAACTATTCAAGAGCAGAGTTCAACGTTTCTTTAGCTCGCGGTTTTAGCTTCGGCACTTTGTCCATCGACACACCCTTCGAGGAGTAGTGGTAACCAGCTTTAACGCCCACATTCATGCCACATGCGTTCATGGCGTTATTCACAGCAGCAACCACCGTACGAAGCTCCTCTCCGGTATGATCCCTCCGAGCTACAAGGAGCATGCCTTCAGTCAAAAGCCACTTCTTGGTCTCTGACAGCTCCTTCACCTGGTCGGACAACATGGAGTTCGCCTCATTCAAAGTCGAAACCTGTCCATCCATCCTAACCTCCATCTCATTCAGCTGAGTTCGGAACTGGGACGCTTCCTGCTCAAACAACATCTTTTCTGGAAAAAAAAAAGGAAAAGTTAGGACAAACACAAGAGAAACAAACAAACCGGACCGACAAAACGATCGGACCGATAAAAGGAGTAAATAAGACTACTACCTTGCAATGATGCGTCCCTATCAATTTAAAGAGCAGCAGCTTCTTTCAGAGCCTTGTCTCTCTCTTCAGTCGCAGCAGCCTTAGCTGCACCAGTAGACTTCAACTGAAGAAGAGCTTGCTCCAGTCGCTTCTCAACCTCCTGCTTCTCCGAAGCCATGCTTTCAAGCTTCTTACCCATCTTCGACAAACTACCTCCCCCCATAAGAGAACTAACCTTCTCCTTCTCCATCTCCAATTCAACCCACCTCCGATAGACTTCGACCACTATCCCATTCGATTGGGCCTAGTTGAGCATCAGGGCATCGGCCAAAGCCATGGGAGACGCCTGTCAGTACCGATGATCCTCGGCAGGAGTATTAAGGTTTAAAAGCATGGTCCGAGCCGTTAGGACATCAATCACCTTGTCACCATTCTTCAAATCCTAGTCCGGGATAAACTTAGCTTCAGCCACAGCAGGGTCAAGATTCAAGGAATCTACAAAGACACCGAAAGAACCCACTTTGGTCCCCGGTCCATACCACAGACGATCAAGATATCCTTTCAGATCTTCATCATCCGAGGCAGAAAACAGAGAACACCACGTTAAATCATCACACTTACCAGGAGGACTTGCCACAGATGTGTTAGGGAAAGAGTGGAGAGGCGAAGGGTTAATATGACCGGCTTCGGAATACGAAACATGAGCTTCATCCCTAGCAGACTTCCCACCCTCAATATGATCGGAAAGTGTCTCTAACAAACCAGACGGAGAAGCCAACCCAGTTGCCTCATTCTCCGGAACAGTGACTAGCGGAGTTTTCAACATCTTGGGAGTCTTATTACCCTCAGTCGCCGAACTATCATCCTCCGAACCTTTCCTCTTCCTAGACTTCCTCTTCTTATGCTTCGCCAAACCTCCCTCCTCTGCATCAGAAGGATGCGACGCATCTTCAGGAAATTTACCTACATCCTTACCAAAACTAGTCGTGGCCGCGGCAGAAGTCAAACCACCCGGTTTCACCGAAGCTGAACCCTCCGGGTTCCTCACTTTAAAAGAAGTTGCCTTGGTACACTCAAGGAAGGGCTTGTCACCCGGCGCCATCGGCAAGGTGATAAACTCCAATTCCGGATCCTCAAAGGACTCCAGGTGCAAACAATCCTTCAACGACATATCTGCAGAGGAAAAGCAAACGGATAATAAAAAAGAAAAAAGTATGGTGAAGCTACCATAAGTAGAGCTACTAACCATCCTTTCTAAGCTCTACGACTGGCCAATGATCCGACCACTCCCAGTTTCGACTAACACATCCCATCACCAGTATATGCTCCGGAAGCTTACGAACCGGGAACTTGTTCTTCACCAAGGCTTTATACATCTCTATATCATACTGGAAGTCTTTCGGAAGGTCGCCCTGTAGAGGATCCTCCTTCTTCCTCCATACGAGATCTTTCGACAAACAAAGATCATCTAGCCAGAACCACCTATCTTTCCAATCCTTCAAACTAGAAACTTCCCAACCTACACACTCCCGGTCTTCCTTAGGAATATCAATTTTCTTCCCTTTGCTATCCTTCGGCTTCCTCTATTCAAAAGTATACCAGTCCCCCGAACGGTTGAGGCGATAAAAAGCCCTAAACACGTTCAGGTCCGGCACAAAATCCAACGACCGACACAACAGCTCATACTGGTTTACCCTACTTAGGCCGAAGGGGTTCAATTGGGAAATATGAACCTGGAAGTGTACTAAAACCTTCATCAGAAATTGTGTGACGGGCACACGATAATTTGCATAATTACACACATGGGTGTAAAATGCAAATCTACCGGGAGGAAAGGGATATACGGGAACCTTAGGATCTGGGAGGGCCGGATGCAAGGACATGGGGATACTAAATTCCTCTATAAATTCGTCAAGTTTTTGTTGACTTAAAACACTATATGAAACAGACATGTTATCTTTAGGCATGATTAAAAATGGGAAAGAATACACACCTTTCAGAAAACGGGAGACGACCATTCTAAAAGAAGGATCTCGAAATCAAACTTGCAGAGAAGGACTGGCACAGATCTGAGAAGAGGAAGAGGGATGTAAAAAATGAAGAAGTAAAAAAAGTAAAAGAAGATATTTATAAGAAGAATGTGTGGACACAAAAAGTAAAAGAAGCTATTTATAAGAAGAATGTGTAAAAAAATTATGTGGTATGGTCTATACGTTTGGTTTGTGAAAACATCCTGAATGTATGCACCTGGAGAGATTTTGATCATAGTTTGATTTATAGTGGCTGCTTAAATGATCTGATAAATCATGATATTATTGTTTATCTACATCTACTTGGGCAAGAGAACTTACCGGCTACATCCTGAGTGAGAAGTGGCTTTGATTTTTCTTGTGTTATATATGCACTTTGAATGTAAAGAACATTGTTTCAAGGAATGTTTTGAGGTCTACTGTTTAAATAAAAAGATTGTGTTTAATGAAGGCATATTGGTCCTGCTTCACTTTTCTATTTTATAGCCATGATTCTTAAGTTGTGATATAGTTTGAATAAGATTTTTCTATAAAATTTTACCCACTCTAGCTTTTAGGTGTTTGTCATTGGGAAAAATTTTAAAACAAATTTTTCTGCTTGGTAATTAAGCCATCATAAATTTTAAAGAAACAATTTTAGAAAGAAAAAAAATCATGCTTATACTTTTCAATATTTTTTGTTTGGGAGGACCATTTTGCAACGAACCAAAACCTGCTACAAATTTTAACCAAATTGTCTATCATGCTGAAATCTATAAATGGTAATGAAGTGTCACTCTTTTTAGTTTGATACCTATAAATACATTTGGTACATGTTAGAATCGAAAGTAGTGATGAATGATGATAAACAATGATGATTTTTTTCCAAAGTGCTCCAAAAAGTTGCTCAAAAATCGTCCCTTGGTGGCTGGATTGTACAGGTTATTATTAAAAACTTGTGTTCGGTTATCAGTTGATTTGAACCGTCTAACAAAACTATGTCTATGTAGTATCCAATCATTTAAACAAGAGTAGTGTGGATCATTAACCGGAAGCCTGGAGGGGATTACTTCTTTTATATTATCATTTACAACTTCTTAAATTCGTTTTCTTAGAATTCCGAAACAAACAACAAACCAGTTAGATTTTTAATTTATTAGTTAATTTGCAAAACTACTCTTTCCACCAATTCCCTATGGAGACGACTCGACTTTCACTATACTACTTATTTTTATATCTTTGACCGACCCAAACGACATCGATCAAAATGGCAAACCTCCAACTTTTTACTAGATAATATATGAACATCTTTCTAAATTTGGTATCAACTTGTTTGCCGGAACTAGTGATCTTGAATTTAAATGTGCCAGAGATGAGCTTACATGTGTCACCCGGTTTCAACGAGCCATTGCTGTGCTTGATTGTAGGAGAACAAAATCAATTGTGCCCAAAATTGGTCTAACATATGCAAGAATTGGTGTGCTTGGATTGCAATCTAATATTCCAAGAGGTGATTAATTAACATTTCATGTCTTGATATGTAAAATCTGGAAATGTAACATATTACAAAAAAAGTATCTGCATTTTATTTGTAATTTGAAAATCTATTGTATTACAAACTCATTCGAATCTTATTTGTAACATCTTGAAATGTAATGAATTACAAAGACATTTGTATTATATCTTTAATCACTGAAAATGTAATAATTAAAACACAAAAAAAAAAAAAAAATTGTATTTTATCTCTAACATCTAGAATGTAATCTAGTAACAAATTAAGTATATATATTGTATCTGTAATCTACGTCATTAACACTGGGGTGTGTTCATTCAAAATTTCAAATCAGATGCGGATTCAGTACTTGAATTTCTAAGAGTATTCACATCAGGTTCCCATCCTCATCCATTCATAATCACCTGCAATCATATATTACCTTAAAAATCATCATATTTTCTCTCTTTTCAATTAAACAATAGAGTCATCATCATCATCATCATACTCAGTTAATCCCACCAATAGCAAAGCTAAGGTATGGTCTGAAAAGGGTAAGATGTAGACAACCTTACCTTTACCCCGTGGGAATAGAGAGACTGCTTAATTAAACACTCAACTAGACCACTAAGACTATCTCCAATGAGCCCTTGAAGATTAAATCCTTAGAGGCCTTTAGATGCCTTTACCATTGGAGGTTATCCATCCTAAGAAGCCCTTAGAAGACGAGCCCTTGCATAAGGACGTGGGTTTGCCTAGGTTCTTGCAATGAGGTAGGCCTAATGTAAAAAAAAAAAAGGAAATTTTTATTTAAATATTGTGTGCAATGGATATGTGATGAGGTGGAAATTAAGAAAGTAAGGATATTTGTAGGGTTAGAGACGAAATTATGGTTTTTAAGGATTTGTAAGTATATGATGTGGCAGATAACGTGGCATCTAAGGGCGCCTAAAGGCTCACTTAGCATTAGAGATAGACTAGCGTTTAAATTTTGTTGCTAGATCCATCCAATTCAATAACCTTGTTTAAATATAACATAAATTTTGGGGTAGTTTGGACATTTAACCTATTTATTTTTGTTTTTAAATATTAGTATTTTCTTTTTACATCAAATAAGATAATAGAATTACCCACCACCACCTCACCCCACTCGTCTTTCTCTCTCTCTCCTCTTTTCCTACATTAAACACAATGGTCAGAATTGTACTACAGGGCATTTTGCTATTTCCTTTTCAAAACTACTAAAAGAAAAACTTCATGACTATAACGCATGGTCTTTGTAACATCCGGCAAAAATCGATATGTTTCCGTACGTAATTAGTATATGTAATTAACGGTTTAAGTGCATGTTTAAATTAATTGGATTAATTTAACTGATGTCGTAGAGAATAGCAAATTCCCCATGAGATGCATAGGAATGCACACGTTTAATAATGAAGCATGATAAGATCATGTGCGAATAAACTTGTCCGGTACGGACGTTGGTGATTACCCGGTAAAAAATTTAATAAACGAAAAGGATCCCGGACACCCAGGATATAAAATAAAGGGTATTTTCACATAATATAATGTGTTTTGGAACTCCAAAACCATAAGTGAAAACTTTACATACAAATCTCCCGGTAACGAATAAAGTGCGCGTACCGCATCCGGTACGCGTATAACTTGTAATTTCACCCGGCAAGAGCCTAAATAACCAATCAACACTTAAACTAGGCTATGTTGAAGGGTTATTTAAGGTTAATTTTAATGTCCGAATAGAACGCGATTCAAATCCGAAAAATACCCGAACGATAAAGGATTAAACTTAACTAATATTTAGAAAATATTTTGCAAAAATGGACCCCACCCCATGACCTTTAGAACCGGCCACACCCCCCCTCACCATACTTCAAATCTTTTTTTTTTACATCCAATCTAAATTTAGATACTAAGAAGCATGGTGTGAATATTATAATGTGATATGGTATGAGATTACATGTCCTTCTAGATTTCACATTTTTCTTATTTCTTTTGAAATCTACGGCCAAACACCCTCTTGTAATCCAAGTAAGATCATCTAAGTACTCTACACCCATGTTTTAAGGGATTTGATATCCAAGTTAGATCATATGTACTTTTGAAAGATATGATGAGATATTAAATATCACAAGACTCACACACTTGATCCATAGCACAAAACAAACTTTTTTTCTTATTCTCTTTGTGCCGTGACCAAACAAGACACACACACATCCTTTTCAAGTCTAAACTCTTCTTTCTTTTTTCTTTGATTGTCGTGAGATACCAAGGCACCCACACACTATTTTTTTGTTTAAACTCTACAAATTAATCACTAAACATCCACCATCCAAACCCTCATGGTGTGTTTCAAGCTTGGAGCTTAACCACTAAGGAAGAACACACTAAACCCCATCATAATCAAGCATTGAAAGCTTCCCTAGCCTTGTGCTAGTTGTAAGTATTCTTGATCATGTTTTGTCTTTAAAAAGTTTATGTTATTAGCTTGAAGCAAGTTGTACAAGGGGTGAACTTGAATAAGCTTTTCATGGTAAAACATATAATTTTAAAGACTAAAATAGTGTTTAGTTAGTGTAAATAAATTGAAAGTTAGTGATGGATGTTAAGTATTCTTGTAGTTTTTACTAAAATGATGAATACTTGAAGAAAAATAGTGATTTGAGTAATGAATGTTAAAGGAACTTGGGTGAACTTAAAAGTGATTTTAATCATCATAAATTAAAGATATAAGACTTGTCTAAGTGCTATTTTTGTTAGAAAACTAGTATTATAAAAATTTCATCATCAAAGTCTACTAACTTGGAAAATGAAATTTGGACTTGTTGGACAAAATACACTAATCACACATATTAGTAGCCTTATTAATGGTATATGAGACTATTAAAAGTGTAAAAATGTAAAAATAATCCAACATTATAAAGAGGATCCTCTAAAGTCCACTAGTTTGGGAGAAAAATGCTAATCTTGAAAGTTAGTATGGAAAAATGCAACTTTTATAAGTTAAGGGAAAAATATTGTAACTTTGAAAGTTGAGGGACTAAAATGGATATTTTAGAAACTTGGGTCCAAAAATGCAACAATGGAAAGTTTGGTGTCAAAAGTATAAATAATATTTCGAAGGTTGATTTGGTAAACACTAGTAAACATACATATGTATTTTGTATAAAAGTGTATTTTTATAAAATGGAATTTTATAAAAATATGGACTTTTTCTAACATAAGAATTATTATAAAAACAAAGGTTTTTATAAAATGTTAGACAAACTAAAATTTGGGAGAACTTATATAAAAATGAAGACTTTTATATAAATCGGAATATAAAAGTGTTGGAACATTTTTGTATATAAGTTGTCAAGTTTTGTGTTATAAATACAAAAGTGTTTATAAAAACTTCCAAGAAATATGTGTTGAGAATTAGAAAGTTGAATAATACTTCTAGAAAAACACATGTTGGACGACTTGGAAGAAGGTTAACTATATATACATATATAAGTTAAGAAATCGGACTTGGACGTGTTAACGAACTAAGACGTAAAAGTGGACATACGAGAAAAATATCATTACGTCAAGATGAGTAAAAATATATTTTAAGGAGTTAAAATATATATAACTTGGGTGAAAAATTTACATAACACTTTCCTAAGTGTTGGAAAAATATTCGTGGGAGAAAATATAACGTAAACAATCTAACGATTAAAAACGTTAAACGAACGTATGGACTTAACGAGGAAAATACATACATATATATATATATATATATATATGTTCGGCTTGACGAAATTCTAGTATATTTACTTAATGGGAAAGTAAATATACGGGAAGGAAAACCGAGACGAGTAAATAATATATATATATATGTATACCGAACCGACGAGATCCTAGTATATTTACTTAATGGGAAAGTAAATATACGGTGTGGTGAGTCGAGTCGGGCGTTAAAAATATATTATCGAACGACAAGACCTTAGTATATTTATTTGAATAGGGAAATAAATATGCGGTAAAGTGAGTCGGGTCGAGTGTTAAAATATATCACATCGAACGATACGATCTTAAGTATAATCATTTAATGGGAAAAATAATTATACGTTAAGCGAAGTCGAGTCGAGGATAATATTATACAAGTTAAAGAAATATTAACGCGAATATATATAGCTTGTAACAAGGGTAATCCATCACCAACGGACCTAGGACATATGTTTAATTAAACGGGGAATTATATGTAAATGCTGGTGTTGGGAGTTGGGTGTACAACTTGCCGGAAAAGCACACGCTATAGAATTAGTGACTTACACGCACTAGGACGTTCGTAGGTGCTTGACCACGGACTTGCTATTCTCTGCTATTTGAGTGTACGCTGTACATCAGGTGAGTTTCACGGCCCCATTTTACTGTTTTAACTGGGGGAAAGATATGTTTGTCAAAAGTTATCACATGTTGAAATTTTTTCAAAGGTTAAAATGTGATGAGTGGTATGATGAGTACTTGAGTTTTGTTCGCCACTCGGGGTTGAGTCCTCGCTACTGTAACCATTAATTCAGGTAAATGAAACCGAAGGAATATTTGGATAGTACTATTGGTTCCTGACAAGGCCCACCCCTAATCGATAGCGTCGATTATGCATCGGCGTATGCCAGGGGTGCACGTATTCTGAACTTAAGTCGTTGGGTTCCGAGAAACGACTTAGAGCAGGGCATATTTATTAGTCTTGGTTTGGTTATGGGACTCAGGGATTGCTCATCATCATAGTTTGTAGGAGCTAGCTACTCCTTACAAAGGCCACAAGTTGTGCAGGTTTCGCACATGTTGTAAAAACGAAATATCGATCGACAAGATCCTAGTATAATTATTTAATGGGGAAAATAATTATACGGTAAAGTGAGTCGAGTCAATGGTTGTGAAAATGTTGTTGTTATGAAACTAAAACCTGTGAACTCACCAATATTTTATATATTGACGTCTTTTTAAACATATCTTTCAGGTAACTAAGTGCTGAATAGATATGGGGCTAGTGCGGTGGAATTTGGGATGTCGGATACTGGTCGGGGTCTCATCTATTGTTACCAACGGGGTGGAACATAAACGGAAATACCCCCACATTGAAACTTAATGTTCATTGTGTTATGTAATGCTTTGTGCAACATTGTAACAAGATACTTACTTTCGACATCCAAATAAATTGATCTTTTCTAATTAAATAAAGTTTGTGTTAATCTTGACTTTGATATGCTTTCGAGCGTTGCGCCACGTGTTTCCGCCATTGGTGTGGTGTGACAGAAGTGGTATCAGGGCCAAGGTTATAGCGAACTAGCATTTTTGTAAAATCTAGACTATAACCGGTTTCGGCTCGAAAACAAAGTTTTCAAACTAAAACACAACAAAAAATTTTAGAAAAGAAAGAAAAAAAATTGTACATGGGATGTACAAGGGGAAATTCCGACCGACTAGCCATGTGTGTCAATATATGAAGTATTAGAAAATGCGGATAAGAATGTTTATGTTGCATAGGAATCCGATTTTCTAAGATTAGTTATTACATATACGTAGTACGGATATTTTGCCAGTAAGGATATCGTGTCACGCTTCACATTAGTCCGCACTCTTGCATCGATCACCGGTACCAACAAGAAGGATGGATGTTGTGGTCTACGAGGAGCTCACTCGCTTACCTGTAGACGGGATGATCGGAAGGACTAATCTCTATCGCGATAATGGATGTCGCCGTGTTGTTTATGATTTGGAGGCGAAACTAGACCAAGTCTTTTGTTGTATGAAATCTTTGTTTTGTATCACGAAGCTCGAAACTAGCGGGCAACAAGATTACCTGGCAACGCAAATTATCATTACGGGTGCACACGTAATAATAGTTTAGGGTGCACGGTAACCTTGGTGGGCGCTAGGGCCGGGATTGGTGATCACTCCTTGTCTTGGTTGTTCTTGTTCTTTAGATTCAGTCTTAGTTTTGATTGGCCAATGGGTTAAATGGGAGGTCTCGTCGACGTCTCTTGATTTCGATCCTAGCTAGCCTAATGAGCTTTCTTCGACATCACCTTTAAGGTACGAGCACGGAAGAGCTCGAACGTCTATTCATTTGAGCAATTTGACGTAAACCCTCGCATCGGATAGAGACGGGAGACAAAAACTTCCTTGCATAGGAGTTGAATGCCTCCGCCACAAAGTTCTTCCAAAGGAGCGGGCGTACGAGGATGCGCTGCCTACTGAAGAGTTGAATGCCTGGTACGATGCGAGGAATGCTAAACTTGGAACCCAGTGAAGACTTAGGGTGTGTCCCTGTGAAACTAGTGCGTTTTGAGAACGGGACCCTGTGTGGATCAGATATGAGACTCGTGGCCGTGCGCTGCTGTGTTATCATGGTGAATAAGACACGTTCGATCTAACACATGCCCCAGTTGTCTTCAAGGGTCGAGTATTTTTTTTCTCCTTGTGGAGGACAGAATCGAAGTTGTTGAGTTAGGAAGCTTGATCATTGTTAACTGGAAGGCTCAATAGCCCTTGCCTGAATCGACAGTAGTGGTTGTTCCCATGCAGTCATGGACTGATGGTGAAATCAGCATGCCATATTGCACATCCGCGAGTCATATGGCTGTGATAAACTTCGATGATGTCGAAAATTTCGGGCACTAATCACAACCGCGGCATTGTGGCCGATGTTATGATGACGGTGTGTAGGGGAACAGCAAGCCCCAGTCGGCGTTTGACTATGGACTCACTCGGAAGTGCATACGATTAACTCATGGGAAGCCACTACTCGATATGTTGAGTGTTCAAGTATGGATTAACACCCTTTGCAATAGCGTTGGATCATATTCCGAAAGATGATTAGTGATGGGCTTAGCACATTGGTACTTATGTTATACTACTTTCCTGAGGTGCAAAAGTCATTGTAAGACTCCTCTATCCACCTCCTGTTTGGTTTTCAAGGATTATTGGTAGTCTCGCTTCAGTCGATGAACGCCAGAGTAGGTTCGATACGTGTACTGTGCCTGAATCCGCCATAAATCCTGGGGAGTGGAACCACACTCTGGGAAGCGTAATCGTAAGGGTGTGTTCCGTAATTATGTCACAAGACACTTGTTGCGGACATTTAAATCCCCCTAGAAAATCAAATGACGGACTACTGGAAGTGTTCACGTTATTCTGTTAAATTAAACTTACCCATGGGACGACAATTCCATTGCTCTTGTCGTGATGTTGAACGTCCGTCACCCTTGTCACGACGACGAGACTGATTATCTACTTGGGGCGGCAATTGACGCGAAGTGTTTTCCATCAATGCCCATAGATATGAAGACGTTGCGTCCCCTCGTCACGGTGGTTTATAAACTAAGATGGTGAGACCCATTCGCTATGGACCAGGTGACCTGTCTAATCTCTTGTCGTATTTCGATACTCTCACTGCGTGGCCTATCGGGAAGAAAGTTCACCGGTCTCGCTTAGGTGGTGGAGAGGCATTCCAGTTGATGGCTATCGGTTCTAAGGCCAAAATAATATGCAAGAGGACTCTAATGAGAAGGATGACTCGGCTGGGTTGCCAGAGTCGGTATCGTTTTCATTTTATCAAGGTGTCTCGATAAATCGTGATCCACCTACCTCTACTTGCTATTTTCGTGGTGACCACAATCTTTGAAATTGGGATAGACGATGGTTGGTTTTTAGGTCCTACGGATACTATTTACCACACACATAATAACTACGACGAGTCTAAGGCTCCGGCCGAGCCTGATGTCGCTGCTGCTGTTAGTGATCGATGGCTAAGTAGATCCCGATGTTTTTGCTAAGTGTGTAGCTCTTGTTGAGTTTGTTGTTGTCAGTGATTCTGTAGCACTTATCGGACTTGATACCGTTGTTTCCATGTCTGTTGTTGAGCTTATTGTTGTCGTTGTCTCTATAGTCCATGTTGGGCTTGATGTTGTTTCTATGGCTCTTCTCGAGCTGATGTTGTTGATGTATTTGAGGCTCCTACAGAGGTGAATGTTGTTAACGAAGACGTCTCTATGACCCATGCCAAGCTGCTATGACCATGTCTGTATCGCTGTGGAGTTCGTTGTTGTTAATTCCATTTTCTTTGAGGCTTTCATTGACTCCCTCGTTATCATTCCTTGGGCTCTTAGCAAGCCTAACATTGTCGATGGATCTCAGGGCTCGGTTGAGACTGTCGATGTTGCTGTTGCTATCGTTTGAGTGACTCATACAAAGCCAAACAACAAGAAGAGTACGCCTAAACCAGTTGTAACTTACCACACACTAGATAGGTGCCTTCTTGATGTGGTAGGGAATATAAATACGGGTAATCACGTAACATGGAAAAAGTTTACTTAAAAAAATATAAGCAATACCATACTCAGGTTAAAGAGAATATTTTTTTTTTGTTTTTACCGTGTAAATTTTAAAAACAAAATAGAATAATTTAGTATTTATGGTTTGGCTAGAAATGCCACCTTAGTCTCAATAGTGATTTCTCATTTGTGTCCCTGATATTTGCAATATTTTGTCATTTTCATACATCCACTTCACTACTACCATTTATTTTTAATGTTAAGTCATGGAGCGGCATTACAGACTTTGTAATTATTTGTTATTTATTTATTTATTTATTTATTCTCATCCCTTTTATAGTATTTTTAATAAATGATAAACTCAAATCTAATTATAAAGCTCACCTCAGGTTGGGTGGATTTTACTTAGTTTTGAATAATCTATATCTATAACCAATATTTCCTTTGCAGATAAGCAAGCATGTTCATGAGAAAATATGTCATTTGGAAGGGCCATAATCAATAATGATTTGGCTCTTTCTTCAATTGCCCTAACTTCCTTATCTTCTTGTTCCCAGAATATTTGATCCTAATTAGGAACTTTAGTGGCATGAAACTTTAGGGTTCTATCAATTTCTGGAACTGTTGGTGTTTCCATCATGGGGATGTACGGTCCACACACAATGGATTGGTACAGACGATGATCATGTCCATTTAAGAAATTGATCATCCTAACCTTCCACTGGGGTATTCCTCGCTCATAAGAGTGGGAGGCTAAGACATCGAACCCATCTGGAAAGCTGAATTCCATGTTTGAAAGCTTGCCATTTGTCAAAAGTGATATTTAAAGATACTTGGTTACAACGTTTAAGATTTGAGCTTAAATAGTTCTTTTAACAGATCGGGATCTTTAAGAAAATAACTTATTCAAGCTGCTCTGATACCAAGTGTTGGTCCCAGAAGTATCAGCCTCACTCTGAATCAAATGACAATGAGATTTCAACAAGATATATAATCAATGTGCGAAATAAGAAATCAGACTTTCAGAGACAATAGAGCACACAAGTTTTTAAGAAGTTTTGAGTTTTATATAGTGACCACCTTTTGACAAGGATCACATTTATACTTTACAAAAGAACGACTCAAAAGAATTCTTATATCTGCTATGAATGTGGTGTGGAGTATGTGTAAAAAGATATATCAGTTGAGAGTAGATGTTTGCTTTGTATATCACACACTTTCAACCCTTGGAAATCTTATGCTTCGTATGATGTCTTCTATTTATTGAGAAGTATTGATCCCAAGTTAATGAATAAACAATTGTTTATTTATCAACTTGTTGTTTTGTAGGTTGACAAGGGATAGAAAGTCTTCGTATTATTGATCAGGATAAGGTGCATGCATTTTAACTTTCCCACTTGTCAAGATTCCAGATTTCTTCCAAAAATCTAAAGTCCAAATCTGGGATTTGGTCAAGAAGATAATATCAGAGTTTGTATCCCAGAAATCTGGTTCCTTTGTCCTAGATTTCAGTCTTTTTACCCAGATTTCATCATAATAGAGTTGTGTTTGTTTTTCATTGTCTTTGTCTTCAGAGAGATCATCTTGTTGTATTTTTCTTGATCTTTATCTCTCCTGTTTGAAACCTCTCTTGGATGTTCATCACTTTGTTCAGTCTTGATTCCTACATAATTACAAAGATCAACTCAAGTAAAGGGTGCAAGTAGATCTTCCATATATACCATTAATGAGACAGATTGTATTGTCCATAAATAAACCCCACACTTCAGTTGACTTTCACTACACATTCTCTGTACTTGTTCTTCTCCAAAACAAAACAAAACAAAACCCAAACCTTTATTTTTTTTAAATAAAAATAGCACTAGAAATTGCTACTTATCATAATCTCAGAGTGAGGACCAGCTTGGACTGGGAGTTCCAGTTGTGCGCTCCAATGTTGGCCTTCCTCTTGAAGAGCCCCATTAGATTTGCTATCAGTGTACAAATTGATGTGTATGCTGAGATCCTCCAGCAGTTTTGGAACACATCAGTGATGGTGGTTAATGAAATCAGAAACACTGTTCTTAAGGCTATTGTCCTGGGAGTCAAGATAGTAGTGAATGAGCACACAATCAGGTGTGCTCTTCACCTCAATGATGACTACGACATTCTGAAAGGCCACAGAAATCAAGTCATCAAAACCTTCATGCTGATGGGGTATAATGGTCCCCAAAAAGCCCAGCAGGTGAAGAAAAACTACATTGACCTTGCCTGAGTAGTTCTTCATAACTCAGGTTGGTGTCTGCTTCAGCAGAAAGACATCAAACTTCAGCCTGATTTCCCTTAGAATTTAGAAAGTCATTCGTTCCTTAGTATGGGGAGAACCATACAACTACTCATACTGTCTTTTATAGGATACGGAGGAGAATATCTACAACATGACCAAGTTCCTGATGTATCCCAGATTTGTGACCAAGATCATTATAAGTCAACTGAACTTTGGCGATATACCAAGGGGATTAACCAGAGTACCAATGATAAACCATGCCAATGTCACATCTGGGACCCTGATGTTAAGCCTGACTCATAGAGGTCATCAGAGCATCATGTATGACATGCTCATTGAGGATGTAGACTAGAATCGGTGTTGTTTGTTTGTGTTTGTGTTGTTTGTAATTTTGTTTTAGTATGTATTAAATATCTGTTTATATATATATATATATATATATATATATATATATATATATATATATATATATATATATATATATATATATATAGGGGGAGGATTAAATAAAAACCCACTCAAATTGAAGAAACCTGGGAACTCTGACTTCCCGAGCTTTTTATCATCTGAAAAAATTAGGGTATGTAATATACATGTTTTTAAGAGTTTTGGGCCAAAAAAATTAAAAAAGCGCCGAGTGGATATTTTTAAAAAAATAAATAAGTTTTTTTGTGTTACGTATGTTATATATATATATATATATAAAGGCAAAAAAAATAATAATTTTTTTTTTTTGCAAAAATCGCTGCTTTATATGCAAGGAAAATTTTTTTTTATTTTTTTTGTATTTTTTTCAGTATACACATGTGTGTAATTGCATTATACACATATGTATAGCTGAAAATGCTATATACATATATGTATAATTGCTATATACACATATGTATAATTGCCATATACACATATGTATAAATGAAAAAAAATTCAAAAAAAATAAAAAAAAAATTCCTTGCATAAAAATGGGCGATTAAAGCAAAAAAAAAAAAAATTTTTTTTTTTTTTTTTGCCTTTATATGAAATGTGTGGCCCCGAATGGTTCTCTCAGTTCTCAAATAGGGGTTGGTTCTCTTAAGATCCCTACCCTATATATATATACTAGCAGGAAACCCGCGCGATGCGGCGGCGGCAATAATTTACAACACGATAATCGGTTTTTGTTAATTTATGAATCCTCCTATTATTTATTTTACAACACATTTGTTTGCTTTCTTATTCATAACATCGGTATTGTCTATCTACAATATAACCCAATAAATGTGTCATACATGGCTCAATATGGTTAAGTTAGTGTTCATCCAACTTTAGACCTATTTGATTCATTTCTTGTTTAACTAACTATTTCAACTCAAATTACTCATTTGATTGTTTGCAAGTAACAACTTAATCTTAATATTACAAGGGTTACATATAAAATAAACCATTTTATTATTATAAATCCCAAATATAGATTCAAGCATAAAAGAATCTTTAGAGGTCTTGATCTATATCTAAAACCCACATTATAGTATTAGTATCTAGAAATTTACAATTAGATCATGTGTTACTAAGATATTTAAGTAGGATTAATATTTCAAAATATATATAAAAAAATATTTTCTTTTCAACTACCATTTTAGAGTGTACTCCGAATTTAGAGATTAGAATTTGATGGAATCTTGATGCGTTGTTCATAAGTTTGATTAAAAAATTTCGCCTCACAATTTGTCCTCAATCACCGCTTGAAGCTTCACCACTCCCAACTTGTTTAGTGTTTTCCATGCCTATGTCCATGGCTGGCTTAACCTTTTTGGAGACCTAAAGCGAACTCTAAAATCGGGGCCCTTTTTGGATCATCCAAGTCTAGTAAAATGGCTTGTTGGGTCCGGATACGATTTTAAAATGGTTCATTAATGTCATAGTTATGGACCATATGATTTTATCCTAATATACATAACACCATGCCTTCAAACAGAAAATTTTCAATGCCCTCAAACATATCACCTTAAAAGTGGCATAGCAAAAAAAAATAATAAGATCTAAAAGGAACATCATGTCTAATTCTTAATTTGATTGCCAAGCCCTTCCTTTTCCTTTTGAAAACAACTCATTCTTTCGAAATCCTGTAGTTTAATTATGTTTGGCCGACAATTTTGAAAATTCTTAAGAACACCAACTCCCTTCTGTTCTTTAAAAACGTTGCAGTTGAATTTTTGTCAAGCTGAAGACAAATTTTATATTTTAATACATTTGATTGCAAGTTTTATGATTTAGAAGTAGGTTGAGATTAAGAGAAACCTATTCTTTAAAGTAAAGAAATGATGATTTTTATATTGTTTTCCACCAAAACAAAGCCTTGTAAATGCTTTTAGCAATAAATAATATTCATTAAAGATTTATGAGAAAGAACAAATTGAATGAGCCTCTTCCATTGGTGGGATGTAAACCAAAATCTCACGGAAAAAAAGGTATATAAGAGGATGTGGCCTTAAATGCTAAAGGCATAGGAATTAAAAATATGTAAATAAATTGTGGCTGTTGGGATTCGAACCAAGCCAACTTTTAGTGGTGAAGGCATTCTTACCATCAGACAAAGAAGACATTTGTGTCGCAAATCATCAATACACTATACGGTTAAATTTTTTTTTTTTTTTTTTTTTTTACAAAAATAGGCCCCAAAAATTTGGGGGCCCGAAGCCCTAGCATCTTTTTACTTATGCTTGGGTCGGGCCTGCCGCTATGTCAATACTATATACTATAGAAATGACCATAGCAAACAAGAGTTCCGAAACTATGTTTTGACCTTTAACGAGTCTAAGATACAAGTTTTCAACATCAAAAAGTAATGGGATTTAATTGGTTACTAATAAAATACAAATAAAGAAACATGTATGTTCAGATGTGAATTATAAATGATTGAATGTTGATGTCTTATGGTTCGAGTTGTCCCTTCAAGCACTTCAGATGACCTTATGAGCCTAGTAAGAATGTTGATGTCTTATGGTTCGAGTTGTCCCTTCAAGCACTTCAGATGACCTTATGAGCCTAGTAAGCTCAGTGGAAGCATTTGCAGCCACCACGGTTGCTTTAGCTATAAGTCTATAACCCTCATTGCATTGGCTAGAGCCATGGTGAGTTGAATACAATCCTCCACATGGGTTACTCACATCCTCACCCCATTTTATAGCGTTAAGCCAACTCAACCCACCAGACGCATTAACCTGCCATAGATTAACAAAAAAGTGCTGCATGTGAGGTTTAATATTATATAATGCCCTTTGGCAACCTTCTTTGTTAAGCAACATACTCAATCATGGTACTGTTAAAAATTTAAATTCATAAGGATTCCTTAAATATCAAACCCAATCTCCTAATGTAGATATTGTTTAATTTAATACAAATATTGGTTCACTCTTTGAAAATCAAATTTCCTTTCTATTTGACTTTTGAAAGTCAAACAGAGGACTGTATCATGTTCAAAAACCATTGTGTTTTAGCACCATTTAAAGCATATTGATCACATTAAAAACAATTTTTTTTTTTAAAAAAAGGAGAAAAAATGTGAGTAAACAATGTCAGTGTTTGTCTAACCTGCCATTTTCTAACCGAAGCTGTTTTGACCCATGATTCAATCAACAGACGTGCCCCTTTGCCGCGTCAATGTGAGCGTTGGATTTTAGCTAAAACAGGATTACACGATCATACAAGTCACAAATCTAGGTGCGGAAACCCTAGATCTGAACAAATTGATAAGATACAAATCACGACACAATCAAGATCATTTTCAATATCATTTTCATAGATTAACTTCAATCAATAAGCATTTACAAACTGTTTATGTTAATCTAGAATCACACAGACAATCTCTCAAAAACACTCCTAAACCTGAACTGAACCTGGACACAAATGACAACACTCTTACATAATCAAAAACTCAAAAACTATATATAGGCACTGCACATTCGCCCCTTACAGATGGTCGAATGTGAGCATTTTCCACATTCGCCCACTGCAAGTGGTCGAATGTGTTCTTCTGTTCTTGTCCATTCTACCTTCGTCCATTTCAGATCTACCTTCGCCCCATTTTCTTCACCTTCGCCCAGTCTTATCTACATTCGCCCAGTTATGTTCACCTTCGGCTATCTACTAACACATGTTAATTATAGTATATCCAATCCTTAGTCGCAAAATGCATCAACAGTCAAAGGCTCTGCAAGAATACCAATGAAATTATGCTAAAGATTATTATTAACATGTAGGGAACGCCGTCTATTACAATTGACATGAACCTTGAGTATGAAAAATAAGAGACTTTAAGCAGAGGATATAAAGAAATAAGCTTAAATCACAATAAGATAAGCAAAGGTAAGTCTGCATAATAAAAACAAATTAAAAACCTTAACTATGAATGTCAAAGAGACTAAGCGAATAATGACAAATACGTATTTGTGCTGGTCTAAGCTAGTAAGGTCAAGCAGCAACACTTGTGATGTAAAAGAACACGACTGGTCAAGAAGGTAAGTGAACGGATACAACAAAAATAAGAGTATACATGCATCTAAATGATGTAAAAGAACCTAAACCCAAAAGTATAGCAGGTAAGAATTGGTTCCATTCGTTTGGTTTCACTAAACGTTGACTAAATGTATGATATGGGTCAGATGTAACCCAAAGGGCATTAACACTAATCCATATGCTTTTATATTTTAACTTTTTATATTAAGGGGGTGTTTGGGATTGATTATTCAAAACAGATTATGCGTTTTGGAAAAACAGAGGTGGAGCTGCTTATAGATTATTGCGTTTTGGTAGCCTAAAAAACTGATTATCTGCGTTTTCAAAACGCAATCCAAACACTAAAAACTGATTATCTACGTTTTCAAAACGCGATAATCTAAAAATCAGATTCAAAACGCAATCCCAAACACCCTCTAAAATTAGATTACTCTTGTCAACAAAATATTAATCATGTTTGGTTTGTTAACTATTTACACATTTTAAATAAAGCATTAGAATGTATTTGTCAGCCAATTGGACCAGTTTCAACATAAACCGATTTTAGCCCACCATCCAACACCAACCGACCACTTAAACCTAAAATATTAAGGAGCCTTTCTGTAACACCCGGCAAATTCTCGTTAATAACGTTGTCTAGATGAAAGTCTACCTTAGCGAGTCACGCGTATATCGTGCTTAACTGGGTTAGTTAAGTCGGGTTATGGTTCGGGAACTATCGGTTAGTCTAGAAGATCATTGGATGTTGGTCTAGAGGTTCATTAGATGTCAGTCCTTAACCAAGTGTACAAACGGTGACGATTTGTAGGATCGTCAGGGCATAAGGAACATACAAGTCTCGAGTCCCGGGAATTGGTGAACGAGTGTGAATATGTGTATTTACAAGTGTTATGTGTTTACAATCATTATGTGACTTGTCGGTATGTGAATATGTGTTAACATATGTTAAAACGGGGTTTAACGCGCAAAACACACGGAACAGGCCCCTATAGGCGATTAGGATAGCCCAATCGCCTATAGGAGGGGCGAGTGGGGGACCTTAGGGGCGAGTAGGGACTAATTGCATGACTGTTCATGCGATTAGGCCCCAATTGCATGGACTTACATGCGATTAGGCTCCCTAATCGCGTGTAAAGGCTGCATAATCGCTAGTTACGTGCTGGACGACTAAAAACGACTATAAATACCATACTTGACCTCATAAACTTCATAATACACACCCTAGTCGTCCCATAACCTGCCCCAACACACACACAACCTCTGGAACGCGATTTTTGATCAAAACACAAGGTTTCAAGCATAATCCATCATTCTTTCACAAATCTAAGGTTTGGTTTCCATCCATGAATCTTTATAAACGTTTTTAATCAATCCCTAATGGTCCAGACCTGTTCTAAAACGGAAAAGCTTTCTGAAAAATCGTTAATAAGTGTTGTTAATCGGATTTTAACTAGTATACATGTGTTATGGGTGTTTATGATTAGAAAGCTAGGGTTTTTATGATTCAAGATGAATGAATGACATGTTATTATGTTAGATCAGAATAATAATGATATTATGATGATAAAATCTGAGAATTGATTATTAGGGTTATAGTTACGCATGTTAGTATGATGTTGCATGCTATGTGAATGGTGTTTGGATTACGTGATTGCATGCAGGGCTGATAATACGAGGCAAAACGAAGGGTTTTAGTTGAAACATGTTTAGGATAGTGTTTGGGATGATATTGGGTGGTTACACACGCTTTGGATCTGATTTGGAGCGTTAAACGCGCGAAAAACTGGAACAGCAAGGTTACAGGCGATTAGCAATCCTAATCGCCTATGTTAGAGGCGATTAGGAGGCCAATCGCCCATCTTTCATGCGATTAGGCCCCAATCGCTAGTTTTTACATGCAATCAGCCCTAAATGCTAGTTTTTACATGCAATCAGCCCTAAATGCTAGTTTTTACATGCAATCAGCCCTAAATGCTAGTAGTTACATGCAATCAGCCCTAAATGCTAGTAGTTACATGCGATTAGCCTTCCTAAATGCCAGTTGACCAACCTAAATGCTAGTTGACTTTTCCTAATCGCGTGTACTGCTGCTGTAAGTATAAATTAGCATTCCGAGACCCGATTTGACATGTAGGAACATGCTAGGAACCCCGTAACATATCTAATAACTTGGTAACATATGTTTGGATGTAATTCGGTGATACGTGAACTATGTGCTATAACTTGTTGTGCGTTAACGTATGTTAAGTGTGATTGCATGATTTCATGTTTGAGAGCGTAAACATAACACGGGGAGTCTCGGGTCACCAATGGGATGTCGAGTCTTGTACTTTGGGTCAGTTAAACAGTCACGGTGTTATCAAACGAACTTGGTTATGGTCTGGACATCTAGGGACTAATTAACCTGCGGGTTATTAGTCTAAGTACTTGTAACTGTCATATGTTAGGTCGCCGCTTTACGGGACTAGCATAGCAGCTGAGTTTACTCGGGTTAAGGAGTAACGCAACTTAAGGTGAGTTTACGGCCCCTCTTTTAAACTGGTTTCATACTTTCGGGGGAGAAAACATGTGTTTAAACGATTATTTGGTAACTACTGTCATACTATGGGTTTCTATTGTGTACTACACAATCTTTGGAAGTCCCGGGGGGAACCATGAATGTGCGGGTTTGCACAACGGGGAAATGTGAATAGCGCTATTGGGAGTGACCAACCCCGCTCGTCGGCTTGGAGGGCCGGGCGAGTGCATATTGTCTCAAACAGGAACAACAGGAACAACTGGTTTACTTTTCGGGCACAACAACTGGTATGCGTGTTAGTAATGGTTTTCCAATCGTGGTAGTAACAAAACATACGCCTAGCTAGCGTACACTGGTTTTCGATTTGTTATAGTATGGACAGGTGGACTTGGTACTTGGATTACAAAACCTGTAAACTCACCAGCATTTTTGTGCTGACGTAAACTTTTACATGTTTTCTCAGGTCGCTAAGGTAGCACTACTGGACTAGGGCGCACGCGTCTGCACGGCGTCTAGTTAGAGTCGCATGGTTTTCATATGTTGAACATTTGGTTACTTTGAGATACTGTTTTGAATAAGCTTCCGCTGTAAACGGGGATTTTAAACTATGTTTTGAAATTGCATTATATTCATGTTAGACTTGTTATTGTGATCGTTGGTTTGGATCCTGGTTTGTCATGCGCCTCGCGGTAAAACTCCGCAAGTGGATTTTGAGGGTGTGACATATTGGTATCAGAGCCAATGGTTATAGTGAACTAGGACTGCATGTAGAGTCTAGTCTATAGCCGAGTCGCACACACTAGACGATCACATGGTACTAAACATAAAGGTGGTTTACGTATGGTCTTGTCGGGGTGTCTCTAAATCATTTGGTCTTTCTACGTTACATCATCCGTTCTATCTTAGGTTGGATTACTTGCTTTCTAGGCAGTGTAGTATGTTGGAGTAACTCGTATACTCTTGAGGTTTGTCCAAGGCTCGGACATCTCCCTTTCATACTCCAATAGAAACACTTGCCATAAACTACCGTAGTATTACGGTGTATAGCTAAGAGTCTATGTTCGGTGATTGGAACTTTGAACTAGGAGAACACTTGGAGGACCATGTAGAGCGGTTTATCATTTTGGGTGCACACAAAATCATAAACCGAAATGCATGGAAGCCCTAGTGAGCTCTGGGTTTGAGGGGATAGTCCTGGATTGGATCTAGCTTTGATCTTGTGAACATTAGTGGTTATCTTTATCTGCGAAACTAAATTTTCTCGTTCTTTCTGCCAGAATCATGTCTGGAGTACGAGGAGGACGTGGAGGTGGTCGCAATGGTGGACGTGGTGGTGGACGCGGTGGTGCTGGTGGTCGTGGAGGTATTAACCTATCGCAGGCTGATCTGAACAACTTGCTCCAAGCTGCCTTTCAGTTAGGGCACAACGGTGGTGGTAAGTTGATTTATCCATTTTCTTTGCCTCATTGGTGAACCTTGTTTACATTCTTCGTGGTTTCTCATACGTTTCATTTCAGGTGGTCCTGTTAACCCACCCCCACCCATGTGTACCTACAAGATGTTTCGGGACTGTAAGCCCCAGGAATTCTCTGGCACTGAGGGTGCGGTGAGCTTGCTTAGGTGGCTGGAGAAAGTGGAGTCAGTGTTTCTGATGTGTTACTGTCTCCCAGAAGATCGGGTTAAGTATGCTGCTGCGTTATTCCAGGATGTTGCATTGACTTGGTGGAATAACATCACCCAGAATATGGGTATTGGGGAGGCGTATGCTATGCCTTGGGAGAATTTTGTGCAGCTGCTGAAGCGTGAATACTGTCCGAGGGAAGAGGTGCAGAAGCTAGAGCACGAGGTGTGGAACCTCAAGATGTCTGGGTCTGAAATTGAGAAGTATACTGTGAGGCGTAACGAATTGGCAGTGCTGTGTCCTGATCTGCATGTGCCAGAGTACAGGAGGATTGAACACTATGTCTCGGGGTTAGTACCGGAAATTGCAGGGTTAGTGGCTGCGGGAAATCATCCTACGTATGCAGAGGTGGTCCGATCGGCTCATAGGATGACCAACTTGAAGGTGAATGAAGGTATTTTGCCTGCTAAGGGTTCGACTGTTAAGGCCCCAGAGAACAACAAGCGCAAGTGGGATAATGAAGGGAAAGGAACTGGGCCAGCACAGCAGGGTAAGAGGTTTGATAATGGGGGTTCTTCTTCTTCGGGTAACAAACAGGGTGGCTATGCGGGGAAACTGCCCAAATGCAACAAGTGTGGACGTCATCATCAAGGGAACTGCGACAGTAACCGTTGTCATCGCTGCCAGCGAACAGGGCATTATGCTAAAGATTGTCGGGTTACACTTCCATCGACCCAGGCCCCGACTAATAGCTCAGCTCCGACTACTCAAGGGACTACGGGAAGACAAGGATGTTACAATTGTGGTGAGACCGGGCATTACAAGAAGGATTGCCCAAAACTGAAGCAGGGTGGAAACAACGGTAATGGGAACAACGGGGGCGGCGGCAGAAATGCACGTGCCTTCGTCATTGGAGCCGCTGAGGCTAGACAGGATCCTGACACAGTCACCGGTACGTTCCTTCTCAATAATCGTTCTGTTAGTGTGTTATTTGATTCTGGTGCCGACAAGAGTTTTGTATCCATGGATGTTAGTCGACTGCTAGATGTAGTACCCGTACCATTTGAGACCAAGTATATAATTGAGTTGGCTGACGGTAAAAAGATTGAGGCTACTAGTATCCTTCGGGGGTGTCAATTAGAGTTGTCGGGTTTATCGTTCCCCATCGACCTTATGCCGGTACCATTGGGTAGTTTTGACGTTGTTGTAGGAATGGATTGGTTGTCTTTGTACCGCGCGGAGATTGTCTGTTACGATAAGGTTATTCGGATTCCTCTCCCTGATGGAGAATTCCTTTCTGTGTACGGTATCAAGGGTGGTGTTCCGCTAAACATCATCTCTAGCATGAAAGCCCTTAAGTGTCTTCGAAAGGGTTATCCAGCCGTTTTGGCACTTTTATCTGTTTCCTCTGGTGATGAGAAGAAGATCGACGATATTCCAGTTGTACGCGAATTTCCTGATGTTTTTCCCGATGATTTATCTGGTCTTCCTCCCCATCGTCAAGTCGAGTTCGGTATTGATCTTGTACCAGGGGCTGCTCCTATTGCTCGGGCCCCCTACCGTCTTGCACCTCCCGAGATGCAGGAATTGTCTAGTCAGTTACAGGAACTCTTGGACAAGGGTTTCATCAGACCAAGTTCTTCCCCTTGGGGAGCCCCGATTCTATTTGTTAAGAAGAAGGATGGAAGTTTCCGATTGTGTGTGGACTACAGAGAGCTGAACAAATTGACCGTCAAGAACCGTTATCCCCTTCCACGTATTGATGATCTATTCGACCAGCTCCAGGGTTCTAGTTATTATTCCAAGATTGACTTGAGGTCCGGCTATCACCAGTTGCGGGTAAGGGAAGTTGACGTTGCAAAGACTGCCTTTCGTACACGTTATGGCCATTTCGAATTCTTGGTCATGCCTTTCGGTCTCACGAACGCACCGGCGGTTTTCATGGACTTGATGAACCGCGTCTGTAAACCATATCTTGACAAGTTCGTCATTGTGTTTATTGATGACATTCTGATCTACTCTAAGAACGAGACCGAACACGAGGAACATCTGCGGTTAGTTTTGGAACTCTTACGACGGGAACAACTTTACGCTAAGTTCTCAAAGTGTGACTTTTGGTTACGCGAAGTTCAGTTCCTAGGACACGTGGTTAATGAACTAGGGATTCATGTCGATCCAGCTAAGATCGAGGCGATCAAGGACTGGGGAGCACCTAAGACGCCAACTGAGGTGCGGCAATTCCTAGGCCTTGCAGGCTACTATCGTCGTTTCATTCAGGGTTTCTCGAAGATCGCTCAACCCCTGACCACTCTCACGCAGAAGGATAGGAAATTCGACTGGGGTGAACCACAAGAGTCAGCATTTGAGGAACTAAAATCTAAACTTTGTTCTGCTCCTATTTTGTCTTTACCTGAAGGCCCTGATGATTTTGTTGTTTACTGTGATGCTTCTATTCATGGTCTCGGTTGCGTGTTGATGCAACGCGAGAAGGTGATTGCGTATGCTTCTCGTCAACTCAAGGTGCACGAGAAGAACTACACCACCCATGACTTGGAGTTGGGTGCCGTGGTATTCGCGTTGAAAATATGGAGACATTACTTGTACGGTACCAAATGCACCATCTACACCGATCACAAGAGTCTCCAACATATTTTTGACCAACAACATTTGAACATATGGCAGCGTCGTTGGATTGAACTTCTGAACGACTATGATTGTGCCATTAAATACCATCCTGGCAAGGCGAATGTTGTAGCAGACGCCTTGAGCAGGAAGGAATCGACTAAACCTCGTCGCGTTCGGGCGTTGCAGCTCACCATTCATTCATCCCTACCTGATCAACTCCGTTCTGCCCAGTTAGAAGCTTTGAAGGAGGAAAACCTTAAAGCCGAAACTATGCACGGTGCCGACAAGCACCTCGAGCGAAGGCCTGATGGCCTGCACTACTTCGCAGAACGTATATGGGTTCCATTATTCGGGGGACTACGGGAGCTTGTCCTTGATGAGGCTCATAAGTCCCGGTATTCTATTCATCCTGGTTCGGATAAGATGTACCAAGATCTGAAGGTGCTTTACTGGTGGCCAAACATGAGGTCGGATATAGCCTCATACGTGAGCAAATGCTTGACCTGTGCTAAGGTCAAGGTGGAATACCAAAAACCGTCGGGTCTCTTGCAACAACCTGAAATTCCGGAATGGAAATGAGAACGGATTACCATGGATTTTGTCACACAACTTCCTAAATCCCCAAGCGGGAATGACAAGATATGGGTGATTGTCGATCGGTTGACGAAATCAGCCCATTTTCTTGCTATTAAGGAGACCAACACCATGGATCGTTTGGCTCGTCTTTATTTGAAGGAAGTTGTTTCTAAGCACGGGGTGCCAGTTTCTATTATCTCGGATCGTGACTCCCATTTTACTTCTCACTTCTGGAAGTCTTTGCACAAGGCTTTGGGTACCCAACTAGACAGGAGTACGGCTTATCATCCACAGACTGACGGTCAGAGTGAGCGTACGATTCAGACTTTGGAAGACATGCTGCGGGCATGTGTAATCGATTTTGGCAAGGGTTGGGAAGCTCATCTACCGTTAGTAGAATTCTCGTACAATAACAGTTACCACACGAGCATCAAGGCGGCTCCGTTTGAAGCACTGTACGGACGGAAATGCCGTTCTCCTCTTTGTTGGGCTGAAGTGGGTGAGAGTCAACTCACTGGGCCTGAACTAGTGTACGAAACTTCGGAAAAGATCGTACAGATTCGTAACCAGTTGGCAGCGGCACGGGATCGGCAAAAGAGTTATGCCGATCAGCGTCGCAAACCATTGGAATTCCAAGTTAATGACAAAGTACTTCTAAAAGTCTCATCGTGGAAGGGCGTCATACGCTTTGGGAAGCGTGGCAAACTCAACCCACGGTATGTCGGACCATTTACGATCCTGGAACGGATTGGACCGGTGGCATATCGTCTTGATTTACCGACGGAGCTCGGTAACGTACATAACGTCTTCCACGTGTCAAACTTGAAGAAGTGTCTGGCTGACGAGTCTCTCATCGTTCCACTGGAAGAGATCAAGGTTGATGATCGTCTTCGGATTGTGGAAGAACCTATGGAGATCCTTGATTACAAGATTCGTAGCCTACGTCACAGCAAGATTCGCATCGTTAAGGTTCGGTGGAACTCGAACCGGGGACCAGAGTACACTTGGGAACGGGAGGATCAGATGAAGTCTAAGTATCCTCATCTCTTTCCTAAGGAAGCGTTCGAGTCGAGATATGTCTCTTCTGCAGCTGAATGAATCTCGGGGCGAGATTCCTTTTAACGTGGGGATGATGTGACAACTTGGGTAAATCTCTCTTTTGGTTTCTATCTTTTGTTTGTTCCCTTCGTTATTTCTTTTGTTCTTTTGGTACTTGTGCAATTTTCGGGACGAAAATTCTTTTAACGTGGGGATGATGTGACACCCGGCAAATTCTGGTTAATAACGTTGTCTAGATGAAAGTCTACCTTAGCGAGTCACGCGTATATCGTGCTTAACTGGGTTAGTTAAGTCGGGTTATGGTTCGGGAACTATCGGTTAGTCTAGAAGATCATAGGATGTTGGTCTAGAGGTTCATTAGATGTCAGTCCTTAACCAAGTGTACAAACGGTGACGATTTGTAGGATCGTCAGGGCATAAGGAACATACAAGTCTCGAGTCCCGGGAATTGGTGAACGAGTGTGAATATGTGTATTTACAAGTGTTATGTGTTTACAATCATTATGTGACTTGTCGGTATGTGAATATGTGTTAACATATGTTAAAACGGGGTTTAACGCGCAAAACAATGTCAGTGTTTGTCTAACCTGCCATTTTCTAAAAAAAGGAGAAAAAATGTGAGTAAACAATGTCAGTGTTTGTCTAACCTGCCATTTTCTAACCGAAGCTGTTTTGACCCATGATTCAATCAACAGACGTGCCCCTTTGCCGCGTCAAAGGCTCTGCAAGAATACCAATGAAATTATGCTAAAGATTATTATTAACATGTAGGGAACGCCGTCTATTACAATTGACATGAACCTTGAGTATGAAAAATAAGAGACTTTAAGCAGAGGATATAAAGAAATAAGCTTAAATCACAATAAGATAAGCAAAGGTAAGTCTGCATAATAAAAACAAATTAAAAACCTTAACTATGAATGTCAAAGAGACTAAGCGAATAATGACAAATACGTATTTGTGCTGGTCTAAGCTAGTAAGGTCAAGCAGCAACACTTGTGATGTAAAAGAACACGACTGGTCAAGAAGGTAAGTGAACGGATACAACAAAAATAAGAGTATACATGCATCTAAATGATGTAAAAGAACCTAAACCCAAAAGTATAGCAGGTAAGAAATGGTTCCATTCGTTTGGTTTCACTAAACGTTGACTAAATGTATGATATGGGTCAGATGTAACCCAAAGGGCATTAACACTAATCCATATGCTTTTATATTTTAACTTTTTATATTAAGGGGGTGTTTGGGATTGATTATTCAAAACAGATTATGCGTTTTGGAAAAACAGAGGTGGAGCTGCTTATAGATTATTGCGTTTTGGTAGCCTAAAAAACTGATTATCTGCGTTTTCAAAACGCAATCCAAACACTAAAAACTGATTATCTACGTTTTCAAAACGCGATAATCTAAAAATCAGATTCAAAACGCAATCCCAAATACCCTCTAAAATTAGATTACTCTTGTCAACAAAATATTAATCATGTTTGGTTTGTTAACTATTTACACATTTTAAATAAAGCATTAGAATGTATTTGTCAGCCAATTGGACCAGTTTCAACATCAACCGATTTTAGCCCACCATCCAACACCAACCGACCACTTAAACCTAAAATATTAAGGAGCCTTTCTGTGACACCTGGCAAATTCTCGTTAATAACGTTGTCTAGATGAAAGTCTACCTTAGCGAGTCACGCG
This sequence comes from Ambrosia trifida, assembly GCA_028751855.1. Lineage (NCBI taxonomy): Eukaryota > Viridiplantae > Streptophyta > Magnoliopsida > Asterales > Asteraceae > Ambrosia > Ambrosia trifida. Next base: position 84,527,256 of record CM054128.1, read on the forward strand.
TATATCGTGCTTAACTGGGTTAGTTAAGTCGGGTTATGGTTCGGGAACTATCGGTTAGTCTAGAAGATCATTGGATGTTGGTCTAGAGGTTCATTAGATGTCAGTCCTTAACCAAGTGTACAAACGGTGACGATTTGTAGGATCGTCAGGGCATAAGGAACATACAAGTCTCGAGTCCCGGGAATTGGTGAACGAGTGTGAATATGTGTATTTACAAGTGTTATGTGTTTACAATCATTATGTGACTTGTCGGTATGTGAATATGTGTTAACATATGTTAAAACGGGGTTTAACGCGCAAAACACACGGAACAGGCCCCTATAGGCGATTAGGATAGCCCAATCGCCTATAGGAGGGGCGAGTGGGGGACCTTAGGGGCGAGTAGGGACTAATTGCATGACTGTTCATGCGATTAGGCCCCAATTGCATGGACTTACATGCGATTAGGCTCCCTAATCGCGTGTAAAGGCTGCATAATCGCTAGTTACGTGCTGGACGACTAAAAACGACTATAAATACCATACTTGACCTCATAAACTTCATAATACAAACCCTAGTCGTCCCATAACCTGCCCCAACACACACACAACCTCTGGAACGCGATTTTTGATCAAAACACAAGGTTTCAAGCTTAATCCATCATTCTTTCACAAATCTAAGGTTTGGTTTCCATCCATGAATCTTTATAAACGTTTTTAATCAATCCCTAATGGTCCAGACCTGTTCTAAAACGGAAAAGCTTTCTGAAAATCGTTAATAAGTGTTGTTAATCAGATTTTAACTAGTATACATGTGTTATGGGTGTTTATGATTAGAAAGCTAGGGTTTTTATGATTCAAGATGAATGAATGACATGTTATTATGTTAGATCAGAATAATAATGATATTATGATGATAAAATCTGAGAATTGATTATTAGGGTTATAGTTACGCATGTTAGTATGATGTTGCATGCTATGTGAATGGTGTTTGGATTACGTGATTGCATGCAGGGCTGATAATACGAGGCAAAACGAAGGGTTTTAGTTGAAACATGTTTAGGATAGTGTTTGGGATGATATTGGGTGGTTACACACGTTCTGGATCTGATTTGGAGCGTTAAACGCGCGAAAAACTGGAACAGCAAGGTTACAGGCGATTAGCAATCCTAATCGCCTATGTTAGAGGCGATTAGGAGGCCAATCGCCCATCTTTCATGCGATTAGGCCCCAATCGCTAGTTTTTACATGCAATCAGCCCTAAATGCTAGTTTTTACATGCAATCAGCCCTAAATGCTAGTTTTTACATGCTATCAGCCCTAAATGCTAGTAGTTACATGCAATCAGCCCTAAATGCTAGTAGTTACATGCGATTAGCCTTCCTAAATGCCAGTTGACCAACCTAAATGCTAGTTGACTTTTCCTAATCGCGTGTACTGCTGCTGTAAGTATAAATTAGCATTTCGAGACCCGATTTGACATGTAGGAACATGCTAGGAACCCCGTAACATATCTAATAACTTGGTAACATATGTTTGGATGTAATTCGGTGATACGTGAACTATGTGCTATAACTTGTTGTGCGTTAACGTATGTTAAGTGTGATTGCATGATTTCATGTTTGAGAGCGTAAACATAACACGGGGAGTCTCGGGTCACCAATGGGATGTCGAGTCTTGTACTTTGGGTCAGTTAAACAGTCACGGTGTTATCAAACGAACTTGGTTATGGTCTGGACATCTAGGGACTAATTAACCTGGGGGTTATTAGTCTAAGTACTTGTAACTGTCATATGTTAGGTCGCCGCTTTACGGGACTAGCATAGCAGCTGAGTTTACTCGGGTTAAGGAGTAACGCAACTTAAGGTGAGTTTACGGCCCCTCTTTTAAACTGGTTTCATACTTTCGGGGGAGAAAACATGTGTTAAAACGATTATTTGGTAACTACTGTCATACTATGGGTTTCTATTGTGTACTACACGATCTTTGGAAGTCCCGGGGGGAACCATGAATGTGCGGGTTTGCACAACGAGGAAATGTGAATAGCGCTATTGGGAGTGACCAACCCCGCTCGTCGGCTTGGAGGGCCGGGCGAGTGCATATTGTCTCAAACAGGAACAACAGGAACAACTGGTTTACTTTTCGGGCACAACAACTGGTATGCGTGTTAGTAATGGTTTTCCAATCGTGGTAGTAACAAAACATACGCCTAGCTAGCGTACACTGGTTTTCGATTTGTTATAGTATGGACAGGTGGACTTGGTACTTGGATTACAAAACCTGTAAACTCACCAGCATTTTTGTGCTGACGTAAACTTTTACATGTTTTCTCAGGTCGCTAAGGTAGCACTACTGGACTAGGGCGCACGCGTCTGCACGACGTCTAGTTAGAGTCGCATGGTTTTCATATGTTGAACATTTGGTTACTTTGAGATACTGTTTTGAATAAGCTTCCGCTGTAAACGGAGATTTTAAACTATGTTTTGAAATTGCATTATATTCATGTTAGACTTGTTATTGTGATCGTTGGTTTGGATCCTGGTTTGTCATGCGCCTCGCGGTAAAACTCCGCAAGTGGATTTTGAGGGTTTGACACTTTCTATCTTTCTGCAATATAAGAAGAATAACATATACCACCAATGACAAGAATATATATATATATATATATATATATATAAACAATTACTACTTGTGTAAGTTTTTGATACATTGACCCATGTTAGTAAAATTATTTATTGAAACCTAAGTGGTAAATGAGTGTTGTTGAAACTATTTGCAGCCCATTTGCAAATGTTGCTCTATTTATTCAGTTTATTTGTAGATGTCAACGGACTTGTTTGTGATCATAGATGTACCAATTCATGTTTTATCTTGAATATGGAAGGACAAAGAGTAATTACATAACAGCAATAGGCTTCGCTTCCTCAATATTTGGATGAAGGTAAAGGTGTGTTTCTGATGTACAGGTTGGCTGATGATCACCTATTACATATTCTGCATTAATAGGAAGGTTATGAAGTTACATGAGTTAAGTATCTTAGATTCGGCTGTTTAAATGTTTTATAAAATTAATAAATGAGACTAAACACAAAATAACGTTACCAAGTAATTTGTGATCCCAGCTTTTTACCACAGCGACGCAGTTCGCTAGCGTAAGCTGTGCAAGAACCATATCCTTAGCAATGCTTGTAGACACAAGTTGTGCAACTCTGTCCTTGTTGCTAATCTCGTCATTAAGGGAAAACCTCTTGTTTCTTTTGTGGCTGGAACCAACATTAAGGTCGGATTTCTCAAGCACTTAGTAAAATACCATCAACAACGACCAAAAACACATAATCTGCCAAAACAGAAACGCTGAAATTAAATATCAAAATCATCCAACAAATACCAAATCTTTTTTAATTTTCGTTACATCGCTTGAAAGTCTACATAAATTGAGAAAATTAAACTATACCGTTAAGAATGTCTCGCAGTTTCCCCAGCCTTTATCCCTCCCGATTCCTGTAAAACAACACCAAAAACTACATTCACCGTAAAATGCAGTGGCGAAGCTTGGTTTCGGAATCGGCGGGGGCCGAACTCAATTTTTTTCAATCGGTAGTGGAAAATTGGTGGGGCCGGATGTAGATGCAAAAGTGCGACTAAAGCTTCGGATTGTAAAACACATTTTGTTTTGTAGATATCGAAGGTGCGAAGGAGTGGATTAGATGGTGCGAAGGAGAACATAAAGGTGCGAAGGAAGAATGTTTTGGACGAATGAAGATTAGATTATAGAAGAACTTGGTTCGACCAGTTGATGTGGGCGAACCTGCACATTCGCATGAACAGTTTGGGCGAATGTGCAGGCCTATAAATAGGTCAAGTTCATTTTTGAATGTAACTTTGATGATTATTATTCCCTCCTCTTTCTGAAAACTCTCTCTAGTTATTGTTAAACTTGTTTTACGTTTAAACCTTGATTGTATTCATAATTCAACGTGTAAACAAGTGTTTTATTAATGAAATTGATTGAAAATGATGATCTGTGTGTTTGAATCTGTTAGATTATTATTTTGTGATAGTTTTAGGGTTTCCGCACCTGAAACTAACTTGTTTGATCAATCTTTGTTTGTTATCAATCCTTTTACGCACATACAAAGTGGTATCAGAGTCATTTCGGATCAAACAACCACAAATTAATAATCTCTCAGCTGATTTGGACCCAATTTTGGTCAAAAAGTTTCTGTTTTCAATGAACAAACTGATGTGATAAGATTTTGATCGATTACACCTTGATTTCGAGTTTAAATTGGATAATTCTCTTTATTAAAGTTGTTCCAAATCAAATCCGATTCAAAACCTGATTAAGATCATCAAAATCCATCAACATTTGAAAAACATGATCAAAATTAACTGATTTTCAAAGAATAACCGTTTTTGAAATCACAGGGGTCGAACGAGAGAGTTTGGTCGAAAGAGGAATTCATTTGGGTCGAAAGAGTGATTTTGTGTACGAAGGAGGTGTTTTTGTGGTCGAAGGAAGACTTTGATTGCTTATTTTTCACATTCGCACCTTTGTTTCACCTTCGTCTGATCGAACGGTCGAAGGAGCTGATAAACGGTCGAAAGAGAGTCTTAAGTGGTCGAAGGAGTTTTTGTTGTTTGGTTTACATTCGTATCAATCATAAACGGGTGAAAGAGAACTTTATTTCTCCTTCGCACGTCCGTATATACGAAGGAGCATTCTGTTTTGAAACATTTTTAATCTTTTCGTGTTTAATTGTTTGCAGGACAAGATGTGGAACTTTCCAACAACGCCTAGACCTACTCAAGCACCACAACAGCAGACAACACAAGATCCATGGTCCATTGCAGCTCAGAAGACTAGTCAACCATCACAGCCGATCAATTATATGGCAATGACTAGTTCGGCACCACAACAAGTTGTTCAACCATTACCACAACCGATTGACAACTATTGGGGAGTCGCAGCAGCAGCAGTCCATTCACAGACGACCAACGCTATATCCACTCTTATTCTTGATCTATCTTCTGGAAGCAGCAATCGTCCACCGATGCTAATGGACATGAAGGAGTATAATACTTGGAAGATGAAGTTTAAGATTCACGTTGAGGGACAAGGACTTGAAGGAGCCGAGGCATGGCAAATGATTGTGAAGGGTTACGTTGCTCCTATTCTGGAGAATACTGGAGAACCAATCCCTTTGGAGAATTTGGCGGATGACGAGAAGAAAAGGTTTGCAATAGAGAAGAAGGCATTCTCTCAGCTATCCCAAGCGATCAACACTGATCTACTACATCAGTTTGGATCGTGCACTACATCCAAACAACTATGGGATATGCTGAGAAATCGACATGATGGAAATGAAAAGACAAGGAAGCTTAGGATGGAAGAGCTTTGGAAGGAGTTTGAAAACTTCAGTTATATGGGTAATGAGACCCTAAAAGAGTTGGTTCCAAGGTATTGCCATTTGCTCACCGAATTGTCAAGCTATGAGATCAGCATTCCAATGTCGGAATTAGTAGATAAATTTGCTGATGCTTTACCACCCTATTGGAACCAACACATCGAAGTGTTAAAGGAGAAGGATGCTTACCAGTATTGGACTATTAATGAGTTCATCCAAAAGCTGGAAAACAAAGAGATGGAGGAAAAGAGAAAAGCTAAGAGAGCTCAGATTCCACAGAATCCTGATTTATATGTGAGTGGTACATCTAACTCTCTTTCTGCTTCAAGCACCACTTCTACTGTTGCACCTCACATAGCATGTGTGTCTAACATTGTTGAACCAACAAAAGCACCCATTAACTACCTTGCTCAAACTTCATCCTACACACCATCATACACACAACAACCTTATCAAACACAAAACTTTATTCCACCATTTTCACCATTACAACAAGCCGCATGCTATACATCAAGTCAACCTCAACAACAACAACAATATCCTCCTCAAGTGAATCAGATGCAGATTACTCAAGCACAATCAAGTCAAAACCCGATTGTGTTAGAGACATCAAACCTTAACAATGTGACTGTTGAAATTGCTCAACAGCATGTTGCTCTTGTATCTGCCATGGTTGCTTCTTACAACGGTTTGGTAGCAAGTCAAATTGGTAACAATAATCTCACCAATGAGGACTATGCTCAAATCGACAAAGAGGAAATGGAGTTGATGGACATACAGTGGGCTTTTGCAAGCATTATGTGGCGAGCCACTGATTTTATTCAAAAGACTGGCAGGACTGATCTCTCAACTTCTCCCAACACCACATATGGATTCAACAAAGCAAAGGTTACATGCTTCAACTGTGGTGAAAAGGGACATTTTAAAAGAGAGTGCACACAGCCAGCACAGCAAGGTAACCGAAATCCTTTCAATTCTACATACCAAAACCGACAAAACCAAAACCAAAATCAAGTCTTATAACAATCCCAACATCTCAAGCTTTCAACCACAAAACACTTATCAGAACCGTCAACAAAACACCAACACCAGACAATCTACAACTCAAAACCAACCTCAACAAAACCCAAACCGAACTATAGTTCCTATCTCTACACTTAACACACAAAACCAAAACCAAACTGATACTCAAAACCAAGCACTTGTAATCCAAAAGGATGAAGGTTTTGACTGGACTGGTATGCAATTGGGGGTGGAGGAGATCACTGCTGGGAATGTTGCATGTGTGGCACAGCAAATGAGTTTGGATGAGAATGAGGAAATTGAAGAAGAGGTTGTGATTGAAAAAGTGTCGGAGTTGAAGATTGAAGAAGTGAGTGAAGATGTGATTGCTGAGAGTGAAGACAAGAGATCGGGGATGATTCTTGATTCTGTCACTGATGTTGGAGATCAATATGATTCAGCTTACTCGGATATGGAGAGCGAATCTGATTCAGAGACTAGTGTGAATTCACTAGATGATGATATTGACCAACTGCTAGCTGAAGCTGACTTCCTGATGACCCGCAAGTCATGTATGGTGGATGATGCATGCACCAAGATTGACTACTCCAAATTCTTCGCAGGAAAGGAAGCTCACTTTGCTTTAATGGCCATGACAGAACCTCCTAAGCCGGTAAGTTCTGAAACTCAATCTCAAGCGTGTGTTAAATGTGAAAAATGTGCTGATTTTGAAAAACTGACTGATGAAAACAAGCTTCTCAAGGTCCAACTTGAGAGTGCAAAACTCAACTGTCAGGTTTATCAAAAGGACTTAAAAGATTTCAACAAAGTTCTTGATGGTTATAAAAAGGATGTGTCTGAACTGAAAAAGACATTATCTATTAAACAACTTGCCATTAATAATTACATCAATGAAATGGAAAACACTAAATTGGAAATGGCAACCATCAAGTGCTTTGCGGAAAAAGTTAACAAGAAATTAGAAAGTTACAAGCACATAGCATATGTAGTCGATCATATCATTGAAGAACCCTCCCAGACGAATAGTGCAAACTATAAGTCAGTCCCATCTCCGGTATTGTTTGAGAATCACACTTTACATGCAATACCACCGGAGACTTTAATCAATCCTGATTCCATATCAGAAAATGAGCCTAACACTTCCAGTGTCGGGGATCCATATTCTGATGTGAGACCAGTACTGGGAAATAGTGAGGGTGTGGTCGCTACTGATGATTCAGATGAAGAAGATGAGTCATCTGAGACGGTTGAAAGTGATAGTGATATCCCTGATGAAAATCATATAATCACTACTGAGCCAGTCTCACCGTCTCAGATCATTCATCCAATGGCAAATGCTCATCGTAAAAATGAGGTTAAGAAAAATGAAAAGTTTGTTGGTAAGAATTTTGAAAAGAAAGAGGTAAAGAAGGTTGAGAAAAATGTGAGAAAACCGGTTGAAAAGAAAGTTGAAATTAAAACTGAGAAAAATGTGGTAAAACCGGTTGATAAGAAAAATGAGCTTAAATCTGAAAAATCCAATGATGTGAGCAATGAATCGTGTGATAAACCTGTCAAAATCTTCTATCGGATGCAAGGCTCCGATAAGATTTTATCCGATGATGAGTTTCCGATTAAGTTTGTCAATTCTTCAAAAATAGAAAAGATCTGGCAGGAAAGTACGATTTGGTTCCCGAAATTTGAAAGGACCAACGACATTCCTCAAGAGATTTTAGACAAAATTTATTCGGATAAAGAAGCTAAGGTTAATGTCACACAGTTTGTTTTGCCTGTTCATAAAGAAAATAGTTTTATTGAACCGACTTACTCGAAGGACCCAGCTCCTGAGAGTTTAAGGAAACAATGCATGGTTGATCGATATCCCATTGCTAGTTTTTCCAAGTCGCCGATCAAGGAAAACTATGAGGAATACCGTGCGTCTTATAAGTGCGGGGAACGGGGACATTTACTTGCCGCCTGCCCGTACGTACGACACAAAAGGCACGAGGTGGAGATGAGGCAATATCATGTGTATCCGGTTGACAATTATGGCTATCAACAGAGACGGCATTTTCCCCAACAAGAATTTTATCATAATCAAAACAATTTTTATAACAAGGGGGAAAATCGTCCAATGACGTATGATAAGCGCAACCGGATGACCACTGATAAATCTGGTAAGAAACCTATGATGAACTCAATTGCTGATACCAAAAAGGTTGCTCCTAAACCTAATGGTAAACAAGCAGTTGGACCTGTCTCTGTTAAATCAGAGAAGGTAACCAAGAAGGTTGCTTTTAAAGAAGAAGTAAAGAAACCGATTGAGACTTCAAAATCTCAGATTCGGATCTTGAAACGATCTGAGCAATCTTGGTCATCTAAGGAATCTGAAGGAGCCTCTACTTCACAGAGGGAGAAGAATGAGAAAAAGAAGGTTGTTAGTGAGAAGAGAGGGGTTGAAGTAACCCAAGATGTTTGTGATTCAAAAGACTCTTTGAAACAACCTGTTCAAAGACCCAAGACCAAACAGGCTTGGGTCCCCCGAAAGAACTAATTGATCTACTTTAAATGTGCAGGGAGCTCCAGCTGGCCCTGTTAGCAGCCTATGGATTGTTGACAGTGGAGCTTCTGGTCACATGACAGGGGACCTCACGCTACTCTTTGACATCAAAAATATTAACGGAGGTTATGTGGCATTTGCTGGTAATAAGGGAGGCTACATTACTATGGAGGGTAGTGTAAGCAATGGGGCGTAACATTTGAGCGAATTTCTTATGTGAAACAAATAGACTACAATTTGCTCAGTGTTAGTCAGATTTGTGATAAACAATTTTCTGTGTATTTTGATGACAAATCCTGTTACATCTTGAAACCTGGGTTTGAGCTACCGAAAGAGTGGGTGATGCTGAAGGCACCGAGAGTTAACAACTTGTATATTCTCGACATGTCTAAAGCAATGACCACCCATGGCCAAGTCACGTGTTTCCTCTCCAAGGCTACAAAAAAAGAATCCATTATGTGGCACAGGAGAATGGGACACATCCATTTGCGAAAGATGAATCAGCTTATGAAGAATGAACTTGTCACGGGAGTTAATGTCAAACACTTCCATCTGAATGACAAGTGTATCAGTTGCAAGAAGGGAAAGCAGCACAAACAATCCCATAGACCAAAGAAAGTTAATTCTGTTGAGCTGCCACTTGAACGTTTGCATATGGATTTATTCGGTCCAGTCAGACGTAAAAGTCATGTCGGGGAATTATACTGTCTTGTGGTGACAGATGATTATTCAAGATTTTCATGGGTAATGTGCTTGCATCAGAAAAGCGACACTTTTGACAATTTGAAGGTTCTGTTTACACGTCTGGAGAATTTATATGGTCTGAAGATCAAAAGAATCCGGAGTGACAATGGGACGGAGTTCAAAAATGCTCAGATGGAGGATCTTTGTGCGAACAAAGGAATTCATCATGAATATAGCGCTCCGTATACACCCCAGCAGAACGGTGTCGCAGAGAGAAAGAACAGGACTCTTATAGAGATGGCGAGAACTATGCTTGCGGATTCAAATCTTCCGGTCATGTTCTAGAACGAAGCTATTTATGCGGCATGTTATACTCTTAACCGTGTGTTGACAGTGAAGAAGTTTGGCAAGACTTCTTATGAGCTGTTGAACCGACGCAAGCCGAATCTGGAGTATCTAGAACCATTTGGTGCCCCGTGTACAATGCTGAATCCTTCGGAAAAGTTTGCACCAAAGGCTGAAGAAGGTTATTTTGTTGGATATGCAACCCCATTAAAACGGGTATTCAACAAAAGAACTAGAAAAGTCGAGGAGTGGGCTAATGTCGAAGTTCAAAGATATACACAAAATGTACAGGGTGGAGGACCAGATTGGATGTTTGATTACAAAGACTTCTTTGAATCATTCAATCTAGATAGCATGGTTGAAGAAGCTGTACTTCGCTTATACTACGAGGTCGAAAACGCCGTAACTTCACCGTTAGTGCGTCCGATCACGGTAAACCCACAAACAGCTTCTAATGATACCACTGCTCCTGTACTGGAAGAAGAGGTGTTCCAAGAGGCTTCTACATCGCTTAATTCATCCGAATCAGAATATGAAGACGATGATGCAACAAGTGAAGCTATTCTGGACAACGCTACAGTGACACCACCGGTGAACCCATCTAATACTGATGCTTCAACATCAAATGTGGGTAATGATCTGGTTTCTACAGAGAATTTGACAACTCAAACGGGAGTACAAGTACCTGATTATCCGGAATCTCGGATACATCGGATACACCCGCTTGAACAGGTTATTGGTGATCCTGGTAGCAGTGTGATGACAAGAGGGCAGCTGAGAAATGCTCAAGCACCAGAAAACATTGGCAACCTTGCTTTATATGCCAAAATTCAGAAATCTAGTTTTCAGAATGACTGGTCATTTGCTTGTTATGTTTCGCAGGTCGAGCAGCGGACATACAAGGATGCTCTTTTGGATGACGCCTGGGTGGAAGCAATGCAGGAGGAGTTATTACAATTCCAGAAACTTGGTGTATGGACCCTAAAAGATTTGCCCCCTGGAAGGAAGAAAATTGGTACCAAATGGGTGTTTAAGTGCAAGAAGGATGACAGAGGAGTCATAGTGCGAAACAAAGCTCGTTTGGTTGTTCAAGGTTTTCATCAGGTTGAAGGAATCGACTACAATGAAATCTATGCACCGGTTGCACGCTTGGAAGCTATCAGAATGTTCCTCGCGTTTGCATCATGGAAGAAATTTAAGGTGTATCAGATGGATGTAAAGAGCGCTTTTCTTTACGGTGTGGTCAAAGAGGAAGTTTACGTAGGTCAACCGCCGGGCTTTGAGGACCCTATTCACCGGGATAAGGTTTATGTGTTAAACAAAGCTCTCTACGGGTTGCACCAGGCTCCGAGACAATGGTATGAGGAGCTGAGCACGTATCTTCTCTCGAAAGGATTCAAACGCGGACTAGTAGACTGCACACTGTTCACGAAACGAGCAGGAGATGATTTGCTTCTAGTACAAATTTATGTTGATGATATTATATTCGGGTCCACTAACGAACTTCTGTGCAGGGAATTTGAACAAGTTATGCAGGAAAAGTTCGAAATGAGCGCAATGGGAGAAATGCAGTTTTTCCTCGGCTTACAGGTGGAGCAAAGACCAACGGGGATCTTTATTCACCAGACGAAATACGTTTCTGAAGTCTTGAGCCGATTCCAGATGGATGATTCGAAGCCGATGGATACCCCAATACAGCCCAATCACGGGATTGGAGTTGACCTTATGGGGGAGCTGACTGATCCATTTACATACAGAGCAATCGTCGGATCTCTGATGTATCTCACAGCGTCAAGACCTGATATAATGTTTGCGACATGTCTTTGTGCGCGATATCAATCGAAGCCGAAACAGAGTCATCTTGCAGCTGTCAAGCGTATCCTTAGATATCTGAAGGGTTGTCCATCAAAAGGACTTTGGTACCCTCATGATGATAATTTTGACCTAATCGCTTTTAGTGATGCAGATTGGGGCAGCTGTGACAAAGACAGCAAATCCACAACGGCTGGATGTCAGTTTATGGGGAGCAGGCTCGTGACCTGGCAATGCAAGAAACAAACCGCAGTTGCACTATCCACATGTGAAGCAGAATATGTTTCAGCATCGAGCTGCTGCTCACAGGTTCTTTGGATCCAACAGCAGATGGTGGATTACGGTTTGCAATTTCTTAAAACCCCTATTTACTGTGATAATGAGGCCGCAATCGTATTAACAAAAGACTTAGTAAATCACTCAAAGGCTAAACATATCCGGATTAAATATCATTTTATCCGTGATTGTTATGCTAAAGAGTTGATCGATATGGTCAAAATCCACACTGATTACCAACGCGCAGATCTTTTTACCAAAGCTTTTGACAAATCCAGATTTGATTATCTTTTAAAAGCTAATGGTATTAAAGAAAAACAGGACTGATCACCACCTCAATCTATCACTTTTTAGTTTAAATTCTTACTGTTTTTCAGAAAAATTTCGAAAATCCAAAAACATTGAAAAATTTCAAAAACCATAAAAATTGAAAAATTTCTTTGCTGACTGCTATATCTTCTTCCCTTAGATTAATGCCGTCAGATTTCTGTGAACAAACGATATCTGGGCAGTCACATATTTGAAATGCTCCAGCTTATCCTTGGGAACAGTAAATTCGAAAATCTATAAAAAATCAGAAAATTTTAAAATGATTTCCTGGAGTATAAAGGGAAATGATAGTACATCAGTGGGGATCTGACACATTCTAAATAATGTAATGCTATATAGGGCGTGTGTCTGAGTCTGTGCGATGTGCTGGTAGGCTTCGTAGACCTATTACTGCGTGCCTGATACATACATATCAAACGAATTGTTGTGTGGATGAACTCCTCATGGGCATATGGTCTTAGTACCGTAATTTCGTTTGATAGGGTATTTGTACAAAACTCGAAGGTTTAGGGTCGTTATGTTATTAGTTGTCTGGGGATAGCCTCTCTGATCTTCTGCTGTAAGTCATTACGGACCTAGATCAGATAGGGTGTCTTTAAAAAAGAGCTTTATGCCAAATCCTAAAGTTACCGAATTGAGGAACTTTCTATGTTATATGATGATCAAAGATTATCTATTACATCGTATTGATCATTGATGCAAATCATGATTAATATCAGTCCTCAACCTGGTATAGTGCATATGTTACTTTGCTGCATTAATTTGCTGACCTGTATACCTCTATGCATTATATCTTGTACAATTACAGACGACGAAAGCATAATCACGCTTTACAATGAGTCTTTGTGCATTTACTTCTTGATACGGGAGTATGTCGTGTGTGTGGGAACCACAGACAATTGCGTTTATACTATAAATATCAGTATCAGTATAAAGCACTGCACAAAAGTCTGCATGAGAGTTTATGTGGATCACAATATCAGCAGTTGCCAGATCACACATTGTCTTTAATGATAATAATTTCAAAAAGATCAACGGTGTGATCAGATTTCTCAAAAACTGATATGATCCCTTTACCGGAATCACAAAAATATTTACAGTTTTTCATTTACATTTCTGCATTTTATTTTCTCGTCAAAAATTACAAAACTCAAAAAGATTTTAGGTGTGTAAAGCATAAACTTTAGAAAATCCAAAAAGATTTTTCATTTTCATCTTATTTTTGATAACTGATGGTGGTTGATGTCGATTTTCTAAACCTTGATACACCATTTGAGCTTTGTAACTTTTAAAATGTGAAAATATGAAGGTTGGATACTTAAAAGTTGGAAAATAATTGAACCGGGACTCGTTTTTGAGATTTGGAAAATTTTCAAAAAAATCCCAATTCTCATTCGCCCATTCGTTTGGTCGAATGTGGGATTTTCGTTGTTCATTCGTATTCTTTGTTGGGCGAAGGAGAGTGTTCATAATAATTATCTCATTCGAACCCTTTTATCTCATTCGAACCCTTTCAATAGGGTCGAAGGAGAGAAAAGTTTCTCCTTCGTATAAACAAAACGGGCGAAGGAACAGGCCTATATATACATCTCTTCTCATTCGAACCTCATTCATATTTTTTCCAGATTTTTAATCGTAACCTCACCTTGTTGCTTTTTCGTTTAAAATCATTCTATTGTGTTCGTGCTTTACCACTGATCAGTTTGATATCACTTTTACAGGTATACAACAAGGATTTCAACATCTAATCCCTGTTTTTCAAACTAAGCCCTAACTGTCTAAACATGTTCAAAATCAACATAATAACAGTAATTGATGCTCAGGGTTGATTGTGTGTGTTTTAGGGGGAGAAATAACCAAAATCATAGTTTAAAACATGACAGATTAAACAGTCGATGTTTAAACCCTAGTTTTTGGGTGAAAACACAAACACAATGTTTAATTGATAAAACTGGTAGTCTAGGATTGTTTATCGGCTTGATTAGGTCCCAATACAATCAAATGGACATGTTCAGGATGACTAGAATTCAAAATTGATTTTTCAAAAATATGAACTGTTTCCTTCGACCAGTTCGAATGGGCGAAGGAAGAAAATGAAATGGGCGAAAGAGAATAAGATGGGCGAATGAAACTTTTTATCAAAACCAACACATTCGTACCATTCATTTCTCATTCGAACCTTTACAAAGTCACCTTCGTACCCCCGTTTGGGCGAAGGAGGAAGTTTTTGACCAAAAAAAAAATTTCAATTTTGATATTTTGTCGATTTTTAACTTGTGTTTTTTTTTTTTGTTTGTTTTGCAGATCTAACAATGTCTGAACAGCAGAAGACTACGGAACAAGCAGGATCCTCATCACAGCCCGCTAAGCAGCTTGATTTTGAGAATGCACACAACTGTTGCGCATATCTTGGCGATGTGAAGAAGCACACAGAATTTGTCGGCATCATTGAGTTTTTGAAGCGAAGCAGAGTAATAGATGCCATTGCTACGCCGACAGTGATCTACCGAGATATGATTCAGGAATTCTGGTCTAATGCTAAACTAGATTTCTGGAAATGCGAGTCTTGCTTGACGAGCAAAATCCAGGGACAACGAGTCATTGTGTACGAAGAAGATTCGAGAGAAGCATTGAATCTGAATGATGATCCGAAAGATCCAAAGGAGTTTACATTCATGGATCAAAGGAAGTGCTTTCTCAGGATGAAGTACAACGGACCTATCACTGACGGTTCGTTGCATAAAGGAAAACTGTGCCCACAATTCAAGTATCTGGCACATGTTTTAATTCACGTTTTCGGATCTGCTGCGGGAGGTTATGACTTGATGAGGAAGAGCATCAGTTCGATGATGGTTGCTTTAGTATTGAACAAACCGTTCAATGTTTCTGGCATGCTGATGTCTCACTTACTGGAGCCCGTGAATGGAACGAGGAACCTGAAGTTTCTTTTATATCCTCGTTTTCTTCAAATGATTTTCGATCACAAGTACAAAGAGTTGAAGAGAAATCCTACACACATCGTTGTTCAAGAACACATGTCGTTGAACACATTAGCTAGAATGAAAGCTTATAAGGGTTTGTCTGTTGAAGAATGTCCTCCTGTTAGACGTTTGTTTGGACATCTAGCTAGGGTGGATTATAAAGATCCGGGTGAGGGGCTTGTAAGGAATGAGAACAGTGATTCTGATGCTGATAATCCTTTACATCATGTTGATCCTGACGCTAAGCGCAAGAGACAAGTTGTGAATGTAGGAGCTAAGAGTGGTAAGACAAAGAAACCAGAGATAAGGATTGAGGTTTCTGAACCAGAGAAGAAGAAAAGTACTCAAGGTAGAAATAAGAGGATGGCGAAAAAGGGTTTACACATTGTTGATGAACCTTCCATTGATTCAGAAGAAACGATTGAGGAAGAACAATGGAATTCTGATGCTGAAACAGTAGAGATGACCATGCCCAAGGCCACTGAGGCTGGTGCATCTGCTAGCCAAAGAGAAGAAGATCAAGGGAACAAAAGTCCTATTCCCGTTGATGTAGAAGATTTGGGTTTTAATGCTGAAGAGACGTTGGTTGGTTCTCCTGTGCAAGATGCTAGAAAAGAGAAGAAGAAACAGGAGAAGCCAAGTATAAAAAGGAAGAAAGAGATAGAATCATTGATAGCTGGAAAGAAATTGCCACCAGCTACAAGTTCTAGATCACCGGTTACTGCACCAGCTCATAAGAAACAGAAGACTGCAACAACATCTAGCACACCACAAACTGAAGAAATTCCAATGGATGATGTGAATGAAGCATTGGATAATGTGCTAAAGAAAATCAGGAAAGGTAAATTGCCTGACGCTGTTGAACCACCAAAGAAGACAAAAGTATCGGTGGACAGTGACATCATGACTGCTGTGAATCAGAGATTTGCTGAGATGATGAGTCTGATTAACAAACAACAGACGGAGATTGAGCAGTTAAAGTCAAATGACAAGAAGATGTTAGAAGTCGTAGTCACATAGGCAGATGATAATGAGACCTTGAAGAAGACAATTAAGAGATTGAAGAGAGAAAACAAGAAGTTGCTGAAACATGAGCAACGTAACACCAGAAGGATCATAGTCTTGAAGAAGGAGAATAAACAGCTGAAAAAGAGTAACAAGCATATGGATGATCTGATAAAGAACTTGTACTCTCAAGCTCCTCAACTTCAAGCTGGTGAAGTGGATAAAGAAAGAGAAGAAGAGCTAGTTGATTACGAATTGTCTGATGAAGAGGAAGATGATGAACTAGATGAAGATGCTGGTAACGATACAAAGACGAAGAAAAAGGATGATAAGGATGATGGAGGATCGGATGATGGTTCGAGTGATGGAGACGGCTCTGCGTTTGATGATAGTAGTGATGACGATGATGATGATGTTGATAAGTTTACTTATGAGAAACGTGACTCAGATAAGGGCGGTGAATCGAGCTCTAAAGCTCCTGGTGAGAATGTTGATGATGAAGATATTTTCTGGAATGAGAGATTGCAGTCATTGTCTGAAGAAGATAAGAACAAGTATCGCTAGATGCTCACTGATCGGGTCTGGACGATCGACATGACTAGCAGGTTCCCAGAAATATTTGAATCTAACAATAAACTATTTGAATTGGAGTATGATGACCCTGATCTTGAGGATGGGGAAGTTTCTGCGGCTATTTCGAAAGAAATTCTTGAAGGTTTAGCAAAGCAAGTGGGCAAGACGTTAGAAGAATTACTTGCAGATAACTTTATTCCTAAGATTCCTGAGAAAGAAGCTGGAAATCACTCGGATGATCGTGATGTTCCTGCATTCGAGGAAGTCGAAATGGAAGATATTACGAGCGAAGAATATCCACAATATTTCAGAACAAATCAAGATTGTGGATTTTCTTTCTCAGACGAACTGCTAAACCATGCCGAGAAGCTTGCAAAAGATAAGAGCAAAGTCTTTGAAGATGAAATCTTTAAAGGACATAACAAGCCACGGTTCGAACAATCAGAAAGCTTAAAAGAGTTGTTAAAGAAGTTGAAAGAAAAGGAGAATAATCGTCCGAAACCTGACATTCAAGGCAGCTTTTACAAACTTCACAATAAGATTTTCAAAGGTCGTGCATTGGCCTGGAAGTTTGTTAAAGAGTTGAGATGCTTCGCAGTAAAATGGGAGAAAGGGATTCTGTATTTTGAGAAGTTTCATCACTTGAAGACCCTTCCTTATTGGGCAATCAGAGACATTTGTCGTCACCGTTTAACGGGAGCGTCAAATAGTCAGATTACTTATTTTGCTGAGAAGATGACTCGTGAAAGCCGAACCAAGTGGGACTTGTTTACACCACAATATCCAAAGCGAATTGTTCATAAGAAGGATATTGATTCGATAACTGGTACGCCCAAAGTGACATTGAAATACAAACCACCGCAAGTGTTGAAAAAGATTCCTTTGATGCCTATTCCGCAACACTTTGCCAAAGACTTCATCTGGTGGTATTATGATTGGAAGATTGCAGAGGCCGTGATTGTGTTGAAGGATGGAGATACGAATTACAAGAAAGTGCATATCTTTGATCCCATGTGGTTGATAAACTGTTCACATGAGGATATCATCATGCTATTCTATAATCTGATCTATTCAGATGCAAAAGATGCTGAGCAAGCTGGAAAGTACCAACGTGTGGTATTTCTGTGCTTTGCGTTTGATATCAATGCTGGATGTGATTATGATGAGAAGTTGGGAAAGTATGTGGAGAAGCAAAAGGTGCCAGAACTGAAAACAAAGAAACAAAAACAATTTCAGGAACCGGTGTTGACAAGAGAACAAATGATTCAAAGACATATCAGACTGTGGAACAAAAGGTTGGACGAAGAACGACGAACACAATCCAAGCAATAGTCGAGGGGGAGTTTGTAGATGCAAAAGTGCGACTAAAGCTTTGGATTGTAAAACACATTTTGTTTTGTAGATATCGAAGGTGCGAAGGAGTGGATTAGATGGTGCGAAGGAGAACAGAAAGGTGCGAAGGAAGAATGTTTTGGACGAATGAAGATTAGATTATAGAAGAACTTGGTTCGACCAGTTGATGTGGGCGAACCTGCACATTCGCATGAACAGTTTGGGCGAATGTGCAGGCCTATAAATAGGTCAAGTTCATTTTTGAATGTAACTTTGATGATTATTATTCCCTCCTCTTTCTGAAAACTCTCTCTAGTTATTGTTAAACTTGTTTTACGTTTAAACCTTGATTGTATTCATAATTCAACGTGTAAACAAGTGTTTTATTAATGAAATTGATTGAAAATGATGATCTGTGTGTTTGAATCTGTTTGATTATTATTTTGTGATAGTTTTAGGGTTTCCGCACCTGAAACTAACTTGTTTGATCAATCTTTGTTTGTTATCGATCCTTTTACGCACATACACCGGACTTAACCCGGACTCAATTTACCTATGAAAATTGTAAATTTCCACTATTGCGCCAAAAAACAGGGGGGCACCCATGGCCCCAAGCATACGTCGCCTCTGCTTAAATGAGAGTCGGAACACCCTGTTAGAAAGGTTTTTGGTCAGAGATAAGCATGTGTTGGTTCAGTACCTAATTCTTATTCGGCTAGCATCGAGCCATCATACTACAGTCACAATAGCCCATTTTCACCGACCTGTTTTATCTTCTTCATGATCTCTCTAACGGGCTAAAGAATATAAAAGCCAACTAAATTAATGGTCAAAATACTGAAATATAGCCTTAATTTAAAAAAAAAAATCACTCATAGCAGCAAGAAATAACATCAAGGTTCTCTACTTTGGGTGGCTTTTAACCACTAAACCAGTTTCTATTTTAGCTTATATAAATTTAATTTTAAGTAAACTAACCTAATATGCAGTAGTGGGTTGCCATTCCATTTCAACTTGATGTTCAAAATATATCAAGTTGGCCGTTGACATAGCAGCCCCTTTTTGAATCAGAATTCCACACAATTCATTGTTTTGGCTATCAAAACATTTCAAATCAGTAGGCACGTTTAAGAAAGTAGTCTTCAAAATAATTTCCTATCATGGCTGTCACATCCTGAAAGAATGGAAGCTTATAAAAAAATCCACTTCATATTCCCAGACAGCATAGAAAGTCTACATTTGTGCCTTTAGAGAGACATCTACATCACTTCTACCAGACAACCTCTCAAACATATAATAAACCACATTTTATCTAATTATGTATAACCTAATAATAATCATGAACCCTAATATCCTTTCCCAAAGTAATATTTAACACTAAACTTACCACTCGGCATTATCCGTATGTTTAATTGTTTCCTTTTCACTGATATCCAAATCATTGACTACAACAAAACAAACACGTTTCTCTTCTTGTATCACTAATTCAGGAAACCTTAGCCTTGTTTCAAAAGATGTTGCTAGCTCTCGTCTTTTAAATGTGCAAGCTTCTGCTTGCCATAAATTAATAACCAAACGTTAAAATCATTAGTAGATTTGAGATAAATAACCAAAATCTCTGGAAATGAGCGAAAGATAAAAGTAGCACACCTCACCATCATCGGTAGTAAGACTTTCTACTGAATCTGGCAACAACATTCCTCTCATCCGCTGTTAAAGCTTAGCATCATGAAGAATACTTTGGGTTCTAGAATAATAAAGATCCGCATCACCTGAGATCGAGAACGGCTTCCTCCCGCCCAAGACTTCAAGACCAGCTTAGGGTTCGACCTAGCATATTACGAGTCTTAAACGCCCTGCTTGATAGCTTCCAAATCACATATAAATGATTGTTAGGTACATATTTAGATGGTTGGTTACTAAACTGACCAATAACATGATTTTGACCTCTTTTAATAAAACTTAAAAAAATAATCATGAGTATACAAAACAAATGAAGCCTAAATGCTAAGAGATGTAAATACATACCGTACTGGTATTTTGTAAAAATAATTTGATGAACAGTTGAAACCATAAAAATCCATCTGCAAAATTCAAGGTGTTAAAATCCAGTCACAAATAAGCATACTGCACATTAAAATTACACAATCACATACTTGAGGTCAGTCAAATACTTTGCAGCATCCTGAGGCTACAAAATGACCAAATTGTTGAACCCTAGCAAATTAAACTACACAATCAAATACTTGAGCTCAATGAGCATACAGTACATTACAATTACACATTCAAAATTATAAAGAGAAAAGTTAAGTCAGGTGATAAATGTACCAGTGGTAAACTGACTCAGACTTATACATCGTCTAGAAAGTTCACCTCAACATGTGCATCTTGTTTCAGGTACCTTGTGTCATCTGGTGTAGAATAGAGATAGATTCATCAATCTGGTGTAGGTGAGAAATGTAACGTTCCGTTACTTTCTAGAATACTTAAACGATATTAATAATAATAAAATATATATAACTCGCATAACGATCTTAATCTACTAACAATAATATTTCATTAACAAGAGATGCGTCTTATTTATTTGTATATTAAAGTATTTAATTACGCTATTAGTGTGTCGAAAATAACATTGGGTTATGCTAGATGACTGACACCTATCCTTATAAATTTAATCGCGACTAAAAATATATTATAACAAATTTACAGTCCAACCACTCGTTTTAAGTCGGTTTATAGAAATAAAGTTAACAAAATATCTATTTTAGCGGTTAAACGAGTTATTAAATTTTAACGAGACTGAGTCAGTAGCTGGCTCGTATACGCGGTACCCAACCACTTAACCTACCCAAGACCCTACATATCCATTATTTAATCACCTTAAACCACCCCTACCTTCTTAATCCTTCTTCCCCCAAACCCTAGCCACCACCACTAATCTTTACCTCTTCCTTTCTCTCTCTCTAAAACCGCTGACCTCATCTCTCTCTCTCTACTCTCTCTCTCTAAAACCGCAGTCCCTCTCTCTCTCTTCGATCCTTGCCTCTCCTTCCCGATAATCCTCCCTCCCGTCCCTGTGACAACGACAACCGGCCACCACCAAGCTCGGGTGGTGGCGGCGCAGGTCTGTGAACCCGAAAACACAAGAAAAATAGCAGCAATAGTGGCGACGTGAAGGTTCGAAGGTAATGACGGGTTGTTCCAGATCCGGTGGGTTCAGGGGTCCACGTCAGGTTTTGGTCACAAGCTTATGTTTGGTCCGGGATTTGGGATTAGATGGTGTTCGGTTGGGTTTGATCTGGGTAGGGATGGCCGGAGATGGTGGTGGTTGTAGAAGGTGGCGGCGCAGCTCCTTGGTTCCAAGAACAAGCTGTAACAGGTCGGTGGTGGTTACGAAGCTGGTTGTGGCTGTCCGATGATGATGGTTTCGATGTGGTGATGGATGCGGAGGTTGTGGCTCGGGATGGTTGCTTTCGGTTTAGATCTCGGGTCAGCTTCGGGTTCGTGACAGGAAAAGGTGAGGTCGGAGACGAGCACTACGGCCGGGACCGGCTATGGTGGCCAGAAGATATTAGGATGACGTTGGGTTGAGCCTTATATCCTGTTCGTTTTCTTCGAGCCAAGGTCAAACATGAGTTGACCAGGTCAAACCTGGTCAACGACAGTCAAAATGGTCAGCTGGTCAGCGCGGGTTATGAAGCGTGTACGCGAGGATTCACGGGTAGTTTGGGAAGGTATAACGCGCGCCATATCTTGATTTGTTCTTTTTGCGCTACATTGTATTAACTTATATAAATATAATTGTATTCTAAAAACAAAACATTAACAACGCATACGCTTGTAACGAACCGACTTAAGTGTATAAAATGGTTAATGTAACGATGAGGCGATAAAATGGTTAAATGTATAAATAGATATACTTATGAACATGTTCACGACACTAACTATTAAATTGTTTGAAACATACATACGAAAATATCCAAGCACAACATTAAGCGAGTCGTATAGTATCTAGAGTTTCTAAAGCATTGATAAATTTGAGTGACATGTTTTGAAAACGGACTATATATATGTATATTACTTGTTAAAAACATATAGTTCTCGTTTATTACAATCTTGATAACTTGAACCTTTTGTCGCATTTAAAGACTATAATTTGTATTGGTTTTGTTTGGTCTATTGTTGTTTTGGGATAAAATAGACGACTTGCGTTGTCTGGTTTCTTACAAAAACAGAGGAAACTCTGCCCAAATTTTTATAAAATATATCGGATGGTCAAATCTATTATTTCGTACAAAAGAAGCTACGCTTTACAAATAAACGTTATTCAAACCTTATTTTGTCATGATATAAAAGCGTACATAAATAAATATAATACATATATTGTCCGGTCTTCAAACAAACTAAAAACGCGAATCAAGTTACACATATTATTTTTTTTCAATATCTTAAATATTCCTTTCTAATTAGTTTCAAGCAGTGAATCTGAACATTATATATAACTATACATACGCGCATACTTTCAAGAAATCAAAACCAAATCCTATCGGTTCGTTAAGTTATAAATACTTTAAGGCGAGTATTGTTTACAATACGAGTCTAGGTAGTTGAATCAACTATCTTTACAACCAAGAGATGAAACAAGCGTATTTTCATTAGAATTTAAGGCATCGTTTATTTGTAATAGGATACAAGAATTCAATTTATCCAAGTTCAGATTTGTTGCTACTTGCTAGTACTTGCACCGTGAATTTCAGGTGAGTTTACATAACCATGTTTACGCGATTCTTTATACTTGCAACATTTTAAGCAATTCAACATGCATGTCTAGTAGTAAACTTTATTGCCTCATGAATTAGTCAACAGTTTCAACCAGTTTCAACGAGTTTCAACATTACATAATCATTAGCTATGGCCAAGCCGGCGATACTCAATAATAGATCTATTGGATTGACAATCCCACCCGGATACGTGTACCTCCTACATAGGTAACGTGGGTGATTGTTATCGTTCAACATATTACTAAGGTGAACCGTAGATGACGGGATGGACCTAAACTAGTCGGAGGTTTGATTATGTCAACATATTATACTATTCATGTAGACTTAAATTTACGATAGACATACGAATTGCTAGACTTTTATACTTAAACTATATGCTTAACATGGATTATGTATTCTCACCAACTTCTAGTTGACCCCCCCCCCCCCCACATTTTTCCAAACTCAACAGGAAATAACGATGCTTGAAGTCTAGAGCTAGCATGAGAAGATATTTGAAGATTTAAGTTTCATTTGTTGTTTGATGTATTAGACCTTAATGTAATTCAATATTGTAATGTATTAAAGGATTATTTAAACATATGTATTACCATGAGCTACTAAACAATCATTCATACGTGACACCTCGATGTTTCCGCCATCGGTTGGGGTGTTACAGATTGGTATCAGAGCCATGGTTATAGGGAATTAGGTTATTAGAAAAATAATCTAGTCTATAACCATAGGATTTAAACCAGTACTTGTTTCTATTACTTGTAACCCTATTTGCTACCTTATCCTTATCTCTATCCCTATCCTCATCCTATTTCTTAGCCTAATTTGGTCTTGCCTACTCTCTTTCACTTATTTGCTACAAACCTAACGTACTTCTAGATTATTAGAGCAAATTCCTTGGACTTAGATCTGATCAGTTTGATAAGCCAACATTTTCGTTTATTCGTGGTTAAATATTTACAACCTTTGTGTTTCATTTCCCTTTATATCATCTCCCTCTCATTTAAATCACAAGATTTAAATCTCAAAAATTTCGCAATTCAAATCTATTTTCTTCCTCATATAATCCCCTCGATAGTCTAAATTCCATGAACCATTTGTAGATCTCAAAATCATATTTCATTTTACAAACTTGTAATATTACCCGCTTGTTTGATCATTTTCAACATCCAATCCAAATCGTATATTTCTCTTTACAACATATTGCATATTCTACTTCTTAAATCATATTACATTACATTCGAGCCAATTTTATTTTTAACCTCCTCCTTACATTTTTTTAAGGGCATCCTCAACCATAAAATTTCATCATGTTCAAGATTTTAATATCCTTATTCAAACTATAATCTCATAACCTGTTTATAGGAGATATTCTAACACCGACACCTGAGGATTTCACAAACTATAGCAAATAAATATGTTGTCAAAGAGCCTTTTAGTTCCACACGCTTATCTTCTAAATTTCAAATGTTTATGTAACAATTTATTGGTGTAATGAATGATTTTTGATGAAATTTTCTATGGATTAATCAGAGTCTATTATACAAAACGCCTAAATAAATTCTTGATTTTTGAAAACCGACATCGTGTTTACAATCTCCGACATTCCGATCTAAATCCATTTTGTTTGTACTATCCATCCTAACCCAATTTTGAAAATAAAATCTTGCCACCGACAAGATCAATATTTAGTCTCTAAACTCTCGATTGACCCCTACATATTTTCAACTTGTTCAAACTTTTACAAATTTTGGCGTTTATCACAATCATGTCTTCTCAATACGCTTGATTTTAACCCTTGATTCAAATCCCACAATTCACGCTACTACATAATCTCCTTGCTACTTGTGTCCCTGTGAAAAACCTATAAAATAAACTCTTTATTAACCATCTTCACGTTCACCATTTTTCACAACCTTGATTTTATTTTGAGTTTTCATCATCTCTCAAAATCCAAATTCACATCCTTTACCTCCTCGAACATGAACTTGATTTCCACGATGACCAGACTATTGAAAACTTGATTGTTTGTTGCATCAAACTTGATTCTTAGTTATACATGAGGATTTGATTATCTACTTGAACATTTGATTATTCACCATACTTGAAAGCATGGAATATAAACTATTTGCTATAAACACACCTAGAGTCATTAACCTTGTCTAGGGCAACTCTGTTACAACTCGCATGCTATACTTGATACTTGATGCATTTACAAACTTGCTACATGTATATAGTAACAACTTGCAACTTACATGCTAAATCAAAAACAATTGTTACACTTAATCAAACAACTGGTAGAGGATGAAGTGCTTGCTCAACAGTTAGTAGAGTATCTAACAACCTGCTCAACGATTGGTAGAGGTCATCATGCCTGCTCAACAGTCGGTAGAGGTTCTAATAACCTGCTCAACGACTGGTAGAGGCTATCGCACCTGCTCAACAATCGGTAGAGGTTCTTACTCACTGACTGGTAGAAGTCTTTTTCCTGCTCAACAGTTGGACTCATTTTTGGATACAATTACAATGTATATGACTCAATAACAAGGTTAATTGCATTTTTACATGTGTGTTTAGAGTCATAGAAGGACACAAAACCCTAATGTAAGGTAAATTGCTGATTGCGGTCCGGAACGTAAACATGAATTTACAGGTACGTTAAGGTAGTGTGGAATTCTATCAAGGTTTTCGGTAGATAATCAATTATAAACGCTAGTTACCTAGTAATTCATTTAGTCTTTCCATAGTTAATCAACTCACACATATCAAAACTCTTACCCAAATTATTCGAAACATATTATTCTATTACTTATAAATTCACGTTGTACCTTAACCCAAATTGTTCCAAACCGTAGTTGTCTTAACTTCTACCCAATCACACTCAACCCTGTGTTTTAATAACTTCGGGACGAAGTTTCCTAAAGTAGGGGAGACTGTAACGTTCCGTTACTTTCTAGAATACTTAAACGATATTAATAATAATAAAATATATATAACTCGCATAACGATCTTAATCTATTAACAATAATATTTCATTAACAAGAGATGCGTCTTATTTATTTGTATATTAAACTATTTAATTACGCTATTAGTGTGTCGAAAATAACATTGGGTTATGCTAGATGACTGACACCTATCCTTATAAATTTAATCGCGACTAAAAATATATTATAACAAATTTACAGTCCAACCACTCGTTTTAAGTCGGTTTATAGAAATAAACTTAACAAAATATCTATTTTAGCGGTTAAACGAGTTATTAAATTTTAACGAGACCGAGTCAGTAGCTGGCTCGTATACGCGGTACCCAACCACTTAACCTACCCAAGACCCTACATATCCATTATTTAAACACCTTAAACCACCCCTACCTTCTTAATCCTTCTTCCCCCAAACCCTAGCCACCACCACTAATCTTTACCTCTTCCTTTCTCTCTCTCTAAAACCGCTGACCTCATCTCTCTCTCTCTCTACTCTCTCTCTCTCTAAAACCGCAGTCCCTCTCTCTCTCTTCGATCCTTGCCTCTCCTTCCCGATAATCCTCCCTCCCGTCCCTGTGACAACGACAACCGGCCACCACCAAGCTCGGGTGGTGGCGGCGCAGGTCTGTGAACCCGAAAACACAAGAAAAATAGCAGCAATAGTGGCGACGTGAAGGTTCGAAGGTAATGACGGGTTGTTCCAGATCCGGTGGGTTCAGGGGTCCACGTCAGGTTTTGGTCACAAGCTTATGTTTGGTCCGGGATTTGGGATTAGATGGTGTTCGGTTGGGTTTGATCTGGGTAGGGATGGCCGGAGATGGTGGTGGTTGTAGAAGGTGGCGGCGCAGCTCCTTGGTTCCATGAACAAGCTGTAACAGGTCGGTGGTGGTTACGAAGCTGGTTGTGGCTGTCCGATGATGATGGTTTCGATGTGGTGATGGATGCGGAGGTTGTGGCTCGGGATGGTTGCTTTCGGTTTAGATCTCGGGTCAGCTTCGGGTTCGTGACAGGAAAAGGTGAGGTCGGAGACGAGCACTACGGCCGGGACCGGCTATGGTGGCCAGAAGATATTAGGATGACGTTGGGTTGAGCCTTATATCCTGTTCGTTTTCTTCGAGCCACGGTCAAACATGAGTTGACCAGGTCAAACCTGGTCAACGACAGTCAAAATGGTCAGCTGGTCAGCGCGGGTTATGAAGCGTGTACGCGAGGATTCACGGGTAGTTTGGGAAGGTATAACGCGCGCCATATCTTGATTTGTTCTTTTTGCGCTACATTGTATTAACTTATATAAATATAATTGTATTCTAAAAACAAAACATTAACAACGCATACGCTTGTAACGAACCGACTTAAGTGTATAAAATGGTTAATGTAACGATGAGGCGATAAAATGGTTAAATGTATAAATAGATATACTTATGAACATGTTCACGACACTAACTATTAAATTGATTGAAACATACATACGAAAATATCCAAGCACAACATTAAGCGAGTCGTATAGTATCTAGAGTTTCTAAAGCATTGATAAATTTGAGTGACATGTTTTGAAAACGGACTATATATATGTATATTACTTGTTAAAAACATATAGTTCTCGTTTATTACAATCTTGATAACTTGAACCTTTTGTCGCATTTAAAGACTATAATTTGTATTGGTTTTGTTTGGTCTATTGTTGTTTTGGGATAAAATAGACGACTTGCGTTGTCTGGTTTCTCACAAAAACAGAGGAAACTCTGCCCAAATTTTTATAAAATATATCGGATGGTCAAATCTATTATTTCGTACAAAAGAAGCTACGCTTTACAAATAAACGTTATTCAAACCTTATTTTGTCATGATATAAAAGCGTACATAAATAAATATAATACATATATTGTCCGGTCTTCAAACAAACTAAAAACGCGAATCAAGTTACACATATTATTTTTTTTCAATATCTTAAATATTCCTTTCTAATTAGTTTCAAGCAGTGAATCTGAACATTATATATAACTATACATACGCGCATACTTTCAAGAAATCAAAACCAAATCCTATCGGTTCGTTAAGTTATAAATACTTTAAGGCGAGTATTGTTTACAATACGAGTCTAGGTAGTTGAATCAACTATCTTTACAACCAAGAGATGAAACAAGCGTATTTTCATTAGAATTTAAGGCATCGTTTATTTGTAATAGGATACAAGAATTCAATTTATCCAAGTTCAGATTTGTTGCTACTTGCTAGTACTTGCACCGTGAATTTCAGGTGAGTTTACATAACCATGTTTACGCGATTCTTTATACTTGCAACATTTTAAGCAATTCAACATGCATGTCTAGTAGTAAACTTTATTGCCTCATGAATTAGTCAACTGTTTCAACCAGTTTCAACGAGTTTCAACATTACATAATCATTAGCTATGGCCAAGCCGGCGATACTCAATAATAGATCTATTGGATTGACAATCCCACCCAGATACGTGTACCTCCTACATAGGTAACGTGGGTGATTGTTATCGTTCAACATATTACTAAGGTGAACCGTAGATGACGGGATGGACCTAAACTAGTCGGAGGTTTGATTATGTCAACATATTATACTATTCATGTAGACTTAAATTTACGATAGACATACGAATTGCTAGACTTTTATACTTAAACTATATGCTTAACATGGATTATGTATTCTCACCAACTTCTAGTTGACCCCCCCCCCCCCCCCATTTTTCCAAACTCAATAGGAAATAACGATGCTTGAAGTCTAGAGCTAGCATGAGAAGATATTTGAAGATTTAAGTTTCATTTGTTGTTTGATGTATTAGACCTTAATGTAATTCAATATTGTAATGTATTAAAGGATTATTTAAACATATGTATTACCATGAGCTACTGAACAATCATTCATACGTGACACCTCGATGTTTCTGCCATCGGTTGGGGTGTTACAAGAAAGCCTAGATCTTGATTCGTCTGGAGAAAAAACCCTAGATCTTGAGGCGGCTGGAGGAAAAGCAGGGAGATGGTGGCGGTATAATGAGAGGATGTTTTGTGACAAACCCTAGATCTGATAATTAATGTACCCGTGTTTTCTCAATACATTTAATAGGTGATGCATTGAATCATTGTACAAGATGCTTTGAAGGCTTGTAAAACTTAAAAAAGTGGCAAATGACCTAAGTTGCCCCTCCTATATGCATATTATATATAGTATAGATATATATATATATATATATGGGAGAGTTTAAATGAGAACACCCATCTTTTGTGAGAACAGTGAGAACTAATCTCAGCCCTTCAATTTTGTTCCAGATTGTTTTAATTTAGAGGTGAAATTGGTAATTTTATTTTTTCTTATTCCACATTCACGCATCAACCTTTACCACACCAAACATCACCATCTCCACACACTCAAAACCTTACCTACAACCCACACCCACCACCACTCACCAACCGCAATATCCACTCCAACGCGCGCACCCCTGAACCACCCTTCCGATCTCTCCATCCACCTCTTTACCACCATGTCGGATTCTCCCTCAACCACTGTTCATCTTCGTCACCAAAACCCATCACAACTCAAAGGTATGTTAACAGTTCTATGCTTGATTCAACTAACCAATTATATATATGATACATATCAATGTTTTCAATAAATTGTTTAGTTTTCTTTATTGAATTTAGGATCTGCTAGTGGTTGACCTCATGAAAGTAAACCCTAGTTCTTAATTTTTAAATAAAGTTCACAATTGGATGAAGATTTACACTTCTTTTCTACTAAAGAAGTACATTAAAGAGAAAACCGATTGGTTATTTGTAGTACTTGATTAGTTGATAAAAGTTAATTTACTCATGTTCACTTGATTAATTTAATTGAGATTTGATTAAATGATTGGTTCACGTTATTGTTATTTTCTAGTGGATATGATTTATTTTGTACCATTTGATTAATTTGAATATGTTTTAGGGTAGTTAATCTATACATGTCTTTGTGCATGAATCTAATAGTCTAATATTGAAGTTTAATCAACAATCCAATATCTAAGTTGAGTATCGAGTGTTATTAGCCATGGTGGAATTAGATGGGGAACAATTTAAAGCATAAAGATCTACATTAGGAGGTATGGGTCAAAAACCCACCGTTGCTTTTTAGGTTGGGGATCTTTGTTTTTTTGTGTTGCTTTTAGCTATGTTCAATGTTTTATTGTTTTGTATTGTTTTCCACGCAAGTTCTTAGCTTCTTGATGTTTGTTGAATGCATTTTCTAGCTCTTGTATATGCAGTGACTTAAAAAAACATGTACACAGTCACTACGGGTTCCTTTTATCCCTGTTTTTTTCTACTCAACTGTCATAGCTCTTCAGTTGCATTTAAACAATATATACTTCAATATGTTTTGACATGTTACGCAAATCACTCGGTTATACAACTTTAATTATGATAAGGCGTTGATTTTCTAATTGACTTCAGGCCTCGGACATGATAGGGTTGTTCAGGTGCTGGCTAGTGGAATTTGATACCACCAAGGAGGTGATGCGTGCTTATGATGCTGCGACAAGGCAACTAAGATAACATACCAATGATTTTCCCGTTCTCTATATCACAGCTAACATAAGGAAAAAAGAGGATGTCTAGCGGCTATAGCATTATCACTCAAAACAAGTGTCATATGATGACTTCAATGGATCAACTCTTTAGTATTATTGGTCCAACAAAGCTGAGGAACAAGATGAAGTCTAAGAGCATCGAGTATTACTGGTGTGACAACGCTAAGGAACAAGATGAAGCCAAACAATACTACTGACTAAGTTACTAGTCAATTATGTAGAAGTCGTTTTGAATCATGGTGGTTCTTTTAAAAGATGATAAAAAGTACTTCGTAGGCTTTAATAATTCAATGCAATTACTACTTACATTCTATGTTTGTTGTGTTGGTGGGTTCTAGAATTTTATATTTTATTGTCACTATTCCAATAATATTACACAGCAGTTACACTTGTGTAAGCAGCTCATGTACACATATTAACACAATCATTTATACGTTTGTTATATATTTGCAGCTTAAGTACATACTTATGAACCTTCATATAATCATATAACTCATTTTTTTTAACTATTATGGTTTACACATGTGTAAACCAATTTACCTATGTTTAATTTTTTGAACTATTATGATTTACACATGTGTAAACCTTCATACCTATGTTTATTTTTTGAACTATTATGATTTACACATGTGTAAACCTTTATACCTATGCTTGTTTTTTAAACTATCATTATTTACACATGTGTAAACCTTCATGTCTATGCTATTTTAAAACTATCATGATTTACACATGTGTAAACCTTCATATCAATGCTTAACTTTTTACTATTATAATTTACACATGTGTAAACCTTCGTAACTATGTTTATTTTTTAAACTACTATGACTTCATAACAATGTTTGTATTTTTAACCATTAGGATTTACACATGTTTAAACCTTCATATAAGCTATGTTGTTTTAAATTATTAGGATCTACATATGTGTAAACCTTAACATCTATGAATATTTTGTTTACCGTTAGGATTTACACATGTGTAAACCTTTATATCTATTCTCTTTTTTTTTTCTAACTATTAGGATTTACAAGTGTGTAAACCTTCATATCTATGCTTTTTTTTCTTATTGTGATTACAAGTGTGTAAGCCTTCATAATTATGCTTGTTTTTTTTAACTATTGTGATTTACACACGTGTCAACTTTTATATCTATGCTTGTGTATTTTGTTTACTATTATGATTTACACATGTATAAATCTTTATATGCTTATTTTATTTTAGTATTATCATTTACGCATATGTAAACCTTCATAACTGTATCTATTTTACATATGTGCAGCTGAAATACACATGTGTAAACTGTTCACTGTTAAACCCGTTTTCAAACTAAAGCAAGATAGTATTATCTAAAAATCAAAAGCATTAAAGCAACCAATAAGTAAACTTTAAACTGAGTTAATATCATCCTAAAATCAAAAGCATTAAAACTTTGATAACAAATCATAATCCGTGATCTACGGTAACCACAAAAATATAGAAAAACAAAATTTGTTGTTCCGCAAAAAGTAGTTTTTTCTATTTTGTGTTTTTACTTAAATTCCAATGCTTTCTTTGTCACTTCTCCGCGATGAATGTTCGTCTTCCGATAGTACAATCGTCACATCATATTTATTTCTCAGTAGATTAGTTGCACCTTATGTACTTTGATTTTCTACTATTTGTGTATATAGTTAAGTATTTTAATGCCATTTACTTCAATGTACACATGTGTAAACATATTTTTACGCCATATAAACATCATTTGAAGAGTAGATATAATCATTTACACATGTTTAAATATATTTATACACCATATAAACATTTGTTGAAGCTTAAATATAATGATGTACACATGTGTAAACATTTATATGCACCACATAAACATTTTTTTTTAAAAGTTATATGAAGATGTACACATGTGTATATATATTTATATACCACATAAACATTTTTTGAAGCTTAATTATAATGATGTACACACGAAGTAAACATTTTTATACACAACATAAACATTTTTTTAAAACTTAAATACGATGATGTACGCGTCTGCAAATATATTTGTCCACCACCTAAACAGTTTTTGAAGCTTAAATATAATGGTATACACATCTATAAAACATTTTTATACATCACATAAAAATTGTATGAAACTTAAATAGGAGGATTTACACATGTGTAAACATTTTCATACATGACAAACATTTGAGACTAACTATGAAGATGCATACATGTGCAAACATTTGTTTGAATAATTATTCATAAATAATGTTCATGAATTGCTAATTTCATTTGGGTAGTTCAATGGAATAGATGCAACAAAAGAGTACAAATTTCTAAGGTAGACTTTATGTCACCTTCACTTTGACTGTGCCTTAAATCTTAATAGGCTTCAATTATGCATAAATTTCTAAACTAATACCTCAATTTCACAGATGCATCAAAAAAACAATACAACTTAAAATAGTCAATAACTTATATTCTTGTCTTCTAGGCTCTTGAGCCTTCCGAATAGATTACATAAGCGTGGTGGTGGCAAGTGCTACCACGCCTCTGATTCGTTAAAATTCGCCCACGAACAATCCCTAAAAAGCTAACACTACTGTGAAGTTGAAGTCACCTCAATTGTCAACTGTCCTGCCCTTGAATTGAAGTCATGTCGCCTATCGACAATATTCGAGAAACCAGGAGCGTGGGGGACGTTGTTGTTGCCAAATAAGAGGAACGATGGTGGTGGTCCGGTGGAAGGGGTGGTGGGTATGGAGGAGTTGGACTAGAGGCGCGTGAGGTGACTGATGGTGGCGCGTATGGCCTAGAGCTGCATGTGGGATGAGGTGATCTGGAACATGGGTGGTGGGATTTAAGGGTGGTTTGGTGAAGACCATGGAGGTGGTAGAGGGAAGAGAAAGTTGGTGGACTGATCGATAATGAAGTGGGTGAATGGGTTTTGAAATGTATTTTTACATTCTTGCCCTTTTTAATTTTGTTTTTATGGTCCCCTTCTCATACAAACCCAATTTAATCTTAACCATTGATTGATCATATCAAGGGATGAAAATGGTTCTTAGTGTTCTCACAAATTTGTGTGTTTCAAGATAACCCTTCCCTATATATATATATATATATATATATATATATATATATATATATATATATATATATATATATATATATATATATATCGGGGGAGGATCAAATGAGAAGAAACTTCTTGTGAGAACAAAAAGAAGAAATGAAACATTAAATACTTTAACTCTTACTACATTAATTATTATCTATTTAATTAATTAGTCATTAACACGTTATCCTACACATTATCAAATTTTGTCCTACACATATCAAAATCCATCCTAGACATATCAAGATTATCACACGTTTATCCTACACATATCAAGATTATCATATGTTAATCTTACGCATATAGAATTCAATCTACATATTTCCTACACATATCGAAATTATCCTTCACTGTAAATTAGGATTGATATAAAAGAAAATATTTTGAAATTAAATTATGAGTTTCATTAATTTAACTAGTTTAGAGGGGTTACAAAAAATATTAATTTATTTAACATTAAATACAATTATTATATGGAGGATTTCTATTGGTTTAAATTTCTTCTTTTTCTTCTTATAATACTTTTTCTTCTCATTTAAACTCTCCACTATATATATATATATATATATATATATATATATATATATATATATATATATGAAGGATCATTTGAGAACAATTTTCATGTGAGAAGAAAAGAAGAAATGACATAACTATAAACATTAAATACATTAACTCTTCTCACATTAATTTGTCATTAATACTTTAGACTACACATATCACAATTTGTCCTATACATATCACAATTTGTCCTACACATATCAAAATTCATCCTACACATGTCAAAATTATCATATGTTTATCTTTCACTTCAAATTAGGCTTGGTTTGAAAAAAAAAAAATATTTTGAAAAGAAATTATTAGTTTCATTTATTTAACTAGTTTATGGGGGTTACAATAAATTAATCATTTATTTAACATTCAATACATGTATTTAAATGAAGGATTCCTACTGGTTTAAAATTCTTCTTTTTTTCTTCTTACAAGAAAGTTCTTCTCATTTGAACTCTCCACTATATATATATATATATATATATATATATATATATATATATATATATATGTAGGCTAAGTATCCATGGAAAACCCTATATTAGGATGAAAACCGTGGAAACTCTAACTTCCCGAGCTTTTTAAGGCCTGAAAATTTTAGGGCATGTAATATACATAATTCTAAGCATTTTGAGCCAAAAAAATCAAAACAGCGCCGAGCGGTTTTTTTTTTTTTTTTTTAAAAAACGTTTTCGGGTAACACATGTTAGTGGAAAATAACATGTGTTATTTTCGTGTAACATGTGTTACCCGAAAACTTTATTTATTTATTTAAAAAAAAAAACGCTCGGCGCTTTTTTGATTTTTTTTTTTTTTTTTTTTTTGCTCAAAATGCTTAAATTATGTATATTACATGCCCTAAAATTTTCAGGCCCTAAAAAGCTCGTGAAGTTAGAGTTTCCACGGTTTTCACCCCTAATATAGGGTTTTCCATAGAACCATCCCCTCTATATATATATATATATATATATATATATATATATATATATATATATATATATATAGGATTTGAATCACTTGAGAACCACCATTTAGGGAGACAACCAAGGAACCAGTGTGAACAGGTGGCAATTTTGTAAATATGAATGGTGTCTACAAAAACCCGTCCATCAAAAAATAAAAAAAATTATATAACCTAAATAAATAAAAAAATAAAAAAAAGTAAAAACACCAAAATGATTATTTTGCATTATTAATTCGAAAAAAATAAAAAAATAAAAATAAAATAAAAAAATGGTTGTTATGACGTCATATGACGTCATCCCTGATGCACATGTGCATTTCACTATTATATCACACTTTTGAATGAATTGTCAATTACCATGCTTAAATGATTATTAAATGGGCGCGATACAGATATATAAGAGGTCACAAATTCTATTCAATGATCATTAAATAGACGCAAAGTGAGATATAAAATACACTCGAACTCGTCAAGTGTTTAGTCATGCATATTATAACATAAATTGAAAATAAAACACGTGTATGCCAACAAACATGAATAAACTTAAAACACCTCTATATAAGACCTATAAAATAAGAAACGTATACTGCATGCACATGTGCATTTCACTAATATTGTTAGATTTTTTTAGTGGTTTAACTTTCGGGCATACATATATGCATGCATCATCCTTCAAATAACAAAGTTTTTATACCAATCTGTTTTTATCATACAACTACATGTAGTCTCTACCAAACGTATTAACTCAATAAAACAAACAATAACAAACAAAAATATCCATATTACAAACCAACTATGTTAACTACCTACGTACAAAACTTCTAATTATCTCACACCCCCACGTTCACCAATATAACAAAATGTCTAACCAAACATACATTACACAAAATGTTATACCAAACTTCTTTGTTTGTTTGACAATTTCCTCATCCCCAACCAAAGTTGATGTGGTGTAACGCGTGTTCGTTTTGAACGCCAATTTGCTTTTTTTCATAATCTTCTTTTGAGTTGACTTCATTACCACCGTTTTAACCCGCTTTGATGTTTTTTCTTTATTGTACTTGCATATGCACACACATTTGTCATAAAACACAAGATATCACGTTCATCCATAATTATGGACATGTGCATAATCAACAATATATGTTAAATATTGCGCATATCAACATACCATCATTATTCGTCGTTTCAATATGTTTCCACTTGTTTGACCTCGTTTGAACCTTTCTTCTTAAATCTATATATGCATATAGGATAATTTGTGTGTTTAAACAATCAACATTTAATATTTCACAAGAAAAACTACATATATGCACATGTGCATTTCTATATAAATGTACTAAATAAATAATAACAACCTGATTCAACTTCCTGATAAACATCCGTGACATTATCAGCTTCCGCTTATGGGATATCAAATGGATCTCGATTATAAAATAAATAAAGAACATAACTAATACATGGAACAAGGGAATACCAAGTACATTCGGACTAAAAAAATCATACAAATGTTACTTTCTTTGATTTTTTCTTTATCTCTTAGCTGCAATTAATAAAAACGCATAAAAAAAACCGTTATTTCAACCTGAATGCACATGTGCAACATCATTACTTTGTTAAATACAACAAAACAAATGCACACGTGCATTATTGTTAATGGCCTAATTATAACGGTATGTGCTTTAACATACCTTTTAACATTAGAAACTACGTTTTGCACATGTGCAATAACAATCTTAATGCACATGTGCATATCAAAAAATGGCACCTCGTCCAAAACACAAATTATCCTCCTAACTAATATATGCAAACATTTTATCAACAAACACACTTCAAACCTAATTCACCAAACACGAAATCATTATTAAAATCTTCACATTAATTACACGCGTTTGATAAAAATACTCATACTAATTCACACATGACATCGAGTATTATTTCACTTTAAAATTTAACGAAATCAACATCAACAGGTAGTAGATCAAATCAAACAATAAACCTAACCAAATACATAATACAAAACACAAAGCAAAATTCTAAACCTAAAACCCTACCAAAATCCACAATACATGTACTTCACCAGAACCAAAACATCTCCATCAATTAAACCAATTCCATCACCACTCTTACAAGAAAAACACAATGAATTCCATGCTTACAACAGAGAAATGATATATGTTATTAACACTTCAATAACTAAAATTAATTTAATTAATTCAAAACTGCATAATAATAATAATAATAATAATAATAATAATTGCTCAAATAATTTGCTCTTCATATCACACCATGCATTCTTCTCATGTGACCAACATTTAATTAATCGTTTATCAAAACCACAAAACATACTGGATTCTAATCTTATAACCACGAAAAATCAACATATTTATATAAATTATAAACAATTGCATCAACAAAAGCATTTTGGTCGTCTCTATCGACAGATTCAAAGGTGATGTTTCTGCCACAAGCAATGATAATGAAGCAATAACCATTGTTCATGAGACTTGTAGGATAAGAAAACATGACGGTCGTACGGATTAACGGATCCGATGAGCTTCTCGATGTACATCTCTGGTCGTTGGAAACTGTACCTTACGTCATCATCTACAATTACAAATTCAGTTGAAATGTTTTCTGTGGTGTTATTTTCTGGTGTGTTTGCCATGCCAGAGAGAGAGAGAGAGAGAGAGAGAGGGAGATAGATCTGAAAGTTTAGATGCAGGAGAAAGTTTTGGAAATTATATAGAGATTGTGAATTGAGAAGAAGAAGAATGTAATATGTTGATGAAGAGGGATCTGAAAGTTACCTTCCTTTTTTGTTAATTGGATATTTACAATAATGCCACATGTTCACATTGGTTCCTTGGTTCTCTCCCTAAAGTTGGTTCTCGTATGATCCCTACCCTATATATATATATATATATATATATATATATATATATATATATATAGTTTTTTTAAAAGTGGGAAAGAAAAACAGGGCAAAACGAAATTACATTTTAAGTTAGTAGAGCTAATTTTGAGGGGGAACAAACAATTGATCACAAAAATATGAAAAAAAAAATGTTAAATCCAATTTAATGTGGACAAATCTGACTAAATAGTCAAAATATAGGAAAAAAAATGGGAAAATCTAGACCTAAAAAGGAAACAAAATGAAAATCTGCCTAGGTTTAGGGACAATCTTTGACTTTTGGAAGTCAGTTTGACTTTTGGGTGATCAAATCTAGGAAAAGAAAGTCGGGAAATGTCATTTTGACCAAAAGTCATTTTTTTTCAAAAAAAAAAATGAAAAATGTTCAATTCAATTGAAACTTTAGAAAACGTTTAAAATGTTCATTTACAATTGACAAAGTCTAAACAAGAAGCTTAAACCAAGAACAAATTTCATTTTAAATTTAATTCTCAATCATTTTCTTAAAATACACCATCAAAGGTTGAGAATTAAAAAGATTTATAAAAATTTTACAAAATATTATAAATCAAAGACATTTTTCAAAAACAAATTGGATTGTCAACAGGTTTGTGATATCTTTCTCTCTGTCTCTGTCTCTGTCTCTTTCTCTAAAAAAACTATTGTTATATTTTGTGATGAAACTAAAAAATGATAATGAATGTCAAAAAGGTTGATCCTTCTTCGGAACTATCTTCGAACCTTAACACACTCATTTATCATTTGGTGTCACGTTAATTTTCTTGGCCATTTTTACTATCAGCCACGTCAAGTTTTATCCATTTAATATATATAAGTCATATTCAGAAGAATGGATGATGACAAAATCCTAGAAATCTGGTGAATACTTAGAAAATTCATATCTAAATCCTAGAAATCAGGAGTTATGTTCCAAAACTGAAGTCTCAGATTTCATTCCAAAAATCTGGATTTATGGGTGACTTAAATGCACGTTGCAAAGAGTAGTGGCATAAATGGTGGGACCAGTTTATCCACGTGTCATCTCATGATTGCTTCAAGACCAAAAAAGTCTCTTTTTGTCCTTGAAGTAGGGAAGATCCTGGACATCATGGACACGATGGATAGTATAGTAAAAACGGCAGAATAAAAATAACCGTTAGACCATCAAGTGGGCTATAACAACCGAAGGAAGCATTAACATCCAATTAAACTCGGGTATCCAGAAAGTTGCCAACTTTAATGAACCTAAGATATAAACACCTATCTGATAATTACTAAGAGTCCGTAACCATAACCCAAATCAGCCAAAATCTTTCAAAATTTTCAATTCCTACAACTCTCAAGATGTCTACTTCAACCAGAAATCTTGAATCCAAAACTTTATTCAACCTCATATTATTCCAAGAAACAGATGGATAGCCTTTAGTGATGGCAAAATAAACAACATAGCTGCTGAGCTAGATTAGAATAAGTATGATAAAAGGCATTGCATCATAATAGAATACATGAAGCATTGTCCACTTGTTGGAGCTCTAAGAAACTCAAAGTCGGTATCAATAAAGGTGTTGCAACAACTTTGGGGAACCATGAAGGTGGAAGAAGAAGATGATAGTATAGAAGAAGTGTTAGTTGCTCATGTCTCGGACAATCACACATTGAAAATTTATTGACAAGACATAAGAGATGTGTTGGGGTTGCCAAGTGAAACAGAGTATGATGTTTTACCTGATGTTGATTAGGTGAGTCAGCTTTAAGGTAACTAGGATATAGGACCAACTTCAACAAGTTAGTAGATTTCAAGATTGGGAATTTATCACCCTTCTGGAATCTGTTGTTCACGATCATCAACAAATGCCTAACTTCGAAGATAGGAGGAATGGATCAAGGAAGCCAATATTCATTGAATATTATGTATGGCTTAGTCATAGGGGCAAAGCTGGACTATGCTGATCTGTTATGGAACCAGATCACGAGGAGCTTGGACTAAAGAATGCCAAAGAATGGAGACAAAGAAACTGAAAGACACGTCCATTGTGACACCCGCCACTTAGCCAGGTTAAAATCCGTACACTCTCTAGTCAACGTTTAATTTTCCATGCATTATTTATGACATTTTGTATGCATAAGTCCCCCGAGATAGTCTAGCAATGTCCGAACGAGTATAATTTCACCCGTATCAACGAATCTTAGTGACACAAGTCTATATGTTTACAAGTGACTTTCCAAAATCATGCATAGATGCCCATTTATTTCACAATACAATGGGAAACATCATGAGTTTTATGTATAAGGTATAGTGTTTATTCAACTAGCATACCTATACGTATGTGTACATGTGTACACGACACCCACCCATATATATATATATATATATATATATATGAACATGCAAATACATTTATAACTAGCACTACATATTCTTTTTGTTCCATCTTAAATGAACTAACTAGTTCTTTTATAAACATAACCATATTTGGTGAAACAAGTGATCAACACTAGTATTTATGAAAACTACTAGCCAAAAATGATCACCACCACTTTGTTTAATGTTTTGTTTCTACTAGCAATTTGGAGCATCATCAATGTAGTGTCATGTCTTATTATTCTTTCTAAGACAATTAAACACAAGATTTGGTGGCTTAACCACATAAGGAAATATTCCTTAAACACCTAAGATCAAGAATGTTGGTTTACCCCATTTGATAAAAGTCCACTTTTTCCTTTCTCCCTTTCTTTCTTTTCGGCCGAGAAACCCCCACCCCCCATACCATATTATTCTTTTTTTTTTCTAATTCTTCACATGTTTGTTTAAATCTCTAAGAATCCCAATGTGTTGTCACAGTAAGATCAAGTCTTGTTAAGCATCATCATGATGATTAGTCAACTTTGAAATATGATTTAAGACTTTGGATTTGCTTGCAATATTGGAGACAAAGTAAGATTACTTACCAAACCTAGTAATATTCCTTAATTCACTTAGAATTAGGAAAGATCATTACCACTTTGAGGAAGCACCTCCCTTTCTTGCACCCTTCCAAACCGTCGCCCCCCTATGTCCCTCTAATTCTTTTTTTTTTTTTTAATCTTAGTCAACCTCTATATTAACATGGGCTCATTAGTCCCATAAGTTGACTTCATGTGTGGTCAATCATGCTTAGAATCCACCCAACACCAACACAAGATTAGTCACCATCCATGACATGATTTAGACCCCAGATTTGTCATTAAGATATGGAACATATGGAGATTACTAGCCAAATAAGGAAGGATTCTCTAATCACCCTAATCCATAATAGTTGACTTACCTAAATTGTTGATCACCTTCCTTGCACCTTCTCATCTCCACCTCCATATAAGGAGGCTTTGGGTGATCATTTCACCACACCACAACCTCCCTTACTCTCTCACTTTACTCGCCACACACACACACACCACCCACAAGCATTTGGAGAAACCAAGGAGTTCTAGCATTTTTACTTCTATCTTGGATCCACTAGGAGGTATAAACCTTAACATAGTTACTTCTTTACTTTGTTAATTATCATGGTTCACCTTAGTTCCTAGTTTATCATTTATAATAAGACATCACCATAGATAAATTCAAATGCATATATTTATGTGTGAACATACATACACATATATGTGTATGCATGACATACATATGTATATGCGCGTGTGTATATGTGTATGTATAGATATATGGGAACCTAAATTATCATGTTACTTTACTTTAGTAGTGAAAACAAAGTCCATTTGTGTACATGCATATATACATATACGTGTGCGTATATATATAGTATATGTGTATGTGTAAAGCAAAGTAATAAGCATATATAGAGATGTGTATGGACTACCAAGATGCATATGTATATAGGTATGTATGTACAAGTGTAGATTCCTTAGACATCCCTACCTATGGTTATGTGTGGAAATACACATATGTATAGATATGAGTATAGATGCACGCATAAGTGGGTATGAATATATGTGTATATGATATTTGAGTATGTTAAAGATCAATGTGTTTATGAACTAAATAACTCTTTTCAAAAGGAATATATACTTTATGGAAAGTATCATATGTTGGAAAATAAGATCTATTTTCTTATACAAACAATTATCTCTAAGTAATATATAGTTGTCACTAAGAAAAGCTAAACTAGCATACCACTAAGGATTGGGTGAACCACGAGTACCATGGATTATTATTACATAAATCTAAGGTACCATGTATGTATATAGACTACACGCGGACTTGAGGTGAGTTCTCACGGCCCCTTTTTACTATTTTCCATTTGGAGGAAAAGCATGCATTGTTTACTAGTTTTAAACATGAAATCCTAGCCGACCGGTGTACATGAGACGATATGTTTAGAGTACTCGCTAAAGCCCTCGTATATTTGTTTAACATAACCATTAGCTATGGATATAGCCTAGCTATATTCATTCAGCCGTTGTTGATTTAGCGTCAGTATCTAATCCGCCAAAATCTACATCACTAAAAGCAATAAAGTCAAAATTTTCATCACTAGGGCACCCCAGTCCATGCGAGGGACAACCCTTCAGATATCGTAGGATACTGTTGACAACTGTTAGGTGACTTTGTTTCGGCTTCAATTGAAATCTAGCACAAAGACATGTTGCAAACATTATATCCGGTCGGGAAGTAGTCAAATACATCAAAGATCCGACGATGGCTCCATATGTAAAGGGATCTGTGAGCTACCCCTTAGCATCAACTCTAATCCTGGGATTGGGTTGTATGGGAGTATCCATAGGCTTTAAATCATCCGTCTGGAATCGGCTCAAGACTTCAGAAACATATTTTGTCTGCCCATTGGCAATTGATCCACCTGCATGCCTAAAAATAATTGCATTTCTCCCATAGCGCTCATCTCGAGCTTCTCCAGCATAACTCGTTCAAATTCCCTGCATAAAAGTTCATTAGTAGAACCAAATATAATGTCATCAACATATATTTGCACAAGAAGCAAGTCACCCTCTGCTCTTTTTGTGAACAGGGTACAGTCTACCAATCATCGTTTGAATCCCTTGGAGAGAAGATATGTGCTAAGCTCCTCATACCATTGTCTTGGAACTTGGTGCAAACCATACAAAGCTTTGTTCAACTTGTAGACCTTATCCCGGTGGATAGGATCCTAAAAACCTGGTGGTTGCCCAACATATACTTCTTCCTTGACCACATCATAAAGAAAAGCGCTCTTTACATCCATCTGATACACCTTAAATTTCATGTAAGATGCATACACAAGAAACATTCGAATTGCTTCAATACGCGCAACCGGTGCGTAGACTTCATTGTAATCAAACCCTTTGGTTTGACGAAATCCTTGAATGACCAATCGAGCTTTGTTTCTGAAAATTACGCCTCGATCATCTTTCTTGCACTTGAATACCCATTTTGTGCCAATCTTCTTCCTATCTGGTGGTAAATCTGTCAGCGTCCAGACTTCGAGTTTCTGAAACTATTGTAATTCTTGCTGCATTTCTTCCACCCATGATTCGTCTAATAAAGCTTCCTTGTATGTTCTCGGCTCAACCTGCGAAACATAACAAGTAAAAGACCAATCGTTTTGACAACCTGATTTTTGTATCTTAGCGTACAGGGCAAGGGCTCCAATGTTATCATGTGAAGTTGCACGTCTGAGTTGAACTCTTGTCATCACACTGCTACCGGGATCACCTATAACCTGTTCTAGCGGATGAATCTGAGATTCCGGATGATTAGGAACTGGAACCACCGCTTGAACATTCAGATTCTCTACCATCTCCAGATCATTACCCGTATTAAATGAAGATGCAATGTCTGGATTTGGGTTCACTGGAGGTGATACTATAGCATTATCTAAGATAGCTTCACTAATAACTTCATCATCGTCTTCCGACTAAGATGAATCAAGAGTTGTTGAAGCTTCTTGGAAAATCTCTTCTTCAATGATAGGAGCATTGGTATCATTAGAAGCTGCTGCTAGAGGAGTTACGGTGATTGGACGCACTAATGGTGAAGTTACTGCATTCTCACACTCGTAATATAGTCTTAAAACAGCTTCTTCAACCATGCTTTCTAGATTGAATGACTCAAATGATTCTTTGTAGTCAAACATCCAATCGGGCCCATTTTCTTGAACATTCTGAGTGTAGCATTGAACATCAACATTCGCCCACTCTTCAACCTGTTTAGTTCTTTTGTTAAAGACGCGTTTAAGTGGTGTCGCGTATCCAACAAAATAACCTTCTTTTGCTTTTGGTCCAAATTTCTCATTAGGATTCAACATCGTACATGGCGCCCCGAATGGTTCTAGAAACTCTAAATTCGGCTTTAGTCTGTTAAGCAATTCATAAGAAGTTTTGCCAAACTTCTTTACCATCAACACACGATTCAAAGTGTTACATGCTGCATAAATGGCTTCATTCCAGAACATAATCGAAATATTTGAATCTGCAAGCATAGTTCGAGCT
Source organism: Ambrosia trifida (assembly GCA_028751855.1). Classification (NCBI taxonomy): domain Eukaryota; kingdom Viridiplantae; phylum Streptophyta; class Magnoliopsida; order Asterales; family Asteraceae; genus Ambrosia; species Ambrosia trifida. The sequence continues at coordinate 84,571,896 of CM054128.1, forward strand.
GCTTCTATTAGAGTCCTATTCTTTCTTTCTGCAACACCGTTCTGTTGTGGAGTATATGGTGCACTGTACGCATGATGAATACCCTTTGTCTCACACAATGCATCCATTTTAGAATTCTTGAACTCCGTCCCGTTGTCACTTTGAATTTGATTGATCTTTAAACCATAGATATTCTCCAACCGGGTAAACAGAACTTTCAAATTATTAAACGTTTCACTCTTGTGTTGCATGCCCATCACCCACGAGAATTTTGAGTAGTCGTCGGTAACCATAAGACAGTAAAGGTCTCCGTTGATACTCTTACGCTTAACAGGTCCAAAAAGGTCCATGTGTAGACATTCTAGTGGAAATTCAACCGAGTTGACTTTCTTGGGCTTGTGGGACTATTTGTGTTGTTTTCCTTTCTTGCAACTCACACATTTGTCATTCAAATGAAAATGCTTCACATTAACTCCTTCAACAAGTCCGTTCTTCACCAAATTATTCAGTTTCCTTGGGTGAATATGCCCCATCCTTCTATGCCACATGATAGATTCCTTTTTAATAGCTTTGGACAAAAAACACGTGACTTGGCCCTGAGTTGTGGTTGCCTTGCTCATGTCAAGAATGCACAAATTGATTACTCTTGGAGCTTTTAGCATGATCCACTCCTTTGGAATAACGAAACCAGACTTCAGAATGTAGCAAGATTTGTCATCAAAGTGTACAGAAAACTTCTTGTCACATATCTAACTCATACTCTGCAAATTATAATCAATCTGCTTCACATACGATATCCGTTCAAAACTCACGATTCCATTGCTGACACTGCCTTCCATTGTTATATACCCTCCTTTGTTCCCAGCGTACGCTACATACCCTCCGTTAATATTCTTGATATCAAAGAGTAGCGACATATCACCGGTCATGTGCCCAGAAGCTCCACTGTCAACAATCCAGCGACTGCTAACAGGGCCAGCTGGAGCTCCCTGCACAATTCAAAAACAATATTAGTTTTTAACAGGGACCCATATGTGAGACACAAGAGGCATGAAGTTGAGAGAAAGCAGAATCATAGGAATTCGGTTGATAATGTTTCTAATAGACAGTCTTTCCCGTAAAGACAGTTTTACCCTCAAAGACAACAGTTTTACAACCAAACTCATTTTTATCAAAAAAAAAAAAAAAAAAAGGCAAACCATACAATTTTCTGTGACAATAGAAACCAAATTGCCATGGAGAAGAAGCTGAAAAAACCTATGTTGAACTCGACTAATGATAAACAAAAGGTTTACCTAAAACCTGCTGTGAAGTCCATCAGTTGGACCTGTATCTGTTAAATCAGATAAAGTAGACAAGAAAGTTTCTTTCACGAATGATACAAAGAAACCTATTGAGGTTAAACAACCTCAAATGCCCTCTCTCCCCACATTTGAAACACGCACGATACTCCTCAAAAGTATTCTTTGCATTTGGTTTAGTGAATGATTTAACCGGATGTTGGTCATCAACACACTTTCGCCTTAAACTTTCTGGAGCGGGCTCCATTGAGTAAGCCGATTCATAAAATCCGTTAACCCTTTCTTTTGGCTTCACAAACTCAGTGACATGAATCTTGGGTTGTGTAGAATTATCACCATACAATCGCTTAATAAGTTCAAGAGGAATATCATTTGTCCTTTCGTGTTTAGGAAACCAAATGGTACTCTCTTGCCAGATTTTCTCAATTTTAGAATAATTGGCAAACTGTATGGGATATTCATCATCCGAGATTACCTTATCGGATCCTTCCATCCGATAGAAAACCTTCACAGGTTTGTCAACTGAATCATTCTTTTCTACTTTCTTAACTGACTGATTCATTTTGTTATCATTCCTCTGAAGATGTGGAACCTGAGAAGGTGATACTGTCTCAGTTGTTCGAATGTGATTTTCCAATGGAATATCAACATTCTTCTTAGGTTCCTCATCTTCAGTATCTAAATCATCAGATACTGCGACCACTCCCTCATCATTCAATCCAAGAATTGGTCTCACATCGAAATTCGGATCACCAACACTTGAAGTGTTTGATTCGTTATCCAATGAGGAATCCGATTTTACTGAACTCTCCGGTGGTACTGAATTCAGATTATGATTTTCAAATAACACTGGGGAAGGAACAACTTTGTAGTTTGCACTACTAGATTGTGATGGTTCCTCAACAATGTGGTCCAAAACATATGCCACATGCTTTTAACTCTCTAGCTTTTTGTTGATTTTCTCAGCATAACACTTGACTTTAGCCATTTCCAACTTAGTTTATTCAATTTCATTAATGTAATTATTAATGGCTATTTTTTTCAAAGAAAGGGCTTTAGTTAATTCAAAAACATCCTTTTTGTAACCCTCAAGTGTTTTGTTGAAATCATGCTCGTCCTTACGATATGATTGAATGACAATTTTAGCACTCTTAAGCTGATGCTTAAATTTCTTAACCTCATCATTTAATCTATCACAAGTACAACAATATTTATCTCTAGAAGTAGAGTTAGAACTTACCGGTTTAGGCGGATTTGTCATGGCCATCAATGCAAAGTAAGCTTCCTTTCCTGCAAAGAATTTGGAATAATCAATCTTTGTGAAAGCATCATCCACCATGCATGACTTCTTCGTCATCAGAAAATCCACTTCGACTAGCAATTGATCAATGTCGTCATCAAGAGATTTAACACTAGCCTCCGAGTCATATTCGCTTTCTGAATCAGAATATACAGACTCCGGTTCATCAGAGACATCAGCAACATAATCAATAATCGTCCCTAAATCCGTTTCAGTAACCGGCTCCTCAATCTTCTCAGCAACACTTTCTGGAACCTCCTCAATTATCTCCTCAATCACAACTTTAGAAACCTTCTCAGAAAACAAATCATCATCAACGATCACCGGCATGGTAAAGGAGGAGCCGGTGATCGTTGATGATGATTTGTTTTCTGAGAAGATTTCTGAAGTTGTGATTGAGGAGAAGTTGGAGTGTTGCACCTCACATTGCTTGTGTATCGAATGTTGTTGAACCATAAAGGAGTCCGTTAAATTACTTGGCTCCAGGACCGACTTACACACCAGCTTCTTACACTCCGGCTGAACCTTAGATGTCTGCAGCTTGTTACACATCATCTACGAGCATACCTCAACAACAACAATATGTTGCTCCTATGATGACACAAGCATCCTCAAGCCAAAGTCCAATTGTGTAGGAAACCTCCAACATGAACAATGTGACTGTAAAAGTGGCACAACAACACATTGTTCTAGTTTCAGCAATGGTCGCTTCTTACAATGGACTGGTGGCGAGTTAGATAGGCAACAATAATCTGACTAATGAGGATTATGCCTAAATCGACAAAGAAGAAATGGAACTGATCGATATCCAATGGGCATTTGCAAGTGTGATGAGAAGAGCTACTGAGTTCATAGAGTAGACTGGCAGAACTGATCTCGCTACTTCACCGAACACTACCTATGGTTTCAACAAAGCCAGGGTAACATGTTTTAACTGTGGGACTCGAGGTCACTTTAAGAGAGAATGTACTCCACCAATGCAACAAGGTAACCAAAACCCCGTTAATTCTAATTACCAAAATCGTCAATCGCAAAACCAAGTTACCTACCAAAGCCAAAACAACAACAACAACTATCCACAACAAAACAATTACAAAAACCGACAAAACACCTCACAAAATACCACACCAAGACAAACAACCAAAACCAAACTACACCTAATCCAACCAGAACCATTGTTCCTATTTCTACACCAAACACTCAACCTCAAAATAAGAATTA